>JAOUZG010029773.1:1358283-1407203 GCA_026289955.1 Argiope argentata | reverse complement strand
ATAATATCACATACTATTGCCATAATATCACATACTATTGCCATAATGTCACATACTATAAATCACATATGTTCGATTATCAAACTCTTTACTTATTATAAATATCGAATTTATATGAATGCGTATATGCAGGTCTACTCCTTAATGGATTTTTTTTACAAAATTGGATCTGCAATTTGAACATTTAAAAAAAACTAGATGCATAACCAAGTTTAAAACCTTTAACTTTATAAGGACTGAAATAACGTGATCATTTGCATTAATATCAACCGAAGTTAAATCAGTGAATTTCCTTCCAAATTTGATAGAGAAGTGTACATTTAGTTCAAAAAGCTTTAAACTAAATTTTAATCCAACTCTAAGTGTTTTAGAATTATTTTGTTCTTAGGTAAATTGATATACTTCTAAAAATGCATATTTTCTTACTAGAAAAATTTATAATCAGTGCTTCGAATGTTTTGACAATTAGTTTCTTTTCATACATTAGAAATTAAAAATGTATTTAAACTTTTATACTGCATACAAATAAAAAATTTCAATGCATTTAAAACCAAAGTTATTGTAAAACTTTACTCAAATATCATCCTTTGTTTAAAACTTTGAACTAATGTATCATTTTAATCTTTAGCCGCCTAAAACTTGGTACCTATATTTGCTGCATTCTTATTCACCGAAAGGATTTGAGTTTTTTTAGAGGCTAATCTTACTTCTTGATTTAAAAAAAAATAACAGAAAAAGAAAAAAAAGTTTCTGCATTATTTTTTGTATAATTTTTTTTGAAATTTTTTTTTCTGCCTGCAAAGAATTTCACCCGCCGATGCTTGCTTCGTAGATGAAGAGAGTTCGTCTTTATTTTATAGAGATACAATGCATTTTAACTTTATAAAAAAATTCACCTACCGCATCTATGAACTCTAAGCAAAGAATTTTTTCTATCAAATTATTTTTTAATTAAAATTTGAATCCAAAGCTGAATTAATGATCGAGGATAATTACATTTTTACACAGACCAACTTTGATTTTATGCAAATTTAAATTCTAGTACAAACTTTCAAGTAAATGCATAATTAATTATCTTTTAAGAATTTTTTTGTGCTGCTTTATCTTCTTGTTTTTCTCTTCTGGGAGGGTGCATTTTTTTTCTCTTTGCGATACTTAAAGAGAATGATAATATTTACTTTTTAGTTACTTCGTTAGAATGACTTGTTCATTTTTGGAGTTTACCATAATAATATGAAAAATAAGAAATTGACTCAAGATATTGAACAAGCATATCATTTTTTGCTCCTTCAAGTCTTAAATATATAAATATCAAATTATCAAGCATTAAATATCATTATGCATTAAATATTTTATGCAAAGTATTTAATGCAAATACTTTGCAAAGAGTTTAATGCAAATGTTTCAGCTTCAGTAGTTCCTTCATCCCTCTGTAATTCATCACTAAAATTATTGATTTTCCCATATATGATCATTTATTTCCTCAACTACTTATAACAAAGAATTTAATGCAATGGTCAGAGTGCAGAACATTTCAGAAATAAAGTATATTAAAAAGTTAACCCTTTGCACTCGCAAAATTAATTAGATGCTTAGATGCAAGATTATAAACAGAATATAAAAGCTCATTTCATTACAAGAGGTATGAAATAAAATATCTAGTTTGATTTTTTTCTAACATTTTTGAATGCATTGTGTGTGTGTGTGTGTGTGTGTGTGCGCGTGTGTGTGCGCGCGTGTGTGTGCGTATGTGTGTGTTTTATGCTGATTGCTAAAGGATTTCACCATTGCTTAATATCATTGATTGCCATTACGCCAAAGCATTAATAATAATCAAATGTACTGTGAAAATTGATTAATAACAGAATGGAGGTAAAAGAATAATTTTAAATAATGTTTTTTTATGCGCGTGTGTTACCATTACATCCATAAGCTATTGCTTTAGCACTTTGGATTAGAACTTTGGAATCTTTTAATATTCTTCTATCCCATACTAAAGCCTATGATCATAAGTTTTAGGAAAAAGCGAGTGGTTAGCATTCACCCTGCTTCCTTCGAGACAGGAGGTTCTTCGTCTCCGGTAACGATGAATTTTATAATCTTACTTTAAGACGGCAGTTAGTGTTAAAATAGGCAGACATCTTGTTAAGCTTCAACCTTTGATGCCATCTAAGTATTTTAATTTCTAATTTTAATGTGAATATTCTTTCCTGCCTTTATTGTTAATGTCCTGTAAATTTTGTTCACCGTGAATAAATTAGCAGGTTTCTCTTAAACGTTCTTCTTTTCTTAATCAGTTCATTAAACTCTCCACCAAATGGGATTGAATAAGCATTTTGTCCCAACCAGTCCTACATATTGTATATACCTATATATTAGCTCTAGAAATATTTTCTTTCAAGTTTCAATTGGAGTCCCTGAGTTACCTCTCGAGTGCAAAGGGTTAATTATTTCAAAACTTAAAACATTACTTTCTTCATTAAGCAATTTAAACCAGACCACCTTGCATTAAAGGGTTTCATTTAAGAGATTATGGAAATAAATCACTACACTTGAAAAACTCAGATGTTGGCAGCGTTGGACTGTAGGACGATATATAAACTATGGTAGTTGGCTATCTTTTAAGCCTGCAATTAGATTTAAAAAAAATCATACCACATGCTTGAACATATGGGCAGATGAAATAACCCAAATATTTGAAAAATAAACCTAATAAAAAAAATTTGATAAAAAGGCACAGCAGTTCTGATTAAATTTTGTTGATCTAGAACAATTAAGTATTTATACTTTTTATCTTTGTCTCATCTCAATGCTGGAACATGACAGTCTTAAAATAGAAGGAATTAAATAGTTTTTCTTTTTCTTTTTATTTTGTTACTGTTGTCCACCAATATAAACTATATGGTTCACTGGAATTTATAGTTTCTAAAAATTTCAATTAGTTTTTTACAACTTTGTTTTAATATAATTCTCGGCAAAGTGTTTTCAAGATTTAAATTTTAATAAGTAGTATTTTATAAACCTTAACTCTTGTTTTTATAATTTTATGGATTTTCCTAACATTTAACTATATTTAAATAAATCCCATTATACAACAAGAAAGAGAAAGGACTTTTAAATATGAGCGAATTTAAAATACATTAAAATGCTAAAATCTAAAGATAAACTTTATTTGTAAGTACATCAAAATTTCAAAAAATTTATTAAAGGTATACTGAAATCTTCTCAACAAAATAAGCCAATTTTTCACATTTTGACTATCAACAATAGAAAAAAGCCAAGATGATATATCATTACATAAATGAAAATAATACGAGTTTCAATAAAACAATGAAATATATAATTTTAAAATACGAGTGAAATGACTTGTTTTTAAAATTAATGAAAGTAAAAATAATTAAATGATTCAGTTAATTAATTGAAAGTGAGAAAATTTTTTCGAAATTAATTCAAAACTATTTTTTAAAATTAATATTAATTTTTAATTAATTAAAAGTAATCCCATTCAAATTATTTTAAATTAACAGATATTTTCGAAATTGATTAATTTTTTAATGATATCAGTATTCAATAGTAAAACTGATATTATAGAAATAAATCTTTAAAAAATGGAAAATAAAGTTCATGAAAAATTTATGACAAATTCAAAAAACGGTTTAATCATTTAATGGTATTTTAGTGTGATATAAACATTTTTTGCTACAATATTTTCAGAAAAAAGAGTCAAAACAGTCAAAATTTCTTTAATTTTCAAATTCAAGTAAAATCACTCCACATTCTCAAATTAAAATTATATATGGGGTAATTTAGTTTCCCTAAATGAAACGGCATGGTCTATAGAAAGGCAACACATTCATATTCAGTATTAATAAGAAAAAAAGTGTTACCCAGTATTAAGTTTTAGGAGAAACAAATAAACTCTTCAAATCTCTTTGAGCCGAGATAGTAATCAAAAATTTATGGAGAAACGATCGATTATTGCGTCTTCAAAAGCTACTTTTGTAATAAACATCAAGGTATAGTAAATGCTGCCTGTAATAAATATTGCAACAATCAAAGAATAGGTAAAGATACCTGTGAAGCGAAGAAATCATCGCAATATTTCACTACAAGTCGTGCCTTTCTCTATATATATAACATACTTTATTACACCAAATGTCCATGCGCAGTTTAGAAGAAAGGGTTCTCGTACAATTGAGGTGAAAAAGGCCAATTTCAGACTACAGAGTCAGAAATGTTTCCGGATCATTAAACAGAGCGTAACTTCCATTTTATTTTCCAGAGACGTTCGTCTTTTGCCTACTGGATAGACCAAGAAAGAAATCCAGAAGAAATAGAGTTATTATTTTCGAAGAATAAAAAGGGGAACATATTTGTGTCATACTTCTGCCCTGTGGCTGTCATACTTTTGTCTTACGGCAGTCATATTTATGTCATACTTACATTAATAAAATCAGCGTTTGCTCTGAACAACTGTCACTAAGCCAATAAAGGGTAAAACTAACTTATTAGATGTAATTTAATTAAATGCTGGAATTTTACTAAACATCCTATTAAAATTTAAAAATGCATCATAATAGAGAACTCAGAAAACGTATTGCTAATAGAAATTTACTGATTTTATTTATCATTAATAGCGGACATTTTGAATAAGATAGTGTTTTTATAATGGAAATGATCTCATGCAAATTTTAAATGCTGAACAAAACTGAATATTCATTTTATTTGCCCCCAAATTCTTCATTTTAATATAAATGCCTTCTAGATTATTTTCATTGATATTTTTATTTTAAAGCTTATTAGTTTCTTTTATTAATACTCTTATTTTTATTTCCTCTAATTTTTAGTAAATAAGTAAAACACAATATCTTTTGGCAATAATGATTTGTGATATCATATTCAAATTTTTTTATCTCTGTTTTCGTGATCTTATAGTAAGTTTGTAGTAACTACTAATACCCAAATAAAAGTTAAATTATGTTAAAAAGGGACCCTATAAGAAAGTTCCAAATATTTAAATTTTGCGTTCTATAATAAAAAGCATTCCAAATAAACTATATTATATCATTCCATAATTCCCAGATTTCCAAGAATTTACATCTGACTAAGGATTAAATTCATGGGGATAAATCACCTTTAATAATATTTAGAAATTATTTTCGTTAAATCTAAATAAACGTAGCATTAATCAATAAATGAATGCTACATTTGACTTATCAACATATAAGAATTATATTTTAATGCCATTTAAAAAGACAGTTGTGATTATTATTGTTGTTGCGATTATAATTTTAATTTAAAATATTAAAACTGTCTACAAGCATTGAAAAATATTGCTAAAAAATTACAAGTTTATTATTTCTTGACTCATTAGATCTTTCCATCGAATTCCAATATTCTTAACTAAAAAAATTAGAAGAAAAATTATAATTATTAAATATTTCCTACTAATCCATAATTATAAAGGCGTCACTTTTAGAACACTTTCCTTTTATTCACATGAAAATGAAAACCCGATCACTTGTGAATTTAAATTTATCCTAACTTCATACTGACTACTTTCGTCTTATAAATTTAGATACTTAAATTATAACAAATTCGTCATGATCTACATTTTGCAGATTTTTAATTTCTTTGTATGTGTCAATTTTATTTTATCGAAATGTATGGTACAGTACATTTTTAAAAAAATCTGAAGGCTTAAAAAAATTGCTGCATAACTCATTTCTTGACGACTTAAGGTCTTACCATACCAACATGGTTCTATAAAAACGGATTAATCAAAAAATTATTAAGTAAGCAATAAAATCATTCCATACATTTTATTCACATTTTGTACTTAAATCAATTCATCGCTCTTTAGGGCACTCGTTTGTATTATTAAAAAAGTTTCCACATTTGTTAAGTAGTCGTTTTATTATGTACTTTTTCTAAACGGTAACTAAGTAAGGAAATTAAGAACCCGATACTCCATAAATTCACTATTCTTTTTTCAACATTAAGAACCGAAATGTATTCATAATCCATAATATTCTCCATAATACTTTAGAAATAAAATTCTGTTTCTTAGATATTGTAGGCAATTTAGAAATATGGAAGACAGCGAAAATAGTTTTAATTATTTCCAGATTTTATTTTGAGATGTCAGGCTTAAATTTGCTTTCATCACTATCGGAGCACATGAAATTTTTCATTAAGATTTCTAATCTTCTTTTGGGAAAGGAAATTTCAATATGTTCGTCACTCGAAGGAAAAAAGCACTCTAAAGGAAA
This sequence comes from Argiope argentata, assembly GCA_026289955.1. NCBI lineage: Eukaryota > Metazoa > Arthropoda > Arachnida > Araneae > Araneidae > Argiope > Argiope argentata. Next base: position 1,400,931 of record JAOUZG010029773.1, on the reverse strand, counting down.
ATACTAAAGAAAAACATTTCATTTTGATATATATTTGTGCTTAAAGAAGCAAGATCGTGCTCAAAAAATGTATTTGTTTTTCGCAACGCCAAATTTAACATCGAGTCTTAGAAGAGATATGTCAAAAACACTTCGGCTCTTTCAAAATACTTTTTCATTTCATATAAGTTTCTTCTGAATATGTTGATGGAATTTGTTTCTGACACTTAAAAATGTTTTTCTTTGAAACATGTATAACTTTACAAGCAACGTTTTTGTAAACATAATAATAAAAGAAACCTATAGAAAAATCTGATCATTTCTAATAGACCGTCCCAAGAATATGTTCTTTTAATCCTCAACTACATAAAAGATTATCTAAGTATTTTTCAAGGAGTTTCATCATATATGTTTACGTTCTATTCGAATATTCTACAATTACAATTATCTGTATCATAATCTTTTGTAGAAAAAAAAAGAATGTTAAAATTTGTTTTGCACATTTTGGAAGTTTGTAGTGTATTACAGAATAAACCACTTGCACCAGATATACATTAGAGAGAAAAAGTATGTATCTTGAAGTGACTTTTTTTATTTTGATTACAAATTAAGCAAGATCAGAAAATATTGATTTCGCATCATACTAAAATTTAAAAACTATCATTTTTAAAAATACTAATCTAACTGTCACCGATTTTCTTTTGATTTCTGATAATTCTTTAAAAATATTTCTAAGCATAATTTTCAACGATCGCCACTTTCGGTCGCTAACAGTCGCCACTTTCGTTGTTTAGTCAAATATTAAACCATGTAATTCTCTTCCATTTTTCGAAAATACAGAAGAAAAATGTTGTTCATTAGCTATAAGTTTTAGATTAATCAGAATTTGAAATTGTATTACAGCAGAAGGCAGCTTGAAAATTTATATAAATTACCCAAACATTTTAATTTTTAAGGGCATTATGATGTCACGTTTCTTAATTTCATTATAAAAAACATTTATATGTGCAATAATAAAACATATAAAAAATGACTTAGTATGTATCATCATTTCATGTTTGAAATCACATTGTTGCAGAAATATCATACAGGGTGTACATACGAGTTTTAGATGAAATTACACAATATCAGTTGTTGTTGCTCTTGTGTTCCGCTTTACAACAGAAGAAGGGGTGCAGTAGCTTCTGAGGTTATGCACCCCCAAGCACCTGAGGGCAGAAATCTGACTTTTAGCTCACACACATCACAAACCCTTTTTACTGGACTCACTTTTATGCATGCATTTCATTCAATCATCCACAGATCGTAATTTAGATCTGGAACAGCGAACGATCACCAAGTACTTCTAGTGGTATTACTCTCGACATGGAAAATTTGTAACCACGACAGACTTAACGCCCACCATACACGCATGGAGAGTCTTTGGCTGGCGGGTTTGAACTCGCAGTCCAAGGGGTGCGAATCCAACGCCCAACGAACCAGACTATCCCAGCCTAATATTGCCAGTATTCCCGAAGAATCAGTTGGTCTCTAAAGACAGTTAATTTTTAAAAACCAATTAGGAATTTTTTTAAAAAAAATCTCATTTTCATCTTTATAAATAACAAATATCACAAATATTTGGGTCCTCTATCTCAAGCCTTTTTTTTCTATTACATATTTAACCAATATAAATAATGTAATTTTTGTACTTCTTTTAAAAATCAATAACTCTGATAATGTTCTTTGTATGATTTGCCAAAAACAGCAATTCATACAAAGAAAAAATTCAAGATTATTGTATTCTGATATCAAATATTGCAACAAACTAAACTGCCGTCTATTTATAGCCGACAAATTGCAATAAATTGGCAATGCAATTTTTTTAATATCTAATTTAATTCTTTCAATCATAGCAGACATTCTTTCCAAATTACATTTTTCCCCTATTAAATCCATTCTTAACCATTTCGGCCCAAATGGTCATATACACTCATGAGAATAAACTTTATTCCCTATTGAGGGATTAAATGTTGCTTTTGCATGGATTATCACAGAAAGAACTATTTTTAATCAGAATTAAAATTTTAGCCATTCAAAAATTGGGTCAAAAGAGTCAAACAGCAAATGACAGAGAATTTGTTTTTGTTTTTGCTTTTTAAAAAGGAAGATTGAATTCGCGAAAATTTCACACTGGTTTACTAATATTTATATATTTGACATCTTTATTTAAAATTTATTTGAGCTTCAAGACTTATCGTATATTTCTGCTTTCTAAAATCGTGTATTTATGCATATCATGTTCTTTTTTTGTATTTGTGATACGGTAAAATAATTGAATATGGGGATTATCTATATTTTCTATGCGGAAGAAGAAACTGAGATAGCGCATTGTGCCTCAACATATTTTTCAAATTAATCAAATGGTCGATAATTTTCAAATTTAAAGGCATCCACGTTGAAAGAATGTTGCCATCATGAAGTAGAAAAATGTGTGTCTGCTGACAAGTAAAACCGTTAAATTCTGGAAACGAAGTCAAGCTTAAAAATATTCTTTTAATAAGTAGGAAATCTTTTGAAAAATGCTAGATATTTAAAAGGAAACAACTTCACATAATTTGACATAATGCTTTTGATTCTTTGACGCAAGTATATTTTTCTAAATATTTATTCTAGAACAATTTTATGCGAATAAATTATTATGTGTCAGTCGTCAATGAACCGCTTCATTTTTCATTTTTAAATCCTGTCTTGACACATTTCGGAAATGCATCAAATATTTTCAGGGACTTCTTTTCCTGTGAAACATTTTAAGCTTTGCTTATCATGAAGACTAAAAAATTATATCATATATTTTTTAACATAGAAAAAAAATAAAGTAACGCAGATTATCTGTTTGGCATTTGCAGATGTGTGATGGAGCATATTATTTTGTAAGATGTCTAAATTCCTTGTTTTTCCAGAAAAAAGCAAGTTTTATGATCATACTAACATTATATGACATTAAAAATAATTATTATGATTAAGTTTCGTTGCTCCTTTTCATATTGTAATAATATCAGTTATATTGCCCGACATTGGTCGATACAAATTCAAACTGATTCTTACTAAATATAATTTTGTTTTATCTTATTGCTACAGTATTGTTTCTTATTGTTGTTGTTGTATTTTGATACAGCAATTTGATGCACTTGTTAAAGTAAAATTGTAAAGTAAAGATACTAAAGCAAACTTGTTAAAGTAAAGATGTATTAGACTAACAGTCTAATACAGCGAACATCAAATATCTCAAGTAACATTCAATTCCAGTTTTCAAGTGCATTAAAATGAATGTATGATGCATTCGAAAATGAATGTATTCGATTCAAGTTTTCAAGTGCATTAAAATGAAGGCAAAATCGAAAAATATTGATATAATTGCTTTGATGAAATAAATAAAATAAATATGGCTTGCAATTTTTCGTTGCGTTTTCAATGATTCTTTTTAAAGCTATCGACATTTTATTAAAACGATTCCTAATTATTATATATAAAATATTTTTTCTTCATCTTTAAAAAATGCAAATAAAATTAATTTCACGCATCAAACCTTAGTCCCAGAAATTTATTTTTACTTTAAAAAAACTGAATCATTTTAGCACTTAAAATGCTAGCGAAAATATTTCATGAATTCGATCCAAATGTTCCACTGTCATAAATACGAAATAAGACAAAATTTAAAAAACTCGCTTTTTAGAAATGAACTAAATTTATCATATTTCAATATTTCTATTGCTACGAAACTACGATGAAATTTTATTTAAAAAATGTATCTCTTTCCTTCCATTAGTATCTGGAATGCATGAAAAATACCAAAAATAAAAAAATAAAAAGATAATTAAAATTGACGGATCTAATTACGGCCTAAATGAAAATATTTTTTTATTTTTAATTAGACAGAAACTCAAAAACTTCATTTAATTATTCAGTGTACAATATTTTGATTAAAATATTGCAATGTCTTTGTGAAGTCTTAAAAAAATCCAAAATTGCTGAATAAGGAGTGTGTTGTAAGAAGTCTCTATTACAAAATTCAATCCTTTAAAATGTGAGATTTTGTAAGTTAAATTACTATGTATACAAAAAATTGAGCAGTTTTAGTATGCCATATAAATCAATTCTTCTCTCATTTGAAGTATTTATAAAGTCATGAAATATTTAAAATAGAAATATGATTATTTTTTAGAAGCACATAAAATTAATATGGATTATAATTACATTTAATTTTTAACCATTTTTTTTAATGATAGCAAATTTCCTAAAATAATTCCCAAATATGCATAAAGCATTCTAAAAATAAGCAAAAAAATTAATCTAAATATAGTGAGATTTATTTACCAAATATTATTCTTACCGAAAAAAGTTAATCAATTCAACTCTTAAAAAACGAAGCGAATATTCTTTATTAAGTCATTTTCGTTTCTTCTTTCAAATTTCAAATTAGGTGGCTGAAAAAACTGTCGAGCTAAATTTTATTCCTCGATTGTTATTTATTTCATTTCCAGATGTTAAAATATCGAAGAAATTCTTTTCTTTTGAGAAAGTGATTTTTTAAAATCTATTTATCATCTGTAAATTAACATTCTTTCTCAGAAAATGTCGATTAAATTAAAGAAATATTTATTTCTCGGTGAACGCTTATTTAGCTTCTTTTTTTTTACTTTATGTGATATTACATGTTTTTGAAGGCTTTATTCATCCAGAATTTAAAAAGGCAGTTTTTCAGTTTTTATAATAGAAAGCGCAATTATACGCAATGGAAACGCATGGTTAATTATAGAAATAAAGTAATTAAAACAAGTTACAGTAATTTATGTGCTTACAACTTTACGAGACAGCGATATAACTAATCTTGAGTGTAGTATCTCTAATTTAGATTAATATAATTAATAAATGAACTGAATTAAAATAAATTAAACTGACCAAAATGAAACTTTCCGTTTAGGCATTTAATTCTTTTGAAAAAAATATAAAGCCAGAGTAAATCATTTCTATTTTAAATGCAATCGAGGTAACTAAAGTAAATGGATTGCATTTATAATATTCATATTTCACTTTATTTTATTTGTGTTAAAAGTTTTATAATAGTTTAATGCAAATGGTAAAAAAAAATATTACATTTTCTAAGTGAACATTCAAAATAATTAGCCATTAAAGGCTTCGCATCTAATAATTTAAAATGAAAATGGCTTTTAAGAGAAATAACGATATAAACAATATGATTATTAGGATATGTAAATAAAGAATAGTAGTTAATTTGGTATCCTTAAAATTGCCTAAAAACAAAGTTCAATAGGAATAATTTAATGCAGCGATAAGCGAGTTTTTCAGAAAAATAATAGAAGGTAAACCTTTCAGAAAGAACCAACCGTAACATTAAACGTTTTCTTTCGTACATAAAAAGTATTTTTTGTTCTCAAATTTTAATGGGCTGTTTTAAATTGAATCCCCTTTTTTTCAATTATCGGCTGTACTTAAAGTTTTATAAATTTCTCTAAAGAATAATTATTCTAATTATGAGCCCATTTTTCTTTCCACATGATCAGTAATTCTGTTTTTATTTCATTTCGTTATTTGCAAGTTAAGATTTAATTCCCTTTTCTTTTTTCAATTTGGTCAGAATTTCCATTTAAATATTTTATTCTCACTTGAACTTTTTAGTATTAAAAGTTTGATCAATTCTTGGGAAAAAAGTATGTCTGCTCCCATATTTCAGTTTTTTTTGTTTGTTTTTTTACTATAATATTGCAAGCTCTTGAAATTTCATTTCATTTAACTTTTCATTTTTAATGGGTGTTTCTTTTTGATGTACTAAAATTATTTTCTCCTGATCTAACAGAACAATTTTATTAAAAAAAACTTGTTTGATTTGAACTTAATAAATCATAGAAAAAATTTTCTTTCTCAGATATTAAATTTAAAAACCGCTGCCGAAGAATTAGCCTTTAAAAAAATTGCATCGATTCGAACGACGCAATATTTTATGAATTATTTTCATCGCAATATTTTTATGGATTCAAATTTTTATGAACTCATTTGCCACTTGTTTATTTATAAGTAATCGCCTTTGAAATCTTAGTAGATCACTGGAATTTTTGGATCTATTTAGTTTTAATCACACTCTTTTGCACAGTTTGATGTTTATCATTTTTTCAATAAAATTAGTTTAAGCATCCAAGTGTGCAATTCGATGCCTAAAACTACAATTTAAAACTATTCGCCATGTGTCCTTAAAATTGTAAAAGCTATATGTTATTTATCTGATTCCTCTGCTCGAAATACACAGGCAATTTTTTTTTCACCTTAGTTTTGGAGGAAAATTAAAAGATTAAACATTTAACGAAACAACGAAAATTATTTGCATTATATTTCAACTAGGAAAACAAAGCATTATATATATATATATATATATATATATATATATATCTATATTTTTCTTTATATATATATATACATATAAATATATATTTAATATAAAATAATCTTAATTTTAAGAAAGAATGCCTGTCACTTAAATAAATATGATTGAAAAGGCAATTTAAGTAAAGAAAAGTTTCGCTTTATTTTAAATCGATTAAATTTCTAATTGATTTTTTTAAAAAAAATAGGTCCCAAGTATATCTGTAACCAATTTGTTTAGCAATGAAGCGAACGATTTGTTATGTAAAGCGACAACACACACATTTCCCTTTATGATTAACAGGGATATAAAATTCTCAGTACAGAAAATAAAGGCCTTAGAAAGTGCCAGTACTTGGTCCATAAAAAAAACCAATTTGGCTTACGCCATAATATCTACAATCTTTAATGAGCAATAATACCTCCTGATATTGTTAGTGTGATGGCCTTGTAGCTGTTGTTGTTGTTTAATTTAGTATCTAGGTATAAATTCCTTATACATCAACAACTATAACACTGCTCAGTTATTTACTCTCCATTTTAAAGTACCACCAGGGTTGTTTTGGGACCAACCGCGTAAATTTGAACTGCGGTCATATGCTGAGGACGACACCTGAGCTCTTCCCCCCCCCCCTCAGAACTTCCACAACACAACAATGGGAGAACACAAGTAAGTAATATAAGGTTTATAAAAATAAGTCGATGAATAATTGATAGCAGAAGAAAATTTCAATTTGAGAAAATATCGGCAGAGATACAAAAAAAAAAAACACCAAGAGTATATTAATATCAATTTCGATGAAAGAATTCGTCTCTATCACAACTAAATCAGCAGGAAATATAAATAAAAGTGATATTAAATAAGTGTATGACTATTTTGCAACATTTTGGATTTCAGCATGTACTTATTTTTTTTATCATATTATTAATACATTCTTTTCAAAGACAGATCTAGGAACCTTTTAAGGACAAACTAACACGCTAAAAAAAGTTCGTGTGTTTATAAGAATAAAATTTTTGAACTACTTAACTAAATAAATTATTAATTTAAATTAATTTAATTTAAATTTCTCAAAATAGCTTATTAAATTAATGAAATGGACGATCTGTGAAGAAAACTATGAAAAATTCTTTTTCGAAATTTTAAATTTTGAAAATCTTAAATAGTGAGAAAAAATTGCTTTTTTTGTTAATTGTTTCGTCAGCAAAATTGCTTCTTTATCTTATTTTTTTTAATTAGATTACTCTTTATAAGATTGCCAATTAGTCACAATGCTTTCCCAATTATTATGGTATGATTAGTTAAAATTCTTTCCTAATGAAATATGGTAATCAGATTACTAATTTTATTTAGTATTAATTAATTTTGATGAGGATAAGAGTATTAAAATTAATAAATTGGTACCAATTAATAAATTGGCTTAATGATGCTTTAATATATAAAATTCCTGTCTGATTTGCTTGATAACATAGGAAACAACCCAAATTTTTGAAGGAAAATTATCATAGATAAAAAAAAAATCTCGATTTTTCATAGTTTCAACAATTCTACGAAAGTGCATAATTTTTCTGATTCTAAATACCTTATAATTTAAAACATTAGGGTGCTTTGGCCTCTAAATGTTTAGTGAACTCTTACTCTCTACAAAATAAATTTGAAGCATTATAGAATCAATTATTAAATTATAGAACTAAAAATAGTTTCCAAAATTTATCTTTTTTGACATGCATCTAAACATTTACAATAAATGTTTGCTCCTTTCCGATGTATTTTCCCTTTTAAGGTAAAAGTCGTTGAAAACTTTTTCGCAACTTTAAGGTATCTTTTTTTATCTAATATCCTCAATGTCTGTACAAGTTTCCTTATAAAATCTTTAGGATTTTGTTTCTAGGTTTTTTTTGGAATTTTCATATTTTGCATTTACATACGTTTTAATTCCAATTTACATTTTTGAATACTGTTTCCTCAAATTATACACTTTGATGGAATTTTTAATTAGAAAAAACATTATAAATTAAATTCTTATACATATTTTTGTTCTAATTTGTTATTATAATTTCTCGATATAAACTGCAGTTTTTAAACAAAAGATTAATTAATCTATTTATTTAACTATATTTATAATTGTTTTAAGGCTTCACAATATGAAAATTGAAAATTTCGTGTTATTTATCAGTAAAAATCTATTTAAAGAAAGAATAGAAACACAGATTATTTTTTTAGTTGAGAAGCAAAATAATATATTAATAAATAGTAATAAGTTAATTAAGTTAATATAATAAGTTAAAATCTTAATCGCATTTTATAATAAACCTCCATCAACTAGAATATGTTTGCTTTATAATTATTTTGAGTCAAAAATCAGCTCTTTCTGTCAATTTTTGAAAAACTTTTGCAACTTAATTGACATATTTGGGTTTCAAAGGGGGGGGGGGGGGTAATCTTTTGTGTGTACATATTCCAAATTATAGTTAATTTAGGACTTTTTCAAACAGTTCATTCTGAACATAATTACATACCTTAAAAATTATTTTAATAGATGTATACAAATGTGAATTATACAAATGGTGAATTATTCATAGTTGGCTGAAAATGATTTTGTGACATTTAGAATTAATTTACAGTTAATGATCCCAAATAAATACAGGAAAACTTATTTGTCATTGATTTTATAATATCATAATGTACAGTATGGATGAAAATATGAGGGAATTTTTTAAAAATTAGTGAATTGAAGGGTTAAAAGGATTTATTATAAAAATCCGTGATATTAAATGATACTCAACAACTGATTAGCTTAATCGAACCGTAACAGTTCTCCATGATCAATTCGAAATTTAATCATGTTTATTTTAAAATAAATCCTTTTAACCCTTCAAGTTACAATTTTTTTTAATTCTATCATATTTTCATCCATACTGTACATTATGATATTCATTCATCCACTTTGTTGTACTCCTGACCTTCATCACTCTAATTTTTATCATTTATTGTTATGTTATATGTCTGTGTATTTTGTCTTTTGTATGTTCCTTTCCAATAATGTAACAACAATTGTGTAACTTTTTTTAAATAAAGTCCACATTCATCCACACCAAACCGGAAAGGGGCCATTTGAGCCCTAGAAACGGAGGCATGGTGTGGTGTTAAGTGTTAATATTTCACATATATCTCAGAAATTACACCTCTCATTCAATAATTTACCGAAGCACTATAAATAAATTTCGAATCCCAATTACTACAAATGTACTAATTAGCAGTTTCCAATTTCAAAGAGTGCTATTTTTGGAAAATAAATAGCAATCAAATAAATTCTTGCGGAACCTTAAATATTCTGCGAGAATCACGCATGAAATTTCTCTCATAAGATACACTCCATCTGTTAAAATGATTTGAATGGAACTGCATCTAAATAATCATTAGAAAATAATTATTAAAGTATCCGTTTGCCGTTGAAATCATGGGCATAAAATGATGCTAAAAGGTAACTGCATTTATCGGCGGGATCAACTTTCTCTAATTGCCATTATCGTAATAAGCCGTTTGTAGCAGAAGTATGAGTAACTCCACCGTTTGACTGATACTCAGGGTGGCACTTTGCGGAAATTATTTTAATTATGATAAGCTGTAAATAAATAAACAGGTCTTTAAATCGATAGCATTATCGGAATCGTTTTATAAACTCACTTTATCCATGATAAGATGTAAAATTCATTAGTATGTTTGAAAGCAGATACAGAAACATTTTTGAGAGCTGAAAGTTTTCTAGATGATTACTTCACCGATCATTTGGGTATGAGTATAATAATTTATATATGTTTGAATGTGTAAGAAAAAGAAAAATATAAATAAAAATTGAAGTTATTTATGCAATTTTTTCCCTGTTAGTTTCTTTAATTTTTGAAATGTGATAATATTCATTATGTCGAGTTAGAAAAAATGCAGATTGAAATGCAGAAAAATGCAAATCTTGCTCTCATTTCATTTAATATTTGTTAATAGTCGTCTTTGACGACCAATTGGTTTGCCGAGGACACTGCTTTTTATTTAATTCCAGTTAAATAATTTCGATGTAACTTCATAACTTCGATTCAACAATATTACAATTATTCAAATCATGGTACTGTAATTTTGTAATTGCAGGCTTTGTTAATTTTCTATGTTATTAGTGTTTTCAATGAAGACCATCACTATGAATTAATAGATAAATTAGACATGTAAACATCTAATTGATACGCCAAAATTTATAATTATTCTACGAAATCTTAATCCAACTAATTTTATAAATTAAATATCCGGTTAAACTAATCGCCTGAAGCGACCAATTCTTCTAGATAAATTCTTTTTTTTACACTTTATGATATTTCTATTACCAAATTCTCTGACGTCGTATTAATAAATTATTTCTTTATCGTATACATGAACTCTCCTAATGAAGCCAGCCCAATAATATCATACGCATTTAAAAAATAAATACCCAATTGATCTATCTTTTATATTTCATGATAATGTAATTTCAATTTAATGTTCATTTTGTAAACTAAGCAGACATTAAGAAGAATCCTTTTTTAAAATGTTAATTAACAATGAAAGAAAATCCTGCGATTAAATGTTTAAAAAAACAATTAAAAATGTTAGAAATCAGGCAAAAAGAAATCCTTTTTAAAAAATTGCCATAATCCAGCAAAAAATTCGAATGACTATTAAATTGCTTTCTATTAAGAGGCCATTTTTGAACAGTTTTGAAACAGTGTACAATTTATTTTGGGGCAATAATATTTTTAAGTTTTGTCTTGGTAAACACCAAAAATTAGTTTCATTTTTTTTATTAATTTAAATTTCAAGAAATGTGTCCACATTTTTACCCTCCAATGTATATATGTGCCAAATTTGGTACCTGTAGAGCGCCAATAAACACACATTATTCTATATTATTAGTATAGGTGAGAGAAAGGAATAATGTTTTGTAATAACATTATAGTTTTCTCTACAATGAAAGGTTTAAATTGATTTTGGAATAAAGCATCTAAATAATGGTACAATGAATCTAATCAGCTGTGGAATTGATTCACTTGAAGCTTTCATAAATATTGGATTTGTTATTACTCCTTGTGCATAGAATTAAAGAACATTAGTTAAGGTCGCGAGTTTTACGAGTCCTCAAGTTTTTACTTTCCGAGTTCCGTACATGATTTATGCTTCATAGCGTAATGAAAATTTGTGACTGTATGATTATGGTGGTTTGGAATTTTTCACCAATTAAACCAAAACTTTATATAAAACTAGGATTCTAGAATCAAAATCAAATACTCAATTTCGATTATGTACGTCCTACGTTTTCAAGCCATCCAGTTTACAAACTTTTAAACGGTAAACTCTTCCTTAATCTTTGATATAAATTTGAAATTCCTACATTAGAACTATATATCAAATTTTTATCTTGTGTACTTAAAGTGTTCACTTTCACTTGAACAAAGAGAGAAATTACCCAAGATAAAAAATAATTTCAAAGTAAATCATTGTTTCCTTCAAATCATTCAAAGGGCATATTTCAAATATGTATTTTAAATTATTTCTGAATTATCACGTTTATAGACAGATATATTTCTAAAGATGTGTATTTTGGACTTGAAGACATCTGAAGTTGGAAAAAATCTTGAAATTCGATTTGAAGATTCGATTTTCATTTTTTTAAACAATGTATTTTCTCTATTTACTTAATATACTAGAACATGACGATAAATAATGATTCTCTGAGTGCAGAATATATTTTAACGCGTTTTCATTTACTCTCTTTCTGATTTGTTTACTTCCCTAGTTGTCGAAATTTTGTAAATAATTTTAAATTAATTTCCAGGTGAGGTTAAAAACTTTAAAAATAGTTCGCGATTAGATGATTATACAGTATCAATTCCTTCTCTTGCCTGTCTGTTTGTTTGATTGTTCTGTACACATTGTACAAACTATTAAAAGCATTTATTACCGTCAGATATCGATATTCCAAATCTCATCAAAGGTTAACATAAAATAGATTGGAAAAATTCCTACACAAGGCTAAAAGGCACAAAATAATTATTTAAAAAAGATTATAAAAAGATTAAAATGAAATCTGCTACGCATATTTCAATGTATCATGTCACAACATAATTTCTTGAACGGTCAAGCACCACGTGCTCGTGCAAGTTAAATTATATTTTTATTCATTTTCATTGTCGTATTGAATGAGTCACTTCAGTATTGCGAACGATCAAAAATACTTTGTCCCGCTTTGATTGTTTAAAAAAATATCACATTTCCTATTTATTTTATTTCATGTAATCACCTGCTCAAAGTGACATTTTTTTAGGTTTTGTTTGCTGTAGTCATTAATTTATTTTATTTTAATCAGAGCTTTCGTAGATGCAATGGCAACGTGTTATTAAAATTTGATTTTTTGAGATTCTCGTGCAAATAATAAAACTTTTATTTATCGCCTACAGATTTTTGTTGACACCAAAACCCTCTTTCCAAAAATAACATCATGTTCTGACATGATAATATACAAATCTTTTTAAACAGTACAAAATATATCAAATTATTTCTCCAAACCCCATACAGACATTTTAGTTTAATGTTCATAGGTCTAAAAGAAATTTTATAATTTTTATTTGTTCTAGAAATTTTGTACGGTAAAAAAATATTTAAATACTTATTGGTTTAGGGCAGTTTCAGCAACCAGTTTTGGAAAACCTATAATGATAATATACAAAAATGTTTTAAATTTTGCTTGAAACATGAGTCATAAAATTGCGGAAAAGGACTAGCATCAACAAATATATTGGTCGAAAATCAGAAAAGCAAAATATGAGAGAAGTAAAAATTACTCTGTTATATCATTTTAAGCCGCAACACTAGCTATTTATATAGCATACTTTTTATGATGCCAAAAACGAACGTAAAGATTACAAAGAAAACTTCTCGCACAACAAAAGCAAAAAAATCCCAATTTCTGACTGTTTCAAAAGCAGAAAAGTTTCCAGGTCGTTGAACAAAGCATTACTTCTGTTTTTATTTCGGAGACACGCGTTTCTTACCTACAAGATAAAAAAATGACGCCATTTTTTCTATGGACAAAAGAGAAAAAAATATTTATGGATTTTCGGAACCATTATACTTTTACCAATAATTCACGTCTTGCACTGAGAAACATTCAACGGACGAGTTACGAATACAGATAATTTTTTTCAAGTTATTGAACTAAATGCCGGATCTTAATGGTCGATAATAGGTTAAAGATTGTGTTACAAAGGAACATTGACAAAGAAATGTGAGAAAGAAAGGCTAGTCTTTGTAACTGTTCACTGGATACAATTAAGAATAAAAATTACTTGTTTGCTGTTAGAAAATAAACAAAACATGGTCAATACTTCAAAGAAATGGAAATTGTTTTTGTTACTGTTATGTTCGAATAAATCAAATTTAGTGGAAGATCTTAGAGTACAAAAAATAATCTTACTGAATCTGCAGAATAATTGAATTTATGCGCTTGTAATATCGCCTTAAATTTTAAGAATTATAAAAATTTACACATATTTTCAGTTAATACATATAAATATTTTTCGGCTTATAAAAAGTTATAATTTTACCTTCTGCTGACTATACTCAGTTCGTGAAATATTAGGCATATTTCAAATCAATATTTAACCTTAATAATTCTTGTTATATAGGAGCTTTTTAGAGAAAACTGTATCAAAATTTATAATGCAAGGCATCTAGTGTTTCAAATTCCGCGTTAAAGTCAACAGCATATTACATATTTAGTAATTAGTTTATATAGTACTAAAAAGTAACATTATTTTACAAAATTTTTAAGTTTTACCTTCTGATCACCAGGATTAAAATTTTTAATATATTTATGAATAATTTCAGGGTTGTGTAATTAAAGTGTAAACTGTAAAGATTCTTTTAATGTTTTTTCCGACAGCCTTTTGCTTAGATCATTAATTTGCATCGTGATTTCGATGACAGAAATATTTTACGAAATTTTCATCTTGTGTTTTTTAATATTATGGGAACTGGGACGGTCTCGACAATGAAAACAGTCAAAATTTCAGTTGTAATTAAAAGGGATTTTATAACAGTAAAAATTATATTTTTCAGTAAAAAGATGACACATATAGATAAAATGTACTATTCTCAAATAAATACAATAAAAAAATTAGCTATATTTTAAAGTATTTATTTTTCTATAGCAAATCGAAAATGTGTTATGATGCGGTTAGCCACGCAAATAGAGGTACACAAAGGTACACTCAGAAAAAAAATTCTGCTTAACATTATCTCAAACCTAGCGTAATATGTGCATAAAAGTATAATAATTATAGTGAACCTCTTTTTGTTCTGTTAGAACCCAAAAATTTTTTTAAAAAAAATATTAAATGTCATATAACTATAAATCCTCAAAAAAATGTTATATATTTTCATTATAATATCCTCTTAGAATTATATTACTATCCAAAAATATATAAAAAAAGGTTTAATAGATACATAATAATGATATATATCATAGTATAAAATCTTAACTCTCTATGAAGAATAGAATTTTGTGTATATGTACCTAAAATTGAAAAAAACACGTTTCGAGAAAACTGTAGAAAACTAGATATTTACCAATAAAATGATTTATGTTAACATATAAAACCTCCCTGGGCCGTATTCATTTTGATTAGACACTTCCAAAAGTTCTGATACTCTTTTCATTTGTCTATTAATTGCTCTTGCTTCTTTAGATGTTTTTTATGCATGATATCAGCTTCTCGGATACGAAGCAAATCTATTTTTTTTCAACGCATCATAAGCATTTCTTCCAGGTGTAATGCCTAAATTTTTAATTACCTCAGTTCGACTAAATACTCCATCATTAAAACAGAATACATCATCCATGACACCCATTTTTAATGTATTGAGCCCAACAAATGTGTTTTTTTTGGGATTCTTTCCCATAAACAATTGTTGAATTGTTGAATCAAAATTGCAACATTGCTTACATTGTTAAAATGTATTTAGGAGTGTTCTTAATATTCTCAAATCAATTATATTATTTGTGGACTCCATATCGCTAGAATAACTAATATTGTTATGAGCTTCCTTATCAGAAAATACATCAGTACATTCCCATTTTCTTTTGGATGCACTTACATTCAATTTTTCACTGTCAGCACATTTCTATGTTTGACTCACAGTAAAAAATCGATTCGAGCGAGATTTTGTTTCTCCAAACACTTTTCTTCTTGTCATTATTCTTAAATTACTTAATACGTAACAACTAAAAAAACTTTATCAATAAAATGTAATAAAAGTTTTGAAGCGAGATCACGGTGAGCACTGTAAAAAAGAAAGCCCGAGGTGAAGAATAACAGTTAAATAAACTTGTAAATATCAATACAACGAGTTGAGTTGTTGGTATCCTTTCCCAAAATTATAAAAAATACTTAAATAATAAAAAAATAAAAGTGAAAATAAAGGTTAATTTAAAATGATGTCCCTTTAGAAAAGGGGCGTGGCACCTTTGTTTACATTTTTAAATTTTAATTTCTAGGCCTTCATATTTATGAAAATATACATATCATACATTGCTGGATTCAACGAATTTTCTTCAATTTTTTAAGGAAAAAATTGAAAAAGCGATTTTTTGAAGGTATAGACCGTTCCAGTTCCCTTAACAAAATATACAATGCATTTTAGAGAGAGAGAGGAGTGCTTGTTTATATTTCAATTTAAATATTTTACTTTAATGTGCCACATAGAGTACTTATTTATGATTAAACAGAATTTGAAATACACATTTATGTTATAATAATAAAAGAAGATAAGAAAAAAATGCTTGCTTTAACATTATATTTTACTTTACACCATTTGTGTCCCCCACCTTTTTCATGCCCTTGGAAAAAATATGAACTTGATAAGGTCGGTGATGCCAACACACGCCTACTGAAATTTGCAAATGAGAGTTTTATGCTGCATAGTATGAAAAGTAAAAACTAATATTATTCTGGTGTATATTCCATGAACATTGGAACCCAGAATTAATATTTTAGTGGCAAAATCATACATAGAATTTCATTCATTTAAGTCGAAAAAATTATCACGTTTACATATTATATATATATATATATATATATATACCATCTTATGGTCAATTCTTAATTATATTTTCTTAAAAATTTGGTTAATTACATATTCAGCTATGAATCATTTTCGCCAAATTAAAAAATGGTCACTAATAGATCACCTACGTGCCAAAATCGGTTTGTCACGTATTCAAAAGCATTGGAGAATTTTGGCTAACAAAATGAAATATGGCGTGGTTGGAGCGTTGTTGACGGATCGACTGTCTAATACGTAAGTAACAAAATTTGATAGGGATCCTTTTACATAAGCCTGTCGACTAAATTTGGATCTAGGCTCTAATTTTTGTAATTATCATGTGGAACTTCTTCGATAACCATTTAGACGAGCTTTCTTTGACTGGATTTTATCCCAAATTTGATAGATATCGAAAAACTTGGTATAAAGTCCAAGCACTAAATTTCATTCCTATAGCTTAAGGCTTTCTTAAAATATTTCGTTCTCAAAAAGAAAGATATAGTAACAAAAGTATGCTTTGGGAATGTGAAAGAATTAAAAACTATCAGGTTCTTTAAAATTTCGAATTCATATTTTTTTTAAGATTAGACTCTCTTCTTTTGGTTCGTATACGAAAAAGTAAAACAAAATTTCACAGTTCCATCTTTCTGATTAAACAATTTTAATAACTACATAATCAGAAAATAATTACTAATAAATATTAACAAATTATATTAATCTATATTAATAAAAATGCGTTGCTAAGCTCAAAACTGGAGAACGGCTCGACCAATTAGGCTAATTTTTTAAAAATATTTTCATTAAGACACGGAGATGGTTTTTATGGAGAGAGAAAATTAAAAAACTGCGAGGAAAATAGTTAAAACGACACTTTTCTTACTTACCCGCCAAAAGTCTTCATTTCCTTCCCCCACATCAACTGATTAAGATAGCAGGAAGTAATAAATTATGATTTGTTTAGAAAGAAATACGTGAAGTCAGTTGGTTTTCATTCATAGATAACGGGATGTTTAAAAAAGAAAGAAAATAGTTGCTTTTATTATTAGTCTGTATGGATATTAAATCTATGCCAGCTCAAAAAAAAGTCTGGGCGAGGAAGAAAAAAGAATAAGAAAGAGAAAAAAAGGGTTTGTAGAAAGAAAAGTAGTAAAGAAAAAAAGGATAGAAAAAAAGAAGCGGGGGTCACCATTATTTCCTCTGTGAGCGGCATTTTCCAAGCTGTTTTTAAACTTTCGCATCTCTGGAAAACCAATTGTGTCTTTATTTGTTTAGTGTGTTTACGTTTACGAAAATATGAATCTCATTATTCTATAAAAGCGTAGAATTTTAGACCTTTCCCTCCACCATTTAAGTAAAATATCAATTCCGGGACAATCATTACACGAATAGAAAGAGGAAAATGAGTAGTACAATGAACAGAACATCTGAAGAAAATAATACTACAAATGAATTATATGATTATCAAAATTTGTTTGGTTTAAAAATATTTTGGTTAAAAACCTGTTATGAAACACAGCTACATAAAATATTATATGAAAATTTTAGCGAGTATTAATACTGGCGAACCGACTGGTCGCCAAAGGCGGCTAGTTAATTAATAATTATAATATTATTTAATAATTAATATATATTTAATAATTAAATGATTATTAAATTAATTGCTAATAATAATTGAAATAACTACTTATCAGTCTTAAAGACTATTTAATCAAAATTTAGCAGTTTTCTTAAGTCATACGGTTTTATGAAACTGCTGATTATGCAGTATGCTTATTTTTAAAAGAATACATTTTAACCACGCAAATATTATTTAAAATTGAATTTATAAGAAGTCACAATTTCTTCTCAACGGTCGTACTCCCACTTTTACTTTAAACAAATCTCATAACTTCACTTATCACTTCCTCCGCAAAAATTCCTGTGGAATAAACTCAGTTTCCATTTTACGTTATAAATCACATCAGTGCCATAAATTACCACCAAAGTCTTAAATACGAACTGAAAATATTTAAAATTGTGAAAATCAACTCCAGTTTTCTCCGAAAGCAGTAAGGGGAAAAACAGGCTCAAAATTTATCGTCTTAGTTCGGCAATCTTGCTTCTGAGAGTTATTTATACCAAGCGTCAACAAAGTGAAAAGTAGTATAAGTTATTTTAAAATTTATAAGCAAAGAACGGAAGTCACGAACACTTACCAAAGAGTCGATAAGAGTGAGGAAGTGCTTCTGGAAGCAAAGTAGTAATATGAAATATAACTAGCTATCTTTTTAAAATATGTTACTATACACAAATGAAAGTGATACACACAATATAGTTTGTGGGCTATAAAAATCTAAATTACTTAATATTTTTTTATATTCTTTTTCTCATAAATAATAAAATAAAAAGAAATTAGTGTAGATTGCATGACTAAATGGTTTATATTTAATTAACTAAAACTATAACTGATGTAGTTATCCGCCATGCCACCAGATGGCGATGCCTTCCCTTTTTCCTACATAATTGGAGAAATCCAAAAATTAAGTACCTTACAGCGGAAAGTCATAGATGATAAAAGGTTCATACGGGATATAATATTTCAAATATCCTTATCTTTATTTTCTTGTATATAAAATTCAGAAAGAGTTTGATGAATGAAGCATAGCTGGTATAAATTGCATTTTAAATTTAATTTTAAAAAATATTTTCTTCTACCAAATAAATATTCCTTCTTTACTACAAATATTATTTTCTATGGCTAAAAGATAGCATTAAACTATTATTGCTGTGATACACTTCTCATATCCCATAGTGAAAAAGCAGATATAACCTTAATTTAAAATTTATAACCGTGTTAGAACATGATGTTATTTTGGGGGTGAGACTTCTCAAGTCAACAAAATGCTGTCGGCAAAAAATTTAAAAAATTATTATTTGCACGTGCATCTTAAAAAATCAGCTTTTAATAACTCGTCGCCATTGCATTGGCAAAAGCGTTAAAAAAATAAGTTAATGATTACAGCAAATAAAACTTAGAAAAATGTCATTTTGAGCACGCGATAATATGAAATGAAATAAATAGAAAATTGAATATTTTTTTTAACGATAAATGCGAGACAAAGTATTTTGCAGCGTTTGTAATACTAAAGTGACTCATTCAATGAAACAATTAAAATGAATAAAAATATAATTTAACTTGCACGAGCACGTGGTGCTTGACTACGTAAGAAGTTATGCCCTGATATGATACATTGAAATATGCACTGCAGATTTCATTTTAATCTTTTTTTAGGTTTTTCGAATTATTCTGTAATTAGCTCATAAGCGTTTTTCAATGCAACAACCCAACCCCCAAATTTAGATATTTATTTCATAACGATGTTTGAATTAAGGCTGATGGATAATTGGTCAGTATTTTGTTTGCAGGCGAGTCAAAGGGAGATCATGACCAATTTGAAGAAAGTTTTGCAGTCAACAAAAAATATGTCCTGGAAATTTTAAAATATCTTCACTTTCTATATCTCCCTGATTTCGAAAAACACATTTTTTGAATTCCAACAATGAATTAGTCACCAATCTGTTTGTGCATTCTCTTGAATTTAAGCACAATATTTCAAAGACACAACGATTTAAATACTTAAAACTTGGGATGTGATTTTGTTGTAAAACTTCGGTTCCAATTTTTAAATAAAAAAATTCCAAAATGTATACTATATTTTTTTCATTATAATATGAAGCACAAACTGCTCAAGTAGATAGGTTTAAAAATAATAAAAAAAAAACATTTATAGCTTTCACGACTTAACCAAAGGTTACAAAATTTTGAATATCAGCCCATTTTTCATCATTATAATTGAATTTTGCGAGAAAGTTTTGAAGAAACAACTTTTGGGGATTTATATTAAAAGTTTTATAGATCTCTTTTTTGTAAAGAATACGTTTGATTCCTAGGGCATTGACATTTTCTCAAAAGTTAATATTAAAAATATTTTATATATATATATTTGTGGCTGTTAAACGAAATGATATGAAATTCTTTTTAAAAAATTTCAGCTCTACAAATGAAAGAAGAGATAAAGAAAATGCGTTTTTTTTTTCAAAATACAGCATCTCCATTTTAGATTTGCTATAATTTTTGTACATTTCGAAATATTCCTAAAATTATAATTGCAATTTTTCGTAAAATACTAAAATTATAACTGCAATTTCTAACTGGAGATAATTTAAAAAAATAATTTTTTGAATTAAAAATCTTAATTTAAAAAAATAAATATAAAACTATTATTAACTTATTTAAATGTTTCTAAAAAAACTAAATATCGACTGACATTAGTTATTTCTTTTAGAAAAAAAATTTTTAATGTATGTGAGCTTCTTCAAAGAGAAATTCCACATGTGGTATCTTTTTTAAAAAATTTATTTTTAAAATATAGTACATTAATAATGATGCAACAATTTTTAAAATATTTCTTAATATTTCTTCATTTTAAAGAACTTGTAATTTTCATGAAAATTTTGCTGTTGCATACGAAGAATGAAAAGATACCGCTGGTGCTGCCATCTAACAGAAATCATGTGAAATAACAAACTTATTAAAATGGAGATAATTTTAGCAATTTAAAACCCGTGGTTTTAAATTGTATTTTTATAAATAAAAGAAGATTTAAATTATTGATACTTTTAGAAAAAAAGAACTGAATAAAATTTATCATCACCAATACTAATAAATTAGCAGGGAAAACAAAAATATAACCTTTTAAATATGAAACAAAAATATTTTTCTTCCGACTTTAAAATAAATAGGAACTTTATATAAGCTCTTAAAACTATGGTATTTTGTTTTAATACACAATTCTCCATAAAAAAAGACATAATTCTCTAAATATATGAACTTTAAAAATGTTTGAATTTTATTTAATGCTGTCAAGTGTTTCAAGCATAATATATTTTTCTTTTGACTCCACACTTAGAACAGAATACTTCTACATTATCATTTTATCTTCTTATTTTGAGTGAATCCCTATTTTACTAAAACTGAATTTAAATAGTAGGAATTTAAAGTAATTACTTTAGTTTCCATTTAAGTGTATTTTAAATTGTAACTTCGGTGGTTAAATTAGAAAAAAGTACCAAAAGGTGTTTAATTTTTCATAAAAATAAATCGCCAACTTTGAGAATTTATAGAACACTTTAAAGATATTAATTGTAATAAATTATGATGGTAAATTTTAAAAACTCTTCATTAAAATATCTGTGCTCAAGATGAGTCTGAAAAAAAAAGGATTTGTGGGTGCGGGGGGGGGGGCTAAAAAGAGGTATGCATTAAAAACCTGTTAGTTTAAAGGCTTATCAAAAGATTTACTTAAAATTTTGAAGACAACTTCAAAAATATATTGTGTAGTTCAACTAAAAAAATAAGCTGTTTTTCTGTCCGTTATTTAAATATTGGGTTTCGACTGATAAATAACACGAAATTATCAAATTTCTTTGCATTGTGAAACATTTTAACTATAATAAAATATTTCTAAATAAAAATATTACTTATTCTATAATTTAATTATTATACCAAATTTGAACAAAAAATATACTTAAGATTTTAATTTATGAGTTTTTTATCAAACAAATTTTACCAAACATTAGAAATTTTTAAAAAACAGCGTTTAAAAATTGAAAAATAGTGTCAAAACGCATGTAAATTCAAATATAAAAGTCATTGTAACTTCCCAAAAAATAGACTAAGAAACAAAATTCTAATTTATTTATGAAGAAGTTTGTTCAAAAATTAAGAATATTAAATTTAAAAATATTAACTTTGCTAAACTTGACTTTTTGATGTAGCCACCTACTTTAAACACAGTAAAAATCAACACCATCTGAAACAGAATGTTTTTATCCCCCCCTCACCTTCCATGTGCTACTGAACTTACTAAAAAGCAAGTTTTGTACTCTCTTTTTTTTTTTGGCGCAAGAACCAAGTTTTGTCCTAAGGTATTTCATATACCTGATTCACCTAATTCTGCATAGCATATTCATACAATCTTATAAATTTAAATAGATTACAAAAAAAACAATATCTATTTTGGATAACAAAAGATATACTCATATATCATAATATAACAAAACATATACTCATATATTATAAATTAGATAACTCAAATTTCAATTTTGATGAAAATGTGGTGAGGAATGGAAATTGAGTTAAAAGAGTCTTTAACCTCATGTTAAAAGACCTGTGAGAGAAGCGTCATAAACCAGATAACACTCTCCGCAAAAGAGTAATTTCTTTTGTCTAGTGGCTATGTTACTCAGCTACCAACCCTAACGTTGCGAGTTCAGTCCTCGATAACTATTCACCCACAATGGTGACCACTACATTGAGTAAGCAATCTTCGTACAGCTATTGTGGCACCCTCTAATGGCAACAATAGTCGTTAGGTGCATTAGAAATAACAGCCAACATTAATAACAATTCACACAAAAGGAAAACATGAGCATTTTTCCAAAAATTGCTACAACTACTACAATCTTCCCTACTCATATATGTATATTAAGAGATATTTTATTCAAGTTTCAGTATATTAAATATACAAAAAATTCGGTAAATTATATTGTTTCTTTTTCTTCTTATATCAGTACATTTATATAAAAATATGTTAAATTATACAAGTAAAATTATGCACCAATTTATTAAAATTGTCTTTCAAATGCTTTTTTTTGACAATACAAAATTATTTAAGCGATTATTGAAATTGTTGGTCACAAAAATGGTTTTTTATTGGCGAATATAATACAAAATGAAAGTCTTTAAAATACAATTCATACATCTAGTAGTGCATACCATAGAAATGTATCAAGATCAAAAAAAATATTGAATGAACATTTTATTGAATACTATAAATGTCATTTGGCAATTTTATTATTCATATTTTATGTATCACCAATTCAAGAAGAAAACATTTTCATTGCAGAATGAGGATTTCAAATAAAAAAAAGTATTACATTTTATTATATACAGTTTAGTTTATTAAGGTCACGTTGTAAAGCGACACTAAGGCTATTTAGGGACGGACCTAGTAATTTTGAACCGAGGTCATATGACGAGGCCGACACCTGAGCTGGCACCTCCCTTCACCTCTCTACACCACACCACACCAGCGGGAGTGACGTTTGGCTCTGATGGATTTAACGTGTAACATAACCATTAGAATGGCATTTATTTTTTGTATTTTAATTCTTTGAAAATAAACGAACGTACAGAGTGGGCATTAAGCCTGGTCTTCATTGAAATAATTTATTGCTCAAATACCATTTAGATTTTTAAATTATGAAATTCTTTATCAAATTTGGAATTAGACACATTAGCTTAGAGAATTTCACAGTATGTTCATTATGAAAAATGTAAAGAATACAATTCTAATTCTTAGTATAGGATATCCAATATTTATTTTGTGATACTAGACAAAGCATAATCATCGAAGTATTCATTAATTAATTAACAAGAAATGGTGAGGCAAATATTCCTATCAAGTTTAAACACATCATGTACAGAATTAGTTTATTATTTTTCACGAAATCAGAAATATATTGTTCCGGTTTCTTTTCTCAACACATTTCCTAAAAAAGTTAATATTTCTTTCATTCGTGCATTTACGGATTATCTGCATTACTTTTTCGAAGAAAAAAATCTTATTTTCGAACAGGGCTATGCTATGGAAAAAATGCATTTATGTCTTTAATGTTTATTTCATACTAACATTCCATAATAAGAGCACTCATTCAATATTTTGCCTTCGTGGTCCCTTCAAAACTAGCTAAGAACCCCTGTGGCTTGGTGGTGAGATCACATCGATTATGCAATATTTTAAAATTGCGGCATTAAAAAAAGGTCCGAAATTGTTTCATTCTGAAATTAAAGCTCATTTGTAAATGCATAAAATATTTTTTAAAAAAATTATTACAAGTATACTTAATATTGAAACCTACTCGTAATGGAAAAATATATCTAATCTTCTTATTCTGGTCACAATATTAGTAAAAAACACGTAGCTTAAAAAAAAGTCAATTCCTACTTAGATCAACAAAGAAAATGTTATTTTAGTTACTTTTTATTAAATAATTACAATTAATATAAGTAATTTCTCAAAAAATTATGCTTGGCCAAAACAGAATCAAGTTCGCATGCATTAAAAATTAATCAGAACAGTCTCAAAACACACTCAATTGGCGTTGAATTTGCAACGAGGCCAATTCCAATTAAAGTAACGCAAACGCGTGAATTTTCTAAACCAGTTGGGGTAACGCAATACAGATTAGATATTTTTAATTTGCTTTATTCTGTATTTTTTAAGATCATAATTCATTCAAAATGAATTCGAAAAATCTATTAATTAACTATGTTTAGTTTTTAATCCATCAAACATTAAGAAAATAAACGAAATCGTTTAAAATAATTGAAAATATGTTAAGCCTAGTCTCATAAGTGTGAGGGAAAAAAGAAAATTAATTCATTACTAATATGGATGTAAGGAAATGAAGATTTTTGGCGAGAAATTAATGTATGAATATTTTAAAAACTGTATAAACATGAAATGTCATCCTCTACAGGTTTTAAAAAATTTACTTGAGCCTGAGTGAATGAATGAAAAGTATTTTATTAACAATTGAAATTTTGAACGATATATTATATATATATATATATATATATATATATATTAAAAATAAATAATTAAAAAAAAGATTAAAAAATCGTAACAACAAGACAAAAGACAAGGTGAAATATTCGTGCGATAGGCTTTCAGTTTCTTTTCAACAATGAAATATATTGAAGAAAAATATTTCAAAAGGGTTTATTAAATATAGAAATAAAAATTATACGTTAAAAAAATTTGGTCTCATTAAAAAATATTTTTTTTCCCGAAAATAACTTTTCTTTTCTCAAAAGTATATATTTGGTAGATATGATAAGTCAGATGGTCTGGTTAGTAAAGAGCCAACACATACACACTAAAACAAGCAGACGTAAGCTTTTCTTTTTGTTTAAGCATCAAAATTTAGTTCAAATACCAATACATTTTCCCGTCAAATATTCTTGCCAATAGATAACATGTTTTTAGCAAACCTAAACTAATTACTCCCTCCCCTCCCCCTTTTTTTTCAAAAAGCTACGCATGATTTATTGGACGTTTATGACTTGCATGAGAATGTCCGTACGGATCTGCCCCGCTACCAATTTTAGGAATTGCAACTTCTAATAAGCCTTTTGGATTATGCTTTCTATAAAAAAAATGCCTTCCCCTCCCTTTTTCTTCTTTTTTTTATTGCTTAATGTCTTACTTAATAAAAACCGGTTCTTTAAGGCAACACTGCAACTTCTAAACTTCCAAGTAACTAGAATAATAAATACACAAAAACTTGGAGGCGTGTATTGCAAAAAAAAAAAAAAAACACAAACACGCTTTTCTTCCGTTTATTATTAGATAAGCCCTTCACCTTTGGCTGGGGTTTTTCCACTCAAGTCTGTCTCCGAAGCGCGTCCCTCTACGGAATTCGAATGTCAATCACACAATCTTCAAGGTCTACCCATTCCGAAACGGAAGTTCCAAACTGGTCAGCGAATTGCATTGTGGGAAAACAGAACTTTCTTCTCACCGTTTCCAGCTGAAATTTGCGAGTAATTAAAAAGAATTAACAAAAGTAAGAGTTTCTGTGCTATTGTGTACTGACAAACCCGCACGCAGGTGATAAGCTGTTGCGAATACAAAAACCATTACGTGATGGGACTGAGGTAAGGATGGTGATTTACGTCTTGCAGGCTGGTTCTGCAGGTAAGAGATGTTTGACCTTGATGGCCCGAGGGAAGGAGATACGGGATCAGAAAATACAGAAAAGCGAAGAATTTTTAGAGGAACTCATGTGTTACCGGTACAGAAGAAGCAGGAGCAATGGAGATGGTGTGACAAAATTGTGAGAGGATGACAGAGAAAATATTTTCCTGTGGATTATTCTTGTGCTCCAGTGAATTAAATGCTTATTAAAAAAGATTTAAGGTAAGTAAAATAATTGTTTTTTGTCCTATCTTATCTTTTTACCTTTCTCTTATAGTTAGTATAGAGAAAGTTGACGAATCACCAAGCTTCAAACCTCACTGATTTAGAAAAACGCATTACAAGAAAACTTCAGTCTTTTTATCAGTCTGTGATAAGATAACTCAAAAACACTTTGAACTAGATACTTGAAATTTGGTATATGTTCTTTACGTCAAATTTGGAAATTTTAAAGAACTTTGTGTAAAATCTGTTAAAAGGATGTCCATCTGTCAGGCTTTTCGAATATGAGTTAACACGATAATTACAACATGAAAAGGACAAGATAGATAAAATTTGGTGCACAAATTTTTCACCTACAGTGTAAACATCTGCCAAATTTTTAGCCAAATCCAAAAAGGGGTTGATTGGCTGTACTTTCAGAAAAAAATAACACGATAATTCGAAAATGAAACTACTTAAATATATCCAATTTTGTTTAAAATTTTGTCACTACGAGTGCAGTTTTGAGCCCAATTTTTGTTTCAATCGGTTTGGAAAAAATGCACATAGAATACTAATTCGATTTTTGAATATTATTAACGCATGCCATGCCAGAGATTAATCACCAAGGACGGCATGATAGTTTTAGTAAAATTGCAATCCATTTTATATTGTACAATGTAAAAAAAATTCTTATTTCATAACGATTTATACCAATGCCATGTAAGATTTCTTTGGCATGACAAGTTTATTAGACGGTATGCGAAAAAGATTTGGGGATACCATTCCAGTCTGTTGCAATCCGATGACAATCATGACATGTCTTTCTTTTCCGATTTCAGTTTGACCAATCACATTTCCATCAGGCGAGGGACAAGCGGTATATAAAGTCTAATTTCTATTTAACTGAATCTCATTATTCCTCAAAAAGGTTTCTTTATAAAGAAAATTCGTTCATTAGAAATGCAAAATTCAAGTTCAAAAAACACGAAGAAATGAAATGAAAATTTATCTGTATTCTGAATTGAATAAGTAATCTGAATTTACAAAATGTGTGCAAATCCATTTTTGTACATGCATGAAACAAAAAACATATTTTTGTAAAAAAAAAGATTAATACACATTAACCGCAACTTTTTCATATTATATATATATATATATTATATATATATATATATATATATATATATATATATATTATTGTTTCAATTACTATTTACATCTGTTACGGTGAAAAGATTTTAATAGCCTCTTCGCTATCAACGGCATCACTGCTTGTTCAGTTTTCATTACTTTTCATATTTACAGAAATAACTCAAGCATTATATGTCCGTAATATCATGGTAAAATTAGAAGATTTTGAAATTTTTTTAAAAAATCATAGGGAGAGATAAAGTCTCAGTAGCCCGATTTCAAAATATGGTTGCATCTTTCACAAATAAAACGTCTCGTAAGATTGGAAAAGTGGGGAAAACTTCATACTTCATTTTGTATAACCTAAAGGAAATAATACGTAGATATCATTTAAATCTCTGCAGAAAATTTCTTTACAAAAAAAATTTTCTTGAATGGAAACTCTTTGAATAGAGACTATATTGTAAGAATTTTTATATAAAAGGAAAACCTATAAAAATAAGCAAAAGAAAAAAGAAAGTTAAACTCAATTCCTACTTAAGTCAAGAAAGAAAAATTTTATTTTAGTTAGTTTTTACTAAATAATTATAATTGATAAAAATAAGTTATCAAAAAATTATTGATTTTCGCAAGAATTTAACTTGCATTCTTCATCTTCTCGGAAAAAATACAGAAATCTTGGCATTTTACCGATTGAGATACTGCTTGTTAATTTCAGTCTTTTGTATTAACTGCTAAAACTCTGTTTGAAGTATTAACCCTTTGGACTCCGAAAAATAATTGGATGCAAAATTATTCACCTAATACAACGATTTGCTAATTGATATGAAAAATAAATATACATAATTCTTTTGAGTCGAATTTCTTTGAAAAAATAATCTACATCTCTTAACCATTATGTAGGCGTTTTTAACAATTAAATTCGAAAAATAAATAAATAAAACATCAAAATGATGCCCAATCTTGAATGGCGAGTCAGGGACAACATTGGAGCGCAAATGCATTGAATTTAATTAAATAACGAATATTTGTAAAAACTTTTAAAAGATGTATTTGAATTGAATGGATGAATAAAAAGTATTTTATTAAAGATTGAAAATTAGACAGACAGACAGACATACAGATATAGTATACTATTTTTTCGGTTCCTACTATTAAGTAGGAATCGAAAAAATACAAGTTCAAAAGTAATTACATGTTTAAACAGATTTCGCGCATGCGTATTCAAAAATGTAAGTAATGAAAATCAAATATTTAAAGTTTATAATTGGATTAAAATTCATAATTTTATAAAGTATATAATGGAGGCGCAGTTCAACAAATTGGAAATGCCTTACAAAACAGTATTATCCTATTGACTTGTGGTGTTGTTAATATGAGTTATTACGGACAAGAAAACTATATATTATACTTTTTCACATTGACCATTTCAGTGCTGTTTTCTAAGATGCTCTGTTAATCTTGTAAGAGTTTAATAAATATGAAATGAATTTTTTTCTTAAAGTTTCTATCTTAGAATATGACGAAAAAAAGAAAATGTATAAATGTTTATAATATTTAATTCCGAAATAGAAAGGTAAAAATGGTGCACATGAACATTATCTGTGAGAATTTATTTTAATGCAAACCAAATTATTCTGGCATTAGGGAAATAATACTAATTTCATTTGGCATTACTGAAGTAGCCCGCTTTTAATCTATATTATATTTTATTTTGTCGTTTTACAGAAGCAAATGGCAATACAGACAGAAAAAAATGAATTTGTAAATCGTCATTTGGCAATGACTCGAATGTCTGGACTATTTAAATTTTTGCTTCGGTAAAAAAAATCTGAAATATACTATTTTTTGGAGTAGAGCAATTTAAAAAAATGAGTTTAATTCCAAAATTTCGATTACAGAGATCGAAAACAAAGTTAGGGCAAATGAAAATGTCGGGATTTAACATCTGTTGAGTCTACAACTGTACTTTTGTGTCGAAATTTGGTGTCAACGGGATGAGAAAAAAGCATCCGAAATATATATTCTCGCAATGAATTCGATAAAAATACTAGACCCACGCCAAAGATTTATAATTTACCTATATTCACCAATAGCAAACAAGATATTCGAGGTCTTGCCCAAGATTCAAAATTTTATGCGGAAGGAGGGGGATAAAATTTTTATTAGAAAGTATGCAAGAAAGTTTAGGAGTGACTACAACCACTGCTTTATTATTGTTTCAGTTGAAATTAAATTACCTCTTAAAGTTAGCATTTTGAAAATATTATCTATCTAATGCCTTTTCTTTATTTACATTTAAAAAGAACCAATCGCACTATATGCAACATTTCACAAATAATTTCAGTAGAATGTTGTACATTAATTAAAATTCGCACAACGTTTTAAGTTGAAATGTTGTTCCGAAGTATCTCTTATATCTTTCCAAAAAGTCAGCAGCTCTGTTGATTCCTGTCATGATCCCGTTTCCGGTTCTTTATGAATACTTATTAAATATTCGAAAAGCCAAAAAAATGTCACAGATGGCCTCAGAACACGCGTCCATCTCAAAGAAGGGTTTCTTTCTCTTTTCTTTTCTTTTTTTTTTAATTCTCCAAGTACTTTCTGGCAGCTACAGAAGAGAACATGAGTGGTTTTTGGTGAATTTAGGAAAGTGAATTCCGAGTTCTAAGAAGGGTAAGATCGTTTTTTGTTCACTCTGTCCTTTATGAAAAAACGGTTTTGTATATGATTATTAATTCTTTCCCTGAGTTCCTTTTACAGTAATTTTATAATAACATCTTTTGGCCTCTACTATTTTTAGTAAATTATAATCTAATCTTTCTCATAATAGTACACTAAAATTGGATAGATGTGCAAGAAAAATCGAATTTCCTTGAGAAAGCTAAAATTATGAGTTAATAATCGATTTTAACCTAAGATTTCTTTAGAAGTTAGAAGAATATTTATGTTTGGAAAGCAATACTTTCAATGCATTATAAATAAACTTTTACATAGAAACAGCTTATGAGGAGGATTTTTTTAAAATATATTATTGAGATTATTTGATTTTTTTCGCTTTAAACACTGAAGCAAAAATTCATTAATAGTAAAAAGTAGCAAATTTTACACTTTTGTTTCTTAGAAAATAATCACTAAGTACGTGATAATACATAACTTAATATTTGTATTGAAGAAGGATACATGAAATCACAATTTGGTTTTCTTGCTTTGTTTCTATTCTGCGTTTAAATACTGTTTTTTTTTTTTCAAAATGCGATTATTTTTATTAAAAAAAACTTTTATGCTGATTTCACCTAAATTTATGAAACTCCTTGAACTTATAGTTATGAATTTCATATCGTTCTCTTCAATCTCTTTCTGTTTTTCTAACAACTAATGAAATAATAAAACCACTGAGTTCAATTCCTGTTAACTATCTATATGCTAACTTGACCCATGATAATTCTTCTGAAACAGGAACATAATACATTATAAATTGCTATCGTAAGAATTCAATAACGTATAATATTAAGGAAATCGTTATCATCTGTATAGTTTTTATCGAGAGCTCTGTAACCATTGGCAGGCATTACAAAATTTAAATACATAGCTTTATTGAAAATTATGACAATATTTAA
Source organism: Argiope argentata (assembly GCA_026289955.1). NCBI lineage: Eukaryota > Metazoa > Arthropoda > Arachnida > Araneae > Araneidae > Argiope > Argiope argentata. The sequence goes on along the minus strand of JAOUZG010029773.1, from coordinate 1,369,651 downwards.
GGTTTATATACCGATTTATTTTGCAATAAATTTCTCAATTTTATTTTTGCATCATTAGTTAAGTTTCGATTCAGAAAAAAAAAGCCAGCAAAGAGGAAAAAACTTTTCAATTAATAAAATAAATAAATTTGATTAATAATTACAGATTTCTGATTTAAGGATGCTGATTCAGAATTTAGAAAAGAACATTTGTGCCATGTAAATTTAGGCTCCCACAATCTTCACGACAAATTTTTAGGCCAAATAAGCTTATTTTTAATTTCTCAACTTTTTTGTTCAATTAATATCCATTCATTTCTTTATTATATATGTTTACAGTATAATTTTTCTTGAAATAACAAAAATCAGAACGAACAAATAATCTGAAGTTATCTTGCTTCCATATGTTTTAAGATATAAGTGCAAGAATATCTCTCCTCTTTTACTTGATCATGGAGACAATTCCATTATAGCAGAAATTCATATACAAAATGCTTTTCTACAGGATTTAAATTACAGATTTAAATAATTTCAAAAAATCTGTTAGGATAATACAAAAAACGAATTTTTTTGGTTAAAAGTTGGAATATTATCCGAACATTCAACAACTCGTGCCTCGAAAAAAAATTACATTCTATTTCGATTGTCAAAAAGACGGAACAATAAATAATGAAATTATATTAAATTAATCTGTTGGAATTTTTAATCAATAAAAATATTTATTTTTCTATCAAGGACACGTTTCAGTATGTTTTGAATGCATAAGTTCAAAAATTGATACCAGAAAGTACATATATTCAATTATGAAAATTATGAAAGAAAATTGCCTCGACAAATTACATCCCTTTATTTGATAGTGCCTCATCAAATGCTGTAACTTTCCATAAATTAATTTCATTGTTCAAAAATGTTTGAAAACCTCTGTGTTTTTCTTTGTTTGTTTTTTTACTGTTTTAGCTTTATTTAAGCTGGTTTCCTGTTAGGGAAATTCTAGCTACTTGGACAGTCTAACGCTTGCTTCTATTATCTTTAAAGATAAAATAGGAAATTTTCTTTCAAGGTTTAGCAGTTGTTAAGTATTATAAAATATAGAGTCGAAAAACAATAAATAGATAAGTTAGGCTCAAAGTTTGAAATTGCCTCTATAATATATTCCATACTCTCTATTCATAAGTTAATCCTTCAAAAGCTGGTGATTAGGAAACCTGCTCTATTTACTTCCTCATTTATGATAGATTTTTTTGACATTTATAAATGTATTTATTTAGAGGAACTGAAACAGTTTTGGTTGTATTGTTGTATCACTGTTAGCAGCAGAATATGATACGTATAAATTTTTTGAAATTAGAAATTTTATTTATTAATATGGATAAATCTTACGTTTAATTACTGTACCTTTTCTTGATGGTATTGCTACACATTTTTTTACAATGATACATGGAAGAACTTACTACCTGAAGTCTTGATTTACTGCTAATATGCAAAGACTACATGTATCTTCTTCAATATCTCTGTTGGTTTTTATTATATCATATTAGCAAAAGAAAGGAAAGAAATGATGCGAAATACTCCACAAGATATCTAAAATATATCTTGAAACCTATCTGAGGACGACACCACATTAAAGAATCTAACAAAGATCATAGAACTTGAAACGGGGTGATTGAAATCAGAATCGATTGCTCTTATAAATCGCTTTCCCTTTCTTAATAAACCGTCTTCTCTGAAATCCTGCATTCTATAGAAGATCTAAAACTAGCTGGAAATGTATAAAACTATTCATATTTGACTCATTTCTTAGAGGTTCTATACAATGCCAATTGAAAAACCAGCAAAGTAGGAAAATATCTCTGGGCATTTTGTACATCATTGATTTTAAGATTGAAATTGCTGTTGAAGGTAAAATAAATTCTACAATCAATGAAAATGCAAATCATAAAATGAAATGAATTCGGAAAAAAATCCAAATTAGGGAAAACAAACTTATTTTCAATTTTATTGATTCAATTTTTTAAAACTTGTTATTTAATTATGTGCGTTTCTGTTTAATCATACACTTTCAATTTTCTTATACGAAAAAATTTAATTTCAGCAATCAATTCCAATTTTATATATCAATTAGATCATATATTGAATTTTCTGTACAAGACATCATCTGATTAAATAAAGTATCAGTATTGATAATTTGAAATTTATTTCACAGAAATATAATTTTGAAGATAATCTACGTATTTCTACTTCAATAAAGTTTTGCAATTACTGCTATTAGTCCACAATCCCATGTGTTCAATTTCAATCACAATGTATGTTGTTCAAATTTCAATTTAATAAAATATTTTTTATTGATCTACTCGAAGTCAAATACATTTTTTAAACTTGTAGGAGAAGACACTCGATGTTCACGCAGTTTTTTCAAATATTAATTCATTAACTAAATTTAATTAATTTTCGATAATTTAAATAGAGTTTTAGCAATTTGTAATGAAAATTGATATCAGCAGGTAGTAGCTCAATTGGTGAAATGCGAGCATTACAGTATTTTTCACTTGAAGGTGAAGCATGCTAGTTCTGATCTTGCAAAAATCAATAAATTTTTGATAAATTATTTATAATAATTGCAATCATTTAATAAAAAGAAACTGAAATCAAATTTTTCTTTATTAACTTAAGTGGGAATTGAAATTTTTTATATTACTTGTTTTAAAAGTGTTTTAATTAAAGATACATAGTTAAAATTATTATAAAAATATCAACAAGCCTGAATTATTATAAATTGAACACAGCTTTGTCAAATCCAGGGTTTAGTGTTTTAATCTATTCTGTAAGCATTCTGCTAATGAAAAAAAATCGAATATTCATAATTCATTGAGGTTGAAAAATCAGCTGTATGTTTAAAAAGTTTAGCTTCTGGCTATAAAACAGTAATTAAAAAAAGTATTTTTTTGACAGAGTAATCTAGTAGTGTTATATTTACTTCCCAAAGCTACGAGACATTTCGAAATGCTCGCCAAAGCAAATGTTTCTAGTTATGAACAGGTGTGTTTTCAAGTAGAGACTCGTGCTTCTTAAACTTTAATGGAGACAAATGATTGTAAACAATTATTCTCGGAAACTCCTAGTCTGACATCACTGTTCTGTAACAAGGGGAATGGGTTTTTATAAACTTTAATGCTTTTATTTAACTTGCCGGTTTAATGTTTGTACAGATGGTTCAATCTTTCGCTAACTTTCTGATGTGAATGAGTTGAAAAAACTATTTTAAAAAAGCTTATATTTTTTCAATGACATTTCACCATTTTAAAATACTCATAACTTAATTATCAATTCATTTATATAACATAAGCATGGCGCCAACGGGTAAGTTACTAAATTATCGTTTGAAAAAAAATTGAAAACATGAATTTATTCTATTTTTAAGAATTATAAGTTAAATTCGAAAAAAGTAGGGAAAAATTAAATATGAAATATTCTAATTTTAATAGACAATAAACCCTGTTTACAAAATCTGTTTTTAGTATTTTTTTTTTACAATTCTATTTAAACATGAAAAGGTTCTCGTTTCTTTAAGATAGATATTTTTAATAAATTGTCTCTCATTTTCTTTCATTTTAAATTTTTTAAATTATGTATTCAGATTTGAAACTTTTGTATTTTGATGATAATTCACTATTTTCAAATAGCGCATTATCAATATTTGAAAAAAATTTATTTAATACATCGATTAAATAAATTTTTAATTTCATGCACGTGGCGCCATGTAGTGACGATTTTTATTTAAAAATTTCAATATTTTATAATATTTTAACTTAAAAATTGAAAAGTAAAAAGTATTAAAATTTTTGTTTTTGGTTACTAATAAAAGCATAATTTGAAAAATGATTTTTTTTCTATTGTTTTTATAGGTTCTTTACTTATTTTACTCTCAAAAAAGAAAATGGAATTTATTGCCAATCTAGAACGATCACAGTAAGTTTTCATTTTTTTAGTGTCTAATTACGTTTCTAAAGTAAAAATTACTCTTTAAAAATTATAATTAAGTTGTTTGAATAATAGTAGCACAAATTTTTATTCATCAAGGTTTTTACTGATACTTGAAGGTAATTGAATGGTATCTGCTTTAAAACTTAAGGAATGTTCTCAATTAGACTCGAATATAGCCATACGAATGAAATACTTCTATTTTATCCGTTTTGAATGTGTCTAATTTCTAAAACATCAATTTAATTTCAAGCGAAATTTAATTTTAATAATTTAATTAATCTAATTTGAACTTAATTTCAAATGAAACTTGAATTCAATAATTAATTTGATTTGATTTTAATTTCAAGTTAAATGAATAGAGATCTTTACATTTTTAACACCAAATTTGAAAACTTTAATAAGTATTTTAAATCTTTTTTCTAATTCTTTAGCTTTAAAATTGCTTGCAAAAAATATTATTAATAATAATTTTAAAAACTTAATGTCTCATTTTTAGTTTTAAATATTAATCTAAATTAATAACTTTTTTCTTTGCTGTATCTTCCATAATTGTTTTGTTATTGTCTGTCTCAATACCTAAAGACAAGTTCAAGAATTACTAGTTATATTCTAGTAAAATTTCAATCCGTATTTAATGATTACAAATAATAGATTTTTAATAATCGCTGGAAGATATCTTAAGTAAAGAATATCCTAATAAAAAGAATAGGAAATAAAAAAAATAATCTATGTTTGAAACATTTTTTTCCATAAAAATAAAAATTGAAAATGACAAATCCTTCGACTAATGACACTGAAAAGCTATTAAAAGTTTGGATTGGTACACGTGATCAAAGCATGAAAATATGTTTATAACATTAGAAGAAAGTATAGGTGTTCGTCGCAGCTCACACAATCAAAGGAAGAAAATTACGACGGCCAATTTCTCAAGTATATTAGAGATCAATTAAGTGCAGCAAATCGATGTTTTCAGACGCTGTTTCAAAAGGGTACCCAACACATGTCAGCCTCTTGTTTTTAAACTGGAATAGCTCACTAAAGATTTGTTTTCACACTGTAATTATTATGAGTTCGAATATTACCTGTAAATGACAGCTTGCGTGATGATAAAATATTTCAAAGCTTTCTATTGGACTTATAGCAACCAAAATTGGCAAGTAATTATTTTCTGGCCATTAGGTGCTCAATGTAAAAGACATTCAATTTTTTTATATTTTTATAATTAAAATTTACTTAATTGTTCAACATTTTCCTTAAAACTATTAAAATATTTAACAGCAAATAAATATTCTTAATTTAGAATTTAAAAAATAAATTTTTCAGGTGATAATTTTTTTGTTATCACCGTGTATTTTTCCGTCATAAAATCCTAATAAATATTTTAAGCATATTTTGCTTTAAAAAAGTTCCTTATTTGACTACATTTATACTTAAACTATATAATTAAAAAAATATTTTATTTTTAAAGTTAGACGAATTACACCTAAATCCTTATGCTATAAGGCTTTGATCTAGAATCATTTATTCAATATCCAAATATTCAGTCGAAAATATTCAATCACTTGATCTTAATTCGCTTTTAAATTGTTTGGTTTCAATTTAAAATTTCAAATAAATTATATAAAAATAACCAGCAAGAAATTTTAGATAATTGAAGTATTAATAATAAAAATATTAGCAACTTTAAAAATATTAATTGACAGACAGAGCTCGTAAAATGATTATATTCAATTTAAAATAAATGGAGCCTCCTCTCCAACCCCACTAAATATGTTGATTTTATTATGTGATGTGTTTTCCAGACTCAAGAGATCTGTAATCTTTAAACCGTTCGTATTATTTTTTGATGGTTACAATATTTTCTCTTTGTGTATTTTGAATAAGAGAAAGTAACCTGATATGAATTATTTAATTAGCAAAAACAACTGAAAAAAATAAATCTAATTTTGAGTTCCCTTTCCGAAGTGAAGAAAATAAATTCGAATTACAGAAAGACAATAAATAATAAGAACAAGTTCCTTTCATTCAAAAATTGAAGGCACCTAAGTAAATATTCAAATTGAACAAATTTATTATTTTTTTTTTAATTTCTTGTTAAATTTAGTTTGCGAATACCTAAACTATTTGTATTACCTCAAACTATTATTATTAGCTACCGATCAAAAATGAGCAAATATTATATCATGTATGGATTTTTCTCACATTCTTCAGTTTAAAATACTTATAAAAATGCTGCCCTTTTTCTTGCTTAAGTCTTTTTTTCTTTTCGTATTCCGCATAGAAGAAATAACAATTATAAATTCTTTGGAAGAAAAGGATATTAAAAATGGATTATTTAAGATCGAAAAAGAAAACATTTCAACTGGCTTTATTCAAATTTTAAGCGAAAGTAGCCGAAACAGAAAAGACACATATTTAAATAAGATTCATTTTGCCATAAGTGTAACTGATGCGTATTGCCCTAGGATCGAACTTGTAACGTTTGGGTTTACAGCCGAGTAACAGAATTATTAGACAAAAGTGCACTTTAAGATATGTTATTTGGCTTTATGAAGCGAATGCCACAATACTCCCCCACCAGTGAGTCGGCGTAGAGACGAACGATTTTATAGAGCCAAGCGTTTTCGCGAGCGTGTGAGTGATCTGATGCGTCAAGAGAGTCTGACGACTATTGTTATGGGTAGATGATTCCATGACAGCCACATGAAGCTCCATACGAAAGTTGCTTATTCAAGGCTACAGATCACCATCCCTTGCGTATATGCCAGCTCATGCGTATTGTCCTAGGATCGAACTTGTAACGTTTGGATTTATAGGCAAGTAACATAACTATTAGACAAAAGTGCACTTCGACCCAAGAGATATCCGGCTTTATGAAGCGAAAGCCACATAGGCAGTACCAGAAAATTTTCTTTTAATCTCAAAACTGTTTTCCACTACTTCAACTGGACACTCAATCGATGGAGCGTTCTTAACAGTCAATGAAGATTTTTAAAAAAACACATTATTATTATTTTTAACTTTCAGTTCTCAAAAAATTGAACTAAATTTCTGTAAGTTTCTTAAAAAAACATTGACCACGATGAAAAAAATTATCTTTTTGTAATTTTTCAAAAATGTTTGAAATCGTCTAATTGTTCGCGAAACTTCAGGACCATTAAATTCTTCAGTGTGACATATTTTCTCATCTTAGTTATATCAATTATTTAATTGCATAAATAATTGATATTGTATACATATAAAAAATTGCATACTTAAAATAATTAAGAGAAAAGCTATTCTTATACAAAATTTTATAATACTCGCAATGATTTCTCATTTGAAATGTTTCTTTAATTAAATCATTTGGACTAATATTTTTTTTTTCAAATTTTTGTACTGTAGATAATTCTGAAGTTATTAATGGAAGTTAATTTAATTTTAATTAATTGCAAAACTAAGAATTAATTCAATTCATAAATTGAAAAGGGATTGAATGTTAAGAATTGATTATAGAAATAAGTCTATAATTATTATGCAAAAGAGCAAAGAAAATCAAATTTCTATTCGTTATCGTTCAACATAAAGAGTTCTTATGTCAGACAGAAACGTGTATTCTCAATGTTATATTACAGATAAGTGCTTTTAAGGTGTTTGTTTATAGACGCATTGAGTTTCTATCCAGTTCTAATGTTACCTTTTTGAGTGGGATGTTTATACTTCATAACTTTTAACAGCTGATTTGATATGCAGTTAATGTAGGTTTTGCTCTAAATGTTTTTTAGCAGTTCTTCAGACTTTTATCACAAGTTTGAAAAAAAAGCAGAGTTATAATGACAGTTATGACAGCTAAATAATTAATTTTTAATTAGTAAAAGATATGGAATCAATATGCTAAATTTAAATTAACGAAACTACTCTCTTTTACAAGTTGATTATCGTACAGCAATTTCAGTTCAAAAGTTCTGCTTTCTATGAATAAGAAATAGAAAAAAGAAAACAGAATACTTATTAGTGACATGTTCTTAATTTTATGTTGCCAAATTAATTCAGTTTATTATCTGAAGGTAAATCAAGTAAATTTCTCTTATTCTGAAGCTATAAATTCAGATAAGCAGAAGCAATTAGAAAGGATATTAATGCATATAAATGTATCGATGTTAGTGCTTTGAAGTTATTTCGCAATACCTTAATTGGCGTACTATAATCTATGAAACCGGATTAAAAACGTAAATAAAATTTTAAATATTATATATAATCGTAGTATTAATAAAAGAAAATCGGAACTCCACAGATAGTCAAAGTGTACATTTTGGGTTTAGTTTAATTTAGTTATGTTAATGCTCCATTTTAAAGCAACAATACTGCTATTTTGAAATGGAACTCGTAATTTTGAGCAACAGTCAGATGACGAGTATGGCACCTGAACTGGACACCCTCCACTCCAAATTTTAGCACTACACCGATGGGTGTCCATATGTCTCCAACTAATTTAGCGTGTATCAAACCCGCTTACAAGGCAATTATTTTGGGAAATCGGTTTCGAACCTTGAACTCTCCGACCCTGAGGCCTTGATCTTGCCACCGAAGCCCCTTGTACGTTTTGGAACCCACTCAGAGCATTGAATAGAGTCGCAAAATGCCTAAATTAGATTGAACATCTTGTCTAAGCAATTCTAAAAGCAAAATGAATTTATTTTTAGTAAGGCAATAGAATGCAAATTTTGTTGAAACAAAATATATTTGAATGCATCCTGCTTTAAATTTCAGAGAATTGTATTTCAGATAAAACATTTAGCAACTAGGAATGCTTATTAGAAATGCAAACATCATCTAAGGTAACATATCCCAATATTTGAAATTTTTGCCACAAGACTCTAATATAGTTATCTAACAATTAAGTGAAGCATTTTTTTTTAATTTTCAAAAGAACCCAGAAAGTGAATTTATAAAGCATGAAAATCAGTTATCACTTCAATAAAATGCAATTTTAAAAGCCAGTAACTATTTTTGATACACAATCTGTAATTTTCAGGATAAAATAATGAGTAAATTATTCCTTCTATGCCTATGTAACCACTTAAACGGCCATTTCTAAGTAAATGTTTGAATTTAAATTCAAAAATATTAAATTATACTAATAATTATATTTTAATTATGACACCAAAAAATGAATCTTCAAATTAGTTGCATGGGGGATTTTGGGGTTGTTGATACTTTGTAACAAATAGATACTTAGGATATTTTGTTCGTTGTAAAAATAAATAAAATGCAAAAATATGCATATTCAATTATAAGTTTAAGTAATAAAAAGTGATTCACTTTGGCGATGAACTATTTGTCAACATTTAAAAATGCGCGTGTCTTTATATAGATCTGTTTCATCAATTTGATGGCTGAAATGAGATAGTATAAACATGGAAAGTTTGAGCGCCTTTATGTCGAACTTAATATTTAAGCGGTGTGCCTTTTAAGTGGCCTCTCAGGAAACAAAGAGAAATAATTTTTTTTTCAAGTGCGTTGTTTTCTTCAAAAATGTCATGATTGACAAAGCACTTTTTTAAGTGCTTGCAGACACTGGCCGTTGGATACTTCAACTTCAGTTCAACAGGGAATCGAAATTAAATCGTTTGCAGAAAAGCATGTGAAGTCTTTTGTTTACTTTCACTTTTACGGCTCTGATTTGCTTAAATTAGCTTGATGGTAGGAGGCTTGTTGTTGAGAAGCAATTACATAATGAATGTTTTCATAAACAATAATAAATGGAAATTCCAGTTATTTGTATTTGAGAAAATATGTAACGTAATACCTTTGTGCGCTTAGCGTAAATTTGTATATAAAAAAGTATTTTTAAGAAAAATGAATTTTCATCTTCAACCATCAATTCCAATAATGTTTAAATAAAATTTTCAATCGTGTTGATACTTTCATTTTGATGTTAAGTAATAATTTGATATTAGTGGAACTTGCACACAAAAATATTCAATCAAATTTCATTCTTTTAACAACCAAATCTTTCTTATTTTTTCAAATGTACTCTTTCGAATTAAAAGAAGGAATCATTACTATGCGTAAATGTAGAATAAAAGATGCTGGTCTTTCTCTGAAATAATAATAACAAAACTTTCTGCGTTGATTGTCCTGAAGTCTGCTGGGTTTTTTTAACGATAAATTTGCTATTTTTATGATAACTATTCTATTTAAAGTAATTTTTAAAAAGTTAATTTCGTGCTTTGTCTTATTTTCATACCAAAATTTAAACAAATATTCATTCCTGCATAATACAATTAAATATTTGGTTTTATCAAAAAATTTAAATTATTAATAAAAAATTGATTTTTTTAACTAATTTTTTAAATATTTAGTTTATAATGTAGTTAATGTATTTCATTATCATTTTAAATTTAAAAAGTTACTAAAAATTAGGAAAAAAAATATTTGCAAAGTATTTTATTTATACTATAAATTTTTAAAATTGCCAAATATCAGAATTTTTTTTTAATTTTGAAAAAATTGTCTGCATGTTTTGCAATGTTTTGGGATATTATTGCTACAAAATTCCAAAATTTTTCTTAATTTTTGAATTAAAATTTCCATAAAATTACTTACAGACGCACATCCCTCAACTTTTTTTGGAAGTATATGACTTTATACGATAGCTTGTTTACAGCCGATAATCTCACTACTACTGAACAAGTAACATAAAAATAGCTTTTTTTTAATCAATTCCTACTTAGGTTATTAGGAAATTTTTTATTTTAGTTACTTTTTATTAAGTAATTACAATTGTTGTTCTCGTGTTCCGCTTTACAACGGAAGCAGGGATGCAGAAGCTTCTGAGGATACGGACCCCTGAGCATCCGAGGGCAAAAATCTGACTCCTAGCAGATTATATACGTCACAAATCCTAATACGAGGCGGTCCAAATCCTTTTTACTGGACTGAGTTTATTCATGCATTTCATTCATTCATCCATCCACAGATCATAATTTAGAACCAACATAAAATGATCACCTCTGACCCAGTATCCCAAAGGGTATTACTCTCCAAATGGGGAACTTTGTGACCACGACAGATTTAACGTCCACCACACATGGACAGTTTTTGGCTGGCAAGTTCGAACTCGCAGCCCAAGAATTGCGAATCCAACGTCCTACCAACCAGACTATCCCGGACTGACCATTACAATTACTATAAAGAATTGATCAAAAAATTATATTGGTGAGAAAGTTAATTTTTAATTAATTAATAAAAACTAAAGAATTGATATTTAAAAAAACTGGATTAACATCCAATGTCATCTACTACAAGTTTTAAACAATTTACTTGAACTTGATTGGATGAATAAACAGTATTTTATTAACGAATGAAAATTTGTACTATGTGTGTGTGTGTGTGTGTGTGTGTGTGTGTGTGTGTGTGTGTGTGT
>JAOUZG010029773.1:1327145-1349880 GCA_026289955.1 Argiope argentata | reverse complement strand
ACTTTGTTTATACCATGCCTTATCAAAATATCTGCAGTTTTTTAATCCCTATTTACTGCAATAAATTACCAATTATTCGATAAAATTTTGTGGATTAAGTTTTTCCACATTAAATAACCAAAATTATTTTTAAATCCTGTTTTTAACACTTAAATCGCCATAGAATTTTATATAAAATATTTTTAAACGGCTATTGGTTTTTCAGGCTTAATTCCTAAGGAATATAAGCATAGCTGTTTTCATGCATTTCATTAACGTAGTTTAACATATTTTGTGTGTAGACATCTTTGCCTCCACGGCACTAATGGGTTCGTTTTACAATAAATTTCTTATGTATCTTTCAAATGATATTCTTAGGTCAAATCGCAAGAATATTCAAAAAGGTCAAGTCAGTCACACTTTACATAGTAAATTACATGTAAATTAATGTCGAAAGAGGGCTCGAAGATCAATCTACTTTGCGGTCACATATTATCCTCTCAGCATTATTTGAAAAACAAAACGCCAGTCAACGGTGACGCCCATTGATATCAATGCGTTCAAAGGGGTCCATGATTTTAAACAATGTTCTAAATGTATCAACACATTTACTATGATGATATTTTCAAAACCAATTATGGATTTATTCTAAACGAACGCGTCTGTTCGCAGATGTTCTTCGTGGAGCGGATCTTCAGCGTGTTCGACGCCGACAGATCGGGCACCGTGTCCCTCGAGGAGTTCATGCGGGTGATGCGCAGCTTCGCCAAACAGAGTCCCGCCGAGAAACTCCGCTACCTCTTCGACGTCTACGACATCAACAGTGGGTGCAGTTCCCTACGTCTTTTGATATGGAAATATATATATTTATCCACCTCGAAAAAAATCAGCAACAATGTATGATTTGAAAATCGACCACAATACTAACAAATCATCATTTATGTGTTAACTGCCATTAAAGTCATTTGACTTACACCTATCATCCAGTTCCATTACCCTTCTTCAGAACAAATAAGAGATAGTGGAGAAGAGAATATTCTAAAACATAGGTTCCAACCATGTAGATGCTGAAGTCATCCATGGAACGATGGTGGTTCATTGGTTCTCTTTCATCATATTTTGTAGAATGTCAGCTCAACGCAAAGGCTTATTTGTCTTTTATAAGAAAAAGGGGGGGGTCGTATATCATTGAATGAGACAATTTGTAATTAATGTAAACAAAATTCATATTTGGAATTAATAAATTTTTGAAATTCCAATAACTTAACTAACTCTTCAGTTTATTATTATTATTACGTCTTATTGGATTTCGTATGTTTAAAAAAAATTTAATAAGCAGTTCTTTATTTCATTAGATGGTGTCACTTTTTCTTTTTGTTTGTAATGCTAATATATAGACAAACAAAATAAGTACCTTAATTAATATACCGTAATATTTTAATATTTGATATGATTAATTATTAGGAAACAGGGAGCAGTGGGACTCTTTCTTATAACTTGGAGAAAGGGGTAGTCGAGGAAAAGGTTTGAAACCTTTGATTTAATTCCATTAAATCATTAAAAAGCAAGAATTCATCATATCATTTTAAAATGTATTGAAATTAGCAATTATGTTTTGGAAACATGATTTAATAGGCAATTTTTGTAAAAAATCTTATTAAATTTTAAAGCAAATATGCTACACAAACTGGTTTTAGAGAGTATATGTGTGTCATAGATATTTAAATATAGCTAAGAATTAATAGAAGACGAGATGCTTAAAAATTACTTTATATATATTTTATGTCTTAATCCGTTAATCGTCACACCTGTGTATTACATCCAAATATGATTTCTCAAGTTTATAAGTCATAATTAAATCATTCAAAAATTATATGTATTCAGAAAATTCTACATAATCTATTAACATAACTCAAATATTCCGCTATTCCTACTTGAATTGGTAAGGCAGCACAAGAAATGGAAAGTGTGATTTCATTTTATAGTAAAACAAAGAAATTAAGCCGGCGTCCTGGCATAGGGATAGCGCGTCTTCCCCGTGACATGGGCGTCCTGGGTTCGAGTCCCGGTTTGGGCATGGTTGTCCTGTGTTCTATCTGTGAGGCGTATGAATGCGCCCTCCTGTAAAATGGGGCTGTGCTAGGGAATGTGATGAGTGAGTAACTAAACCGTACTCTCGGCCCTAGTTGGTTCCACTTCAAAACGAGAGAAGCTCATTTCGACTTAAAATCTCTGATGCATGAGCAAGCTTGTTCATGGCTAGCGAAATTTGAAATAACTACAACAATAAAATAGATAAGGAATTAAACAATAAAGCTTACAACGAGTTTTAATAAAGTCCCGTTTTGTTAAATGTTTAGTAAATATAATATTGTAATATAATGAACTTGGTTACCAAAACCCACTAATAACTAAAAACAGACCTTAAGACTAAGTCTTGACTTTGAATTTTAGGTCTATTATCTGCTAAATTCATCAAATTGTAGTTGTCTCCCACAGATGCGCTGTAGAAGTTTGAGAAAATGTAATATAGTCTCAGATGTTGTCCTCGGCATCTGATAACAGTTTCTAAGTGCCCCTCTTCTATACCCATATAAATATCTGACTATTCCCAGATATATATACTATATATGCCCAGACAAATTTATGATTCGTCCATAAAACTAGGAAAAGTGATGTTTTCTCCCTTATGTAGACGATGGCTACATCGAGTTCGGCGAACTTAGGAGCGTCATCAGCGAATGCATGAAGGAGAACGGCCTGCAGTTCGGCGAGGAAGAAACGGACGAACTGACGCGCATGCTCTTCGAAGACGCGGATACGGACGACAGCGGGACAGTCACATTCGCGGAATTCAAGAACCAACTGGAGAGGCAACCGGCGTTCATGGAGAATCTCACTTTGAGGTAGGGTACAGTGAATAGAATTTCATTGGAATAGAAGATACATAATTCTGAGATTTTTTTTTCTTATTTTCCTGGAGCAATATTTATTGTTTCGCCATAAAAATAAAAAGCAATGCTTATTATTAAGATTTGGGCACTATATTACAAAAAATAATAATAATAAGGCTTTCCCTAACTTTCAACAATGGAAGTAAATCAAGGAAGTAAATATTTAATGAATCAAATCAAGTTATTACGATTTTTTTTTTGTAATACAATAATTTGTCGTAGAAAACTATTCAAGAACAAATCATTTTTAAGAAATTGTAAAGTTTATTTTTTAAAAAACCTGAAAATCAGTTAAATTGGTTCAAGTTTTTTTAAAAAAATGATTTCTAACAGTTTTAAAAGGGTGTAAAAATTAATTTTACTCAACAATATTTTCAGGAACCCTTAAAAATGCCTGAACTGACTTTATTTTTAATTTTAAAAATTTTTAAATGCGTGTGATGCACATTTTCACCCTACAGAGTATATATCTCCACCAAATTTGATAGCGATTGGTCAAAGTTTAGTTTGTTTAGTTATATTAACGTCTCGTTGAAGATCAGTACTAGGGATATTTTGGAACGAATCTCATAATTTTGAACCATAGTCAGATGAAAATTACGACAACGGAGCTGGCACCCTCGTCTCCACATCACGCCAGTGGGAAGAAGTTTGGTCATGACAGATTTAACGATCAACTGACCAACTTACACGACAGTGTTTCGGTGGAAGCGGGTCTTGAACTTGAAATTCTTCAGCTCACGATCCGAGACCTTACCACCATGCCACCGCGGCACAAATACATACACAAGTTTTCCTTTATTATTTGAAAGATTGCTTTGGAATATTTCAACCTTTTTCTCCAAATTCAAATCCATATAGCAGCATTCATAAAGAATTAATATTTAATTAAAGTAATCACTTGCCTGATAGTAAAATATTGAAATTATGAGAAACTATTATTGCCTTAAAAAATCCAGAAATGAGTAAAATTTCAAAACACTGACTAATCAGAAAGAAAACAATAAATTGATTACAAATTTGACTTTCTCAAAAATGAATTAAGAAATAAAAAATATATTAAGTCAATGTTAGGCATTTTTTCAAACAAATACTTTAAAAATAATTTTACAATTAAGTAATAAAATTATAATTGTACTTTTAAAAAAAAACGATTTTTTTTTGGCTATTTTCACTATAGCTCGGAGTTTAGTTTGTATTCTCAACTAATAAGCAAGTGTTTATTAATTATTTTTAGGACCACAACCTTTAAAATAACTTCACCTAAATGATCTTAGAGGCATTATTTAAGTAGGTCATAGGATTTTAGCTTTGAAACCCAATTCCACTAGAAAGTATATTAAATTATATATGCGCATGTTAAATCCGACATTGTAGGTATAGCTTGCTCTACTGATGTGGTGCAGAAGTTTGGACAGGCAATACCAACTCGGGTATAATCGCTTCATCTCACAGGGGCACAAATTAAAAAATCAGTCTTTAAATAATCCTCGTTTAATATATCAAAGCTAATTTGCTTTATTATCATAAAAATAATGTTCTTTCAAGAAAGAATGAAGTTTTCATACTGACATCAAATATTAAATTAAATTGTGAATAACATTTATTTTGAAATTTGACTTATTTTTCCCATTTAGAGTTATTCATTACTGTGATTAAAATTCGATCGATAGATAGATTTCGATCTATAATTTTACAAAAACGGCACGATTTCAGTTCAATTCCAATTTGAGGAGAAATTTAAAAAGTTAAATAGAGGTATTTGTTTTTAAGATTATATACCTCACATCTTACCGTGATAAGGCTGCTTGCATTACTATTAGATAACGTATATAATAAAGTAATAAAAGGAAAGCATTTCACAAATGATAGGTTACTTTTCGCATCCTATATATTAATTAAAAAAATAATAAGCATAATCTAGGTTGAAATAATAATTTTAATTTTACCACAGTTAAAAAGAAATTATATCAAATACTTCATTGCTTTTTTAACTTGTTCGAATAATATATCAAATAGCCAATAATATATCAGATATCAAATAGTCTAAAAATAAATTTTGTACTATGAAATGCCCCAAATTTATTTTTAAAAAAACTTTAAAATGTTGCTAATTTTTTGATTAAAATTTCGAAAAAATTGAACGAACAGCAATCTAAAAAAGTCTTTAAAGAGAAAGTAAAAGAGTATTTAAAGAGAGTCCCCTTTTGACTATCAATCTCTCCCATAAAGGATTTTAAAGGATTTTTTCACATCATATTTGTTGTCTGTGGTAGATTGAATAAATGGAAAGGTATTCATTCATATACTTAAATCATTCATCAAATTTTTCTTTCTTTTCTAAATTTTATTTATTTTCAGTATAGAGAGATGGCTGCTTCCACCCATGAAAACAAAGAGGAGACGTCAATCCTCCACGAGTCTGTTTAGTTGCAGAAAAATCAGATGGCGCCACATCCGGAACAACTGGACCAGTGTCGTCTATTTGCTGCTTTATTTCTTAATAAATATCCTCCTTTTTACCACAAGAGCTTACGAATACAGAGAAAACAATACTTTCGTTATATTAGCCAGAGCTTGCGGTAAGTACTCTATACAGGGCCACAGAATCGACTTCGGTCAAAGTACTACTCATTTCGGGAACCCGGGACTATAACTTTTGGATGATTTAAACCGCAGAGGGGTAAAACGCAATGAGTATCATAGGCCCATTTACGGAGTCCTTTGTTTGGACTTGTCTTTTATCCTGATAGATGCGTTTTATTTTAAATATTTATTTCCAAAAAAATAAGAGACAATTTTTTATTTTAATCCATACAATTCTATTTTAACTCCAAACTTAAGCAGTTACTGTTAGAATTTCGAGAGTAAAACTGCTGCTTTTATTCCCCCTAATTTTCGTATAGTTGGGATATCACTGTTCTTGACAAAAGTAACGACTCCTACGCAAAAGCGCGGAGTGTTTCTGTACTTAAGAATAGAAAGTACTAACATATTGTTCAAATTTGAGAATTATAACTAACTTTTATAATTATAGAAACTTTTCCCTGGTTATTTTGTCACATCAAGAAATCTTTAAGAAAATCCGATTTCTAAACTTCCTATTAAAATTTAAATTAATATAATTAGTATTTGTTCATTGTTTTTCAAAAAAAATAAGTGTAAAAATATAGCTTCATTTAAGCCATATCTCATTTGCATTATTATAAATAAAAATCTTTTGGGGAAAAGGGGGGATGTGCCTCTTATTTTGGACTCTTACCTTCTTTTCAAATAGGGGCACAAGGGAGTTTTCTTCTCTTTGAAACTTTTATAACGGACCTGTCACGATTAAAAGTCTTGTCTTTTTCTTATTTAAATTTCCATTTATTTTTATTCGTGCAAATATCGAATTATCAATCAAAATATCTAACAACTGAAATTTATAATCATTGAAATACCTATATATCAAATGCCTACAGGTCACTCAAAGCAAATTCTTTAACATACTTCATGATTTTTCCAGTAATTAAATTTTAGTGCTTCCAATAAGCATTTCAATAGTTTCCTCATGTATCATTTATATTGAACTTATATGCCAACGCGATGCAACTCAAAGATAAGGATTAGAAACTTCCTGTATGGTGGTTGGTTCTCGACACCGTGTTGTTACAGAAACGGCGGGTATCAAATACCTTCCACCGATGACCGGACGAGCTTCCTACAAGAAGGGTTGTATCGTGGTCGATGATAGGCCTTAGGACTCAGCCTTAGTTTCAGCCAGTGTTGCTGTCGCAGTGGGTCTGTATATCAGATAAAAACGTTTGCTAGTGGTTGATTGAAGTGGTCGGTAATGTTAATATTGAGCGTATATTGCTGTAAATAGTTCTTATTTGTTGTTGTTTTCTACTGTGAATATTTTGGTACTTAAATAAAATTCTTGTAACATACCCACCATATCGTTCAGTGCCCAGAATGGCTGCGGATAAGGGGGTATGAGACGCGTTCTGTTCTGTACTCACAGTTATCATATCAACTTATCATCGAATTTAAATTTAATTTCAACAGTTCTCATTTATCTTCATAGCTGAATATAATCCATGTAATCTACAACTCATGGGCGTCCTACTTACTGGAGTTACCATTTTTTAGTTGATAGATTATAATTTTTTGCTTAACATTAATTGTATTTTTAATGTCCAGACTGTTTTAAAATTTTATTCGCTAATGCATCATTATAATTTTGAATGGTTCAACTGATTAAGCTAAGGTTTATTTCATTATTTTGTCAATTTTGTTGACTAATTGATTAGTCAGGTACCGTGTAGAGTGGCATGTAACAACTGGGGGGTAGCATAATTGTATGTAGATAAAATTTAGTTGCTATTAATTGAAAAGTTTTTTTTCAATCAAGCTCCAATCACCTCACATTAATTTATGGCCATCCTGGCTTTATCAATTTTTTTACTAAAACTGCTTGGTAAAAATAAAATGTTGAACTGTTATTTTTATATTTAGAAATACACTATAGGGAATAAATTAATTAGAAAATCCACAGTTGAAAACTAAATAGTTGCCAAAATAAACCCCATTCAATTTCCACTTATTTATTGAGTTGTCAACTCTTTACTTAGTATTTTAACTGTTTATTAAGGAATATCGAACTAACGACTCTTATTACTAGAAATTTGATGCACATGCATGTAATGATTTGTATATAAATATTACTTGCATTATTATGTAGTTGACTTTCAAATAAAATGAATTAGAAATAAGCATTATAGGCGATTATAGAGATTGAAAATTAAAATCAACAACAGAATTAGTTACCTATCAATTATATAATAATAATGTTGCGATAATATTCAATGACTTTCTGTTATCCTCTTCAGCAGGTATATTTCTAAATAATTATAATGTCATGATGACATTCATTGCCTTGACCTCTGCCGGAATACGTTTCTATATAGCTTTAACGTTATGTAAATATTTAATCTTTTGTTATTAATCTATACTACTATTATAAATGTGAAAGTTTGGATGCTGTCCGTAAATCACACCAGAACGTCTGAACGAAATTGGATGTAATTTAGCACAGAGATAGATTATAGTCTACAAAAGAAAATAGGCTAATTTTTATTCCGATTAATTGCGTGGTTAATTTTTTATTAATTAAAAACTAACTTTTCCGCTAAAAAACAAAATAAAAATCTGAAACATCTGCCTGAGCTTTTTGAATCGTTTGTTTTCATTTTTCTATTTCCGGTATTCATTTATTATAAATAGGATAAAGGAATAATTATTTTGTTCTGTTTAAAATCGTCTTCTGACGAATTTCATTAGAACAGAAAATAAAAATAAAAATCTGAAAACATCTGCCCGAACTTTTTGAATTGTTTTTATTTAACCGTCTTTCATTCAAACATTATCTTAACATTGCAATGGAATTCTTTGGGATTGATTAGTTCTTTCGCAGAAAGACATTTCAGCTGTTTTTGTATAAAATTTATTAAATCGTATCCTGCTCATAAGAAAAATTAGTTAAACCGAATAGTTATTCTTTCTTATTTCTTATTAAGAAAAGCATTAATCTGTAATAGTGAAGACAGTAAAAACAGATGTATTCATTTTTTTTCTTAATCTGTTCTTGTGTTAAATATTTCGATATTTCCTGTTCATTTCTCTTGATTTTTTATCAGCTCTACGTATTCCTTTTGCCTATTTTCATTATTTTCGATTAAATTTTTTTGAGTGCATTCCATATTACTACATTGTTTTTTCTATGTTTCCGTTAATTTGCTGCAACGTTCATTGAAATCTTATACTTGGAAATGCTATTGCTGCCACATTCGGCCATTTCGCTAAAATTTGGTGCCATTTTTTTTTGGGGGGGGGGCAAAAATGACTCTATGTTAAAGCTGTTCCATTATGTGTTTTTGTAATTAAATTATATTTGTGTTAGTTATATATAGTTTTCATATATATGCTTATAGTGGTATATTTCCATTAGCAAATAATGAAGAATTCTGCCCGATTTTCTCAAATTTCTCTAGCGATTGTTCGTTTGCAACCGGCAAACAGAAAAGTACCCTTATAGCTTTAAATACATATATTTTAAGAAGTTTTTTCCCCAAGCTTATTAGGTTAGACGTAACATGTTTTTGACCGGTTATTTCAAACGATTCTGTTTATTTTCGTAGTGTATGAAAAAATTTAAATTAAACATTGTTAATTGATAGATTTTTTGATTCTTTCAGAAGGGCTTTTGAATAAAAATAAAATACATGAATTGAAATTAAAATTTTCTCATCTGCATTGCGTTACCCCAACTGGTGCTTAAAATTCACGTCTTTGCATTGCTCCAATTGACGTTGAAAATTTATGCATGCATACGGTTTTGAGAACCTTTTAGACCGTCAGTTCTCATATATACACATCAAAATTTCCACGCGTACGAAGTCACGGGTAAAAGCTAGTATCATCTATAAATACATTCTAAATGATTTATACAACATATTTATATTATTGCATATAAATAATACTTCTAAAAGTTGTTTCATTTTACTAAAAAATCTCAAAAAAAAAGATTGAAATATGCATAGAAAATTTCATTTTAATGTATTATGTCAGAACATCATTTCTTGTACGGCCAAGCACCCCGTGCTCGTGCAAGTTAAATTATATTTTTATTCATTTTAATTGTTTCATTGAATTAGTCACTTTAGTATTGCAAAAGATCCAAAAAAAACTTTGTCACGCATTCATTTTTTTAAAAAATATCGCATTTCCTATTTATAACATTTCACATAATCACGCGCTCAAAATAACATTTTTCTAGGTTTTATTTGCTGTTGTCATTTATTTTTTAATCAGGGTTTCTGTAAATGCAATGGCCACGCATTATGAAAAGTTGACTTTTTGAGATGCTCGGGCAGATAATAATTTTTTTAATTTTCGGCTACGGATTTTTGTTGGCGCCAAAAACCTCATCCTCATATTCTGACAAGGTAATAAAAACTTCAAAAATTATGAAACATATAGTTTATATTGAACTTTGTTGCATATTTTTACTGAAACGGTAGTGTATGTGACTACATTTAAACTTTACTTTCCAGGGCAATGTCTGAATTTCAATTGTGCTTTCATCGTCATGCTCGTCCTACGACAAAGTTTAACCTGGTTGAGAACGCACGGATTCGCACAGTACTTCCCCATCGACCAGCACCTCTACTATCACAAACTCACTGGAGTCATCATTCTCATTTTTAGTGTGTGGCACACGGCGATGCACATTTCAAATTTCAGTAAGAATTCTGAATTTAAATTAATTGGCATTTGTATTTCACAGATAAAGATGATCATTTTCTTAGTATGGTAGCACATTGTAAAGAATTTATTCCCTTATCCTTTATCCTTTCATTAAAAATGAATATTTCACTGAGAAAATATTTCAAAAGAGTGTAGATAATCCCCTTTTACTGTAATTGAGTATACGTTCAACGAGTAAATTTTTCCAATTAGAGGAAAGACAATTCACTTTCATTATAAATTTACTACGAAGAATAAAAGAAAACAAACAGGAAAAAGAATTATATTTTCTCTTTTTCAGTGTATGGCACACTTCCATACACATTGCTAACTTTGTATTCGAATTAATTAGCACTATTGCCTTTTGATTAAAACATTATTTTTGCCGAATTCTCTTTTATATTTTTAGGAATTCATTCTTTTTATCCTTTCACTGTAATTCACTATAAGAATAGCAATTCAAAAACAGAAGAGAGAATTGAATTAAATTTTCTTATTTAAATTTTTAACATGTTGCATTTTAATATTCAAATTCTTCCAGCATTCCAATACACTAAATTTAATCTTTTCTGAAAATAAAATACTTATTAAAAACTGTTATACAAATAATATTTAAACCATGCGGGTTCTTTTTTATTAATGCAAAAAACTGCAGTTTGTTGATTATTCCATCATAATAATATTTTATTAATTACGGAAATTTTTTTTATCTCGTTTGAAGATTACTTATAAAATAATTCTATTTGGATATCCATTTTTATAAAATAAAGATTATAAATGAGGTAAGTAAATTGAATCCTTGTAGCTATATACTAACTTTATTCTGAAAAAATATCTAATAAGATTATTATTTCGTATCTTATAGCGGTACTCAATTTTATGGAATAAATTTTCATAATTTTTTTCATAAGAAATAGGTAAAATATTTACGGTATTTTTATAATAAATAAATAAGGTTACCATTTTTAATTTTGTAAAAGTTGACGCTGATATTTAACATTTTAATGTATTTAAATAAAATATACAGGATTATTATGAAAAGACTATAAGGATATACAAGACCTTAACAATCATTCTGTTCAAAAGAACTAAATAAAATTTTGGTCAAGGTATTTTGAACTAAGAATCATGTTTAAACTCTAATATTAGAGAATCAGTTAAACTCTAATATTGACGATTTCAAAATTTACAAATGGCAACATCAACTTTTTTTTATTGGAATAGGTTCTCCACCCAAAAAAAAAAAAAAATATCTTTAGAATGATATCTAAAGTACGAAAATCACCAGCTTTAGACAGACTAAAAAGAAAAGAGAGGTTAGGTACTACCAGAAAATAAAAACAAAAAATTATATTTGATTGTGTTTCATACAATCTATATATAATATATATATTCTACCTGGACTACCTTCAACTACAAATGGAAGCGTAATTGAACGCAGTTTGTCATTTGAACATCTGAATATAAACTTAACTTTGCCAAAAAAATCCATACTAATATTCACGACAGCAAAAACTCATAAAATTTCTTTATTTTTGAAAATTTTAGGTATATTGTCTGAACAAACGAATAGAACTCTTCCCGAACTTTTGACATCCACCCACCTGGGGATTGGATGGGTGGGAGGGGCTGCCTGCCTTACTGGGTGGATCTTACTAGTTATTCTCATATTCATGTGCATCTCGGCCATGCCTTTCGTTCGAAGAAGCGGGAAATTCGAGGTAATGTTCATTATCCATTTATTTTTCATTTTAAACCCTTCTAGAACCTTGTTAGATTTAATTTCACTCTTTATTTTTTGGAACTTTTTCTCAGCTATTATGAAATATAATACAAAAAATCCTTGAAGTGGAATTTAGTTTTTTTTTTTACCTTCTTAAGAGATTATATTATAGTCATTTCGAAACCATATTGTAGCTCTACGGCAAATTTTCAGTACAAATTGTAATATGTCGCTTGAGTATTAGCGATATTCTGTTGTTAGTTATAAACAATATTTGAATATTAACACTTTGGTGACCGGCAATTTTACACAGAAACTATGTCATGTCACCGGCTACTTTTTTGTAATTGAATATGAAATGGACTTGATCAATCAGATAAACTATCCGAGTATAATTCATCAAAAAGTTCTTCACCGATACGATTCGTCATGGTTGAAATTTTTGGAATTTTACTAAAATTCTAATAAAAATGTAAATACTAGGAAAAGTAATTTTTCTACTATAGAGCGGACAAGACTAAACACGATACGCCAAGTTTTTTGCAATGTTCTACATCGCCCTTGGTGTTATAAATTGAAACAGATAATGCAAGTGCAATGACGAGTTAACTCTTCACCGGTCAACAAAGTGTTAACAGCATTGCCAAAAAAAAAAAAAAAATCGCAAAGGTCGCATGTTAACAAGTTCTTTCCTGATTATTATTCACCAATGATATACAGTCAACAATACACAGCAACATTTATTAGAAAAATGCTAGAAATTTCGGAGAAACAATTCGCGCTGATTCTTTGTATAAAAATGTATGCAAATTTGCCACATTTTGTCAATTCAAATGTCACCATAATAATTTTTTCCTCCATTCCTCTAAGCCTCAATACACAAGTTTTCCTTCATTTCAGATATTCTACTACCTCCACCTGCTCTATTTTGTATTTTGGATCTGTCTCATACTGCACGGCCCAAATTTTTGGAAGTGGTTCCTGGGCCCCGCCGTACTCTTCCTCATTGAATTAATCGTCCGAATAAGTCGGAACCTCTCCAGCAGCAAAGTGGCTTACGTGCAGCAGGGAGTGCTGCTACCTTCCAAGGTATGTCACGCGCTTCGAATATTTAGAACAAATTAGATTCATTTTTTTAAAAGAATTTCTTTCATTTTCATTTATTAAGTCGGAGTATGAAACTTTCTGAAAACGTCAAAATGATAATAATTTATTTTACAAAAAATTAATATATTAAGAAAAATCGTTTGTTTAACCACTTAACTGTTTTGCCCGTATACCATCCGTGCATCAATTTTTAGAATTTTGATAGTTGTAAACAAAAAATAAAGCATTCATAACAATTATAATACACTAGTAAAATGACTTCGAATACGTAGATAAGTCAAGTATTCGATGGATTTCTATTTGAATCAAAGTAAGAAAAAATCCTCAAAATAGAAGGCGTCATTGTATTAGATAGTAAAGAAAATAAAACTGTTAAGTGGTTAAATAAATTAATTATAACTACTGTTGTTGTTGTTTTTTTCGTCAGAGAACAAAGTTAAGAATTTTTTTTTCAAAACCGGAAAATTGTAACTTTTATTTTACAAAAATTCATAAATTACTGAAGAACGAAATTTTCCACTCGTTATAATTGATAGATTATGATATTCGAAACTATTTTCCTTCTGTGTATTCTTCGGAAATAAATAATTTTCCTTCTGCGTATTGAGAAGAAGAAATTTTCATTTTCACAAAAAGCAAGCTTATAGCATAATAACTTCCAATTAAGTTGTTGGACACCAAAATGGGAAACAGAGAGAATTCATAGAACAGAGCTTATTCAAGTTCGTTCAACGACCTCAAAGAGGTACTTGAAGTAGCCACTTATGTTACGAGGTAATCACAAAAATTTTCTAATTAATCACATGGTGTTCTAAAGACACGCCTCCCAAAATATAGAGAATTTAAATTCTTCCTCCTGATCTCATAGCCACAGGAGGTCAAGGATTTCTTGAGTAAATTTTTAATCTGTGACAGACAATTAATTTTACTTGAATGCTGACTTTAAACAGTGTAAGCTAATTTTGGAATCGATTAACAAATTTAAATTAACCTTTTCTAGACCATGTAATAATGTTCATGGTATAAAAATACAGCTTAATATATAATTTCCTACAAATATAAACAGGCACTTTTTTAAGCTGAAATGAAGAGAACATGTTTGGCTTGAAATAACTAAAAAACGTTTATTATTATTGTTAGCAGTAGTAGTAGAAGTAGTAGTAGTAAGGCAATCCTTGTACAGCACAAAGTTAACAGAAGTATGTAGAAAAAATTACATGCATAGATAAAAAGAGACAGAAATAAAGATAAAAACAGAAGGGAAAAAAACAAAGGAATAAACAAAACAAGATTGGAAACTGAAGCAGTAAAGGTAATAAATTTGCAGAGTGAGAAAAAAACCATTTAGTGGTTGGGCAAAACATAAGTAGATGGAAACCTAATATTACAAGAATTCCCTTTAGTAAGTTTGGAGCAATCAAAAAGCAAAAGTACGATTTATAATGTACTTCTTGAAACAATTGAAAAACGTATTGGGATAAATCTTTTTACAATTGCAATAAAAAATATTTCTCTCGGCTAGCTGGAAGGCAACAGTAAATTCCTTTACATCCGAGTTACTATCGGGCAACATAAATTATGGATGTTAGAAACAGTCAAAAATTAAGGCGAGAAAATCACTTTTCAGGCTCTAACTTCTAAAATATTACATTTGTCAAATACCTTCAAATGCAAAAATTGCTCGTCTTAATGAGGTCCAAATTTGATTAATTAAATTTATTTTTCTATCTTCAATATGAAGAAAGTTAAAGCAAAATTAAAATTTCAATCCCTTCCCCAACAGTGCCAGTCGTTTTCAACCATATGGGTCATTTACAAACTCGTCCGAGATTTTTACATTTCTAATAACATATAAGCCAGTTTAAACCCATACAAAATTACTATAATAGTCCTGTTTACAAGATAATGTAAGCAAACTTTATTAACAATGAAAGAAGTGTGTCTAGAGAAAGAAGGGTGAAAGTTACGTTTAGTGTGCCCCTTACCGCGCTAAGGATGCCAAGTCGCCAATAAAGAAGGCAGACAAAGTAAACAATGGGAAAGTTACGATTACTACTTTTCGCAATATAATTATAATTTTTTTTACCGATAAGCATTTTTTTTTCAGAGGCATCTGTTGAAGGCACCGGCAGAATTTTTTAACTTAAAAAAAACATCTTACTGCTTCACTAGACACGGGGGCGGGAAACTAGTAGCTTCGTTAGCTCATTGAACATAAAGAGTGTGTGGATAACATAAACAGTAAATAATAAATAATTAAGAAAGACAAAGACGCAAAAAGAAAGGATTTAAAAGGAAATATTTATAGGAAATTTATTAAAAAGAGTTGAAGCTCATGTACAACTCAATCATTATATTATAGGAAGAAGTAAACAAAACATTAGGGTTACTACAAAAGCGTTGTGTCGGGTTGCCATATTGGCGGCAAAGTCGGGGCCCCACTAATGACCATTTTAGCCGAAAAAAATTCCGGGAACCACGTTTGTTGAAGAATAGAAGAAATTTTTCGGAAAACCTGTCATAATAACTATTGCAATAAGCATGCATTTTATAGGAGTCCCCTTAAAAAATTTACCTCTAGCAACAAAAATATCAATTAAGGAATTATTTTAAATAAAAGATCGAAGAACAAGGCAGCAATGCATAATAACATTTTATAAACCGTTTAGGAGTACATCTTTGACGACTTCCTGACGATGCCAAGCAAGGAAGATTATGAAACTTGAATACAGTGCGAAATAAAATAATAGAAATTTTGAATCCAACCTAAGGTACATTAGAGCTTAGTTCAACGTCCAAATCATTCGCTAGGCATGCCATTCTCTACAGCATGACAAAGTTTGGGACGATGTTGGCGATATAAAATATAGTAGATAAGTAGATATAAAATATGGTAGACAAATCATATCAAATAATATTGATATGATTTGTCGAACCTAGTTATTTATAAAGACTAAAGAAACACCAAATACAGACGGAGCATATTTGCAACTAACTATCTGTGCAGTCATATCTGCAAGCAACCTTTACATTGATTCTGACCAAATGTATCTACCCATACAGAGCATAACGCCGTCCTGTGCCTAGGTTCATATAAAACTAAGTTATCTAACCAGTTATATGAGCGCAAGAAGGTAGATGTATACCCATACAGGCGAATTAAGAATTGAAAAGATTTAGAAAACAAAAACGTATTTATTAAATAAACATGGATATGAAAAAATTCATTTCTCAGTGAACTACAACTTTGCAGGTGGTTGTTATGCACAGTTTATTTTCGTTTTTAACGCCTGAAGTTGAAAGTATTCAACGAATCACGCCCTCATAAAGAGAAGGGCATTCAAAGATCTACTTGATCCCCAATTGACGTATGAAGATACCTGGAGGGAAACAGATTACTTAAATAATCAAAAACTATTCTACCGAAGTAAACAGAAACGTGTAGTATAATCCTCTCATTCGACACCTCAAACTAGTAAAAATTTCTAAAACATGAATAGTTAATGAAAATATTTTTTAAAAAAGTTAAAGTTGTTAAATTTGTGAAAACACATTTACATTTCTCAAAAATGTTTAAATAGATCATCTTACCAAACTATACATTTGTCATATTTCTTGTGCTTGTTTGTTTTTATCATGTATGAACATGATGTTTTTGGGATGAGGTTTTTGGCGTCAACAAAAATCCTTAGGCGAAAAATAAAATTTTTACTTTCTGCACAAGCATGTCAAAAAATAAGCTTTTAATAAGGTGTTACCATTGCATTTACAAAAGCTCTGATTTAAAAAAATTAGTTAATGACTACAGCGAATAAAGTCTAGAAAACTGTCATTTTGAGCGCGTGATTATATAAAATGAAATAAATAGGAAATGTGACTTTTAAACAATAAATGCGAAAAAACATTTTTTATCGTTTGCAATACTAGAGTGACTCATTCAATAAAACGATTAAAACGAATAAAAATATTTTTTTAACTTTCACGAGCACGTGGTGCTTGGCCATTCAAGAATGATGCTCTGACATGGTAAATTGAAATATGCATGGCAGATTTCATTTTAATCTTTTTTTTAATTACTAAGAATTGCTTGTATTTTAGAATTATATGGTATAAAATAACGGAAATAGTTTAGATATCATTTTAAGCTTAGGAACGTAAACCATTCGTTTTTAATTTGGTGAGAATGGCTTTAACTCTTAAAAATATAGTGAAACAACTCGTACAAATCACAGAATTTTTACATATTTAGATACGCATAAACGTAAGGTCATGTTCCATTAGTTTATGTATAATTCTGAAATAAAGTTTGAGTTCTTCTTTGTTATTTGATGCAAGCAGATAAATCAAAATAAGCAAAATCCAAACAAGACAAAACCTGATTAATGAAATATTGGCACTTTTCTTCAGTATTTAATAATCTAAGTAGCATTAAAATTTATTCAAACAAATCAAAGGAGCAATTATTGTTGTTTTGATACATGAAAGGAGGATATTTGACGATAAGTTATGCTTCAGTGATAATGAAAAATAGTTTTATCTTCAAAAGGTCTGAGTGCAGTCCTAAATATAGAGTACTAGACAGATGTTGGGTTTGGTAACTTGCATTCAAACGACAGCACTAACTTAACAATCGCCAGTAGCCATTGATTTTCTTACGCATAAGCAAGAACTAAACACTTAACTGTTTTGCCCGTATCCCATACGTATATCTATTTATCGAATTTTGATAGTTGTAAGCAAAAAATAAATAATTCGTAACGATTATAACTGAATATTAAAATTACTTCGAATATATTGATAAGTATTCTATGCATTTCCATTGAATAAAAATAAGAAAATAGACCCAAAATAGAAGATGTCATCTTATTAGATAGCAAAGTAAATAAAACAGTTAAGTGGTTAAGCAATGGACTTTTAGATAAGAATGATTCTAAAAGAATTAATATGTAAAACATTTTTTTAAATTACCCCTAACCATAACAGATAAGCATGAAAATAGGGCCATAGAATGAAATGAGTTTTGAATACCTATATTATAAGAATACAGTCCCATCGTGATCTACGGACAGTATATTCTTAAATTTCTATAATGATTCAAACAGAACCGTTAAATGTTACTAAATTTTTAACTCGAAATCTTGAAGATGACAGTTAAGTTCCTGGATATATTAAGTGATTATTTTTAGCCATAACTGAAAAGTTAAATTTGGAAGCAAAATCAACTTTAATTATTTATTGCTTAAGCTCAGCTATGATAAATCTGAAACCTTTTCGTGCAAGTTCGAATCCTTTGTCCGAAATGTGTGAATATTTATGCCTTTAGAAGTCTACAATAAAAATTAGTCATTTCATACCTGTCCCTACTTAACCAAGCAATAATGATCATGTTACTGGTATCAACTAGAAATTGAATTTATAATGTAAAAATTGCAAAGTAATAGAATTATAGAGGCAGATTATGCTCCTGTAATTTGGTTGATTTTGCGATTTTCTGACAGAGTCGTCTCTCTAATTTTCAAAAATATCTATGCGATCGAACTTGCTAAGGGTTTTTACATTTTTGAATAAACTTCAAAATTTTTTGAATAAATAATACATTTTAGAGATATTCTACTTGTCTATTTCGTGGGGAGAATCTCTTATTATACGATAAGCTTAGATTACCAGTAAAGATAAATATCCGTAGCTTCACAAATTTGACAATATTAGTCAATTTTGAAACTTTCGTCAAATTTTAAATCTTTTGTCCCAACGTTAAACTTAAAATAACTCAAATTAACACCAGTGTTACTGACACAAGACAGAATAATAATTAAAAAAATCATAACAATCATAAGAGATTAGATGTTCAATTTTTGACTTGGTTTCTAAAGCTAATTTCGCATTTTCTGACACTTGAGTAGTTTAAAAGGGTTAAGTAAATCCCAACTAAATTTCTAAATCGTAAATACGGAATTGGTATATTTATTGTTTTAGTGAGAACCACATCACGAAAAGAGTACAAAAAAGTTATCCGCAGCAAAGAATGCATGATTTAATTTAGCTTAATGCCTCGCTATTACATGCAATTAAAAAGAACTTTCATAACTTTAGTCATAACTTTAGATTATTGTTCCAAAATAAAAATGCTTCAATTGAAAACTCCAAAAATCTTATAAATAATGCTAACCTGCAGATAAATACCTAATAATCGAATACTGAAAATATCTAGATGGGAACTAATTATTTTACAAGAAGCATTGATGAATAAAAATATTCACAATTAAGAATGTCAAAATACACATTTTCAAAACTATTTTGATTTTGAAATGTGCATTATAAGATCAAGACCATTCAACTTACCTAAAAACAAAAGGCAAGAAGTAAATCCGGATTAGTAATCAGGAAATCCAAGTAGAACACAGAAAAATTCCGCCATTGAAGAAAAATCAGGAAGGAATATTACAAGCTCTCTCGAGCAATCAGTCTCTTCGAAGATAAGCAAACCTTTGAATTGAAACTTTCTTCGCCAGGAATTATTATTTTCTTTAGAAGAATAACGATTCATTTTAATTTAGTAAAAGGAGTAGAATAACAATATTTCTTTCGTAAAATTACCAAGGCTTCACAGAATAGCAAAGTTCTAGCATTTTACTTTACAAAAAAGAGATTGATACGTTTATGGAAGTTGTGAGCTTTCATGCTCGGAGACAAAATTTGTTATGTCTCAACCAATGTTTATAGTATGGAAATCAATGTACCACGGCCATTTTCACTTACATAACTGCTTTTTGATACTTGTACTGTTCGTTCTCAGTTTCGAAAACCTTCGTACCTTGACTCATACGTCAGGATGAGTTTATTAAGTCAAAATAGGGGTGAGAGGATATATGAAAGGATGCAATATTTACATTTAACACTTTGTGCCCCGATGGTGCCTCTGACTCATCATTCAAGACTGCATCATTTTGACGTTTTATTTATTTATTTTTCAAATTTAATTGTTAAAAACGCCTACATAATGGTAAAGAGATGTAGATTAATTTCTCAAAGAAATTTGATCTAAAAGAATGATGTGTATTCATTTTTCATAGCAATAAACAAATATTTGTATTAGGTGAATAATTTTGCATCAAATTATTTTTCGGAGTAAGCAAAGGGTTAACAGTATGGTGACCTTGAACTATTCGCAGACTTAGGAAGCGCAAGTTTAGTTTGGTTATATTATCGTCCCGTTATAAAGCAACATTTTGAGACAGACATCGTAATTTTTAACTGTGGTCAGATGACAAGGGTGACACCTGAGCTGGCAGATGTCCTCACCAGTGGGAGGACGTTTGAATCTGATGAATTTAACGTGCAACAAACCTCCCTACACGGCAGTTCTTCGGTGGAATCGGATCTGAAACCCGTCGGCTCACGAGACTGTACCACCAGGCCAACGCGGTTCATTAGAAGGCCCAAATGCGAATAATTGTAACATTGACGGAGAAAAATGATAATTCACAATAAAATACTATAAAGCCATTTTTATTTGCTGTAAGGAAACTCACATTAAAGTATGACGAATAAATGGGCGACTTCTGTTCTTAAAAATTGGTATTTCACTTTTTTTTACAAAATAATAATACAAGAGACAATTTTTCCATATTAACTTCTTTTATATTAATTATTACTAACTTCTTTATTATGTATCAAATTTTTGATAACATTTTAACTTTAACAATGGTAAATAATCACGATCAAATACATCATTACATTATATAAAATATTCTTTGTGGCACTCCTGAAAATATTTTTAAGCAATCGACATGCTTATGAGTTAAAATAGTAGGGCCTGAAACAGCAAGACACATACACATAGGGGAAAAAACGAACGAAAAGGTATCAAATAAATCAAAGGTCAAAATGACGAAAAGTTTTGAAAATGCTCTCGTCCTTTTTTGTCTCACGTTCGTAGCGAGATGGAATCGCCGAAAAGTGGTAGTCTCTTGATACTAAAACAAACAGAATATCTATTATATTTTCTATCAATTTTATTTGCACCATGCCGCCATTTTGATACAATAGGTCGTAAAGTTGTAGAAAATTTGTAACTATCAAAATATGAAAGTAAAAGTGAAAATGATAGCTGGTCGTATTCACAGATAAAATCCGGAAATATGACGTGATTGTTTTCATAAACAACCAAGATTAGTAATTAAGATCTCAGTAAAGGTTTGCATATACTTTTGGAATTATAATGTTATATTACATGTGTTTCAGGCTTAAAATAAGCATGTACCCTTACGTCTCCTTAAGGGTGCCATTGGAGTGTTAATCTTCCTTTAGAGCATCGATGTATATTAATGGCATATTTTAATCAGTAACCAAAATTAGTAATTAAGATCTCAGTAAGGTCTGTCTATATATTTCGAAATGATAATATTGTATTACATGTGTTTCAAGCTTAAAATATGCATGTACCCTTACGTCTCCTTAAAGGTGACATTGAAGAACTAATCCTCCTCTAGGGCAATGATGCATTTTAATGGTTTTTACTATTTCA
Source organism: Argiope argentata (assembly GCA_026289955.1). Lineage (NCBI taxonomy): Eukaryota > Metazoa > Arthropoda > Arachnida > Araneae > Araneidae > Argiope > Argiope argentata. Next base: position 1,328,303 of record JAOUZG010029773.1, on the reverse strand, counting down.
GGTGACCCATTTGGTAATAAAAAGGCCACCAAAATTCGACTACAGACCCGGGGACTACGTTTACATCAACATACCTACCATTGCTAATTTCGAGTGGCATCCTTTTACCATCAGCAGTGCTCCAGAATTAGATGGTGCGTATCGAATGAAAGTTTTAAATTTAAATATTTTTAGATTAAAATAATGAATTGTAAATGTATTGCTGTGGAAATCATCTGGTGGGTCTACGATGTTGAAAAGAATTCGACGAACTCGATAATGGATCAAGACGAATTATTTCACAAGAAAACTTATTACATTGGTAATAAATATCAAGTGAAACTACGCAAAAATAGTAACTGGAGAAATCAACGATATATTAATAAATCGCCAGATATAAACAACTACAGAGCTTGCTCTGCGATTGGATAGATGCGAATGGATGATAATGAGTGATAGAGAGAATGGATGATAAAGCGATATAGAGTATTGATCTGAAAAGGTAGACGAATAGAACGAATGGATGATGGAGCTATTCCATCAAATTCAAGAACATTCAATATTCAAGAACAAATTTTCTGTCTTTTATATTATATTTTTCTTCTTATTATTTTTCCTCGATAATTTTATTATGCCTGTTATAGATATGATTTTACGGTATCTTTAAGACAAAGTCTTTTACTTATTCATTCCTTCTTTAGATGTCATCTGGTTGCATATCCGTGGTGTTGGTGAGTGGACGAACAGTTTATACAACTACTTTCAGCGGGAGGATCGTGAAGCTGTTCTTAGCGACGAATTGGTAAAGAATCTTAGTGATCCGTCGAACTCCTTGAAAAATGAATCACTTGTGTCCTGTGGCTTCATCTATCATTCCAGCTGCACAGAAACTCCGCCGGGTCTTGACGTACCTAAAAATTGCTCCCTCTTGTCAGCGCGAATCATGAATAAAGATGACATCAGCGCATCCGAAAAACATAGCTCAAAAGGTTAGTTGTTTACGGCAACTGAAATTTGAATTGTTTATAATATATTTTGTAAAATTCTGACCAAACTTATAATATTGTCGTGTAGACTAAGTTAGAGTACAAAAACCGTTTGTTATTACTTCAGAAAAAATAAATTAATTTTTCAATTCCTACTATTAGCTCACACTCTCCCTAATATATATATATATAT
>JAOUZG010029773.1:1261518-1326745 GCA_026289955.1 Argiope argentata | reverse complement strand
ACGGATGCTCAGGGGTCCATACCTTCAGAAGCTACTGCACCCTTTCTTCCGTTGTAAAGCGAAATACGAGAACAATAATTTTTGTTGTTGGGGGCGGACTTCATTCATGCAAATTCATTCACTCATCTCAGATCGTAATTTAGACCTGTTACAGAGAACGATCACCTCCTACCCAGTACCCCCAGTGCTATTACTCTCTACATGGAGGACTTTGTGACTACGAACAGATGTAACGAGCGCCAGCCATCACACACTCTGGGAATCTGTTGGCCGGTGAGTTCCGAACTCGGAACCTAAGGGGTTCGAGTCCAATGCTCGTACCATGCTATAGAACCACTACCAGCCAGCCTATACCGCTACCAGCCAGGTCCCATAGAACAATAATTGTAATTATTTATTAAAAAATAGCTAAAATAAAAAATTTCCTAATATCCAAAGTAGAAATTGATTTTAAAAAATATCTTTTTATATTACTTGTTTTAAAATATTTTTCCTAAATTCTATGCAATTATTCAAAATCCTTGTTTTTTTGGGGGGAAAGCATAAAAAATACATGCATTCTAAGATTAAAAATCCTGAATATTAAATTCTGCATAAGAAATTTAATTAAAAATATACAGATCCAAAATTTTTGAACCGAAAACAAAACTAGTTTCCCAGTTAATACTAAATAAAATTTCTTTACAGGTTCTGAAATAAGACTGGAGCTAAATGATTCTTCTTTCCTCAACCCTACGTTTTATCCAGACAATCTTAATCAATCTGTTATCGAAATGGAAAAAGGTGATAAGAATGTTCAAAATTCTAATCTAGGGAGTGACGAAAGCATTATTGGTAAGGAACCTGCATCTCCCTCTCATTGGCAGAGAACGTCTTTCACGTCTTTCTCAACCAATCGTGTCATTCAGCAGAAAAACAAAGAAGACATCAGAAGCATGCTGGCGGAACACAGCAGATATACGGCCGGGGAAGAACTCTTCTCCAGCGATTCACGGTTGTCAGTTAAGAGCAGACGACCATCAAAAGAGAGAAGGAAATCAGTGAGAGTCTCCATGGCCAAGCAAGGACTGAGAAGGTGTCAAACTGTGATTGTAATGCCGACTGTCAGCGAAGATGATGAAGAAGAGTTAACCTTTACGTTGCGGGAACCCAAACTCGAAAAAGTTCCTTTGAATACGGGGATTCTGTGAAGAAGATAACAAATGCTTTCCCCCTTTTTTAAAAGCGATTGTTGTCCGATTTCGGCCACCCGTAGTGCTAATTGGTCATCTGTCCTCTCCGTCTTAACCGGGTTGCTTTTTTGAGGTTTTACTTTGTCTGGTCCCCTAGAAAAAGCTTTTTATCGCAGTTTTTTTTTCTGAAACACTAGTTTTCTGATTATATATATATATACAAGTAATGACTTAAATTTTATGATATTAAATAAATTTTAAATAGAATAACTGCGGTATAATTATTTATCGTATTCAATTTTTCAATCATATTTGTGATTAAATAAATTTCTCAAGCCGTACTGAAGGTGTAAATTTAATTCTTATAAAACATGAACACATCACCGTGAATTTCATTTTGTTTTTCTTCTAACTCATTTATCTTTATTAAATGTAAACATTTATAAATAATGTATAAAATTCATAACTAATTTTTTTTGAAAATATTTTCATTTCTTTGCACAAAATAGAGAAAACAATTCTTAGCTATTTTGTAAGTTAAATGTATCTGCAAAATAGCATATATGATTGTCTGCTATTTTGTTAATTTCAAATTTTTAATATTAATATATTGAGCTCATAAAAAACATATACATTTTTTATTCCTAACATATTTCGGACGGTTTTCAATATAAATCACTAGTGACGTTTCCCTATTTTATTGTCGATTCTTATAATTTATAGTGATTTTTTCCCGAAAATTTCAATAAGTCATAGCAGTATAGTATTTTTGAAAAGTACGCTGAGTTTTGTAGGCAATAAATAATTGATTTATGATTTTTTTTCTGCTTAAAAATTTACTAATACGTAACTAATCACCAGATTTAAGACGGTTAATTTAAGCAAACTAAGATTAGATATGGTATGTTTAGAATTTGATACATAAGATTTCATTGATATAATAATATGTTGAAAAGTAGTTATCAAAAAAGAAAACTTTCAAAAAATCTTTAATGAATAAAGCTAACATTCTAAATGATCAGCTCTCGTAATTAGCTACAACATTTGTACAAGCAGAGTATTTAGATTATATTTCAGAAATGCTTAAAATTAAATCTAGAATTCCTACTATTTTATTTGAGTAAAAATGTTTCTGGAAAAATTCAAATGTCTAGTAGCTTTTCAGTGAATTGAAATGAAGGCATAAAGATTTTAATATTTCTCTTCTGATGTTTGAATGCATAAAAAGCTACCAATTATTATTTATCATAGATTTAAAGAACCTCTTTCAATATTTTAAAATTAGAATCATAACTTTTAACGAATGATTATCTATAAATAATTAAAGCAACCGTTTTCATTAATCATAAAAAATAATGATGAAACTTACAGTTGGCTTAAAAATCACAACCCAAATGTATTTTTAGCCTGAAATATTTGTTCAAGTATTAAACTTTAAAAGTTAAAAAATCTTAAGTAGTCAATTCTTTAATGTTGTGTTAGAATAGTACATTAGTAACTGCGAAGTATATATGCCCGAGATTCCAGTCATAGAAGGGGAGGCAGGCATGAAGACAAAACAGTGTTGTGTCACTTTTCAATGTAAAACAGAATAATGATAGGGTGAAAGAAAAAAACCCAATCGTAGGTTCAATTTAGTTTTTTTGGACTATGACGAATGACGAAAAATGTAGCAATTTATTTAGGTCACCGATTACCTACACTACACCATTCCATCAGAAATGAAATGTCAAGTAATTTTTGATTCAAATAAAATTATAAACGGACATTATTATAAATTTACAAAATTTTATTGTTAAAAAATTAACAATTTACAATGGTTAGAAATTAAGCAACGGTGGAAAAGAATAATGTTTTCAATCGAGTATTAAAAACTCATTCCATACCTCTCAGAAATGTTACTTAAAAAAATGTCGCCAAAGCAAGGTTCACAAAACTGACTAGCGCCAAAAGTGATTATAACTACAGCAGGACGAAATCTCCTGACCCTGAAGGGTATAGCACAAAAGGGCAGGGATTTTTATGAGGCAATTATGGTTCGCCAGGAAGTTCAAGTGGGGGGACGAAATCCAAGCTTGTTACTGGTACAACAGTTGTACCGACCCGTAAGGAAAGGTAAAAAAAATCTTGGTACAGCAGTTGTACCGCCCGTAAGCTAGAGGTTAAAGATGGAATTAGAGAAAAATGCCCACGGGACAAAGACAGAAGTGGAAGATTTGAAAAGAGAAATGGAAGTTGAAAATGTTGTTGTGAGTCAGAAACCTCTAAGGGTAAGTTGAAACGAAAATGCTTCTCATTACTTGTACCAAGTAGAATAAGAAACAGTCCGATAATATTTAAAAGGAAATATTGCACAAAATCGTGAACATAGCAAAAGAAGCTATGCACTAATGTCTAAATTGAAATATTGTACAATATCATGAAGCTGTATACCAAAGTGCATAAGAAATTGTACAACAGTGTCTAAATTGAAATGTTGTACAATATCGTAAAAATGTATACTAACTAACATAAAAAACTGAAGGTTGATGTCTAAATTGAAATATTGTGTAACATCATCAAAATATACAAAGTAGCATTAGAAACTATGCAATAATGTCTTTATAAATATTATACAATATTGTGAAAATATACAAAGTAGCATAATAAACTGTGGGATAATGTCTAAATTGAAATATTGTACAATATTGTGAAAATATACAAAGTTGCATTAAAAAACTGTGCGATAATGTCTAAATTAATTTATAGTACAATGTTGTGAAAATATAATACAATATATATTCGTACAACAGAAACAAATCAAAGTTATTGTCTTTCTTTCTTTTTTGTGAAATGTAAAGCCAATAAGCGATAAATATAAAATTTTGAATTACAATTTTTAACGATTTCCTATTACCATAAAATGCCGAACAATTTGGTTACAATATCTTTTTGATATTAACCGGCATTCAAAGTTCCAGACAACATCGTAGAGGTACCATATAATACCTTGTACTAATAAGGTTCATCTTCGAATTTCAAAGTGGACATAATTCGAATAAGTCATTCAGAAATAAGATATAGATGAAACAGAATGCAGAATTTCTGACAGGGCTATTTTCTATTGTTGTACGTTACAGTGCATTTAGGCATTCGTTTACTTATGAATAAACAAATAAGCCGGCTTTCTGGCACAGAGGTAGCACGTTTTCCTCGTGTTCTGGTAGTCCCGGTTAGGGCATGGTTGTTCTTCTGTGTGCTATCTATGAAATGTGTGACTGTGCCCTTCCCTTGTGAAAGCAAATGGGATGAGTGTGTAACTACGCCGTTCTCTTGGCCCTTGTTGGCGCTACTTGAAACAAGAGACGCTCATTCTTTGGCATAAAATCTGCTGATGTATTAGCGGGCTTGTCCATGGCAAGTGCCATAAGTAACAACAACATAAACAAATAAGAGGCTTATGGTTTCAGATTTAAGTTCAAAGTTTTCAATCACTTTTCAATATTTTACTGTAAAGTAAACCCGTCCCTATTAGCAAAAGATGATTTACAATATTCCAACAATGTTGTCCTTTACTCTGAATGCGTGCCAATATTGAGAAGATATCATAAAAATGTTATTCGGCACTTAGTCTAATAGGGGCACATATATTGCTACGTGTTTACAGAAGTATTGCTTAGAGTGTACGAAATAATGGGTAATCGTCAATCGGGTTTGAAATTGTTTAATAGAAAACGATATTTTAAGTATAACGGCTCACAAAAACTCCGAAAAGCATTTAGGAGTAAATATGAAATGAAAATAATTCGGGCACTTTTCATTCTCGTTTGCTAAACACTCCGTTCTTTTGCGCATGCGTCAGGATGTGTTTATTTAGTCAAAAGTGAGGTGAGAAGAAAGATGAAAGTAGGAGACTTCTACATTTAAAAGGAGCTCGCATTAATCAGGGTTTTAGGAGATGCAAAAACAGCGGATAAATCGTATACCGTCAGAAAAAGATACTGATTCACAATAAAATAGTTTAGAAATATTTTTATTTCATATAAAAGGCATAAACATTAAATTATGATCAATTAAAGATTTTTATCTTAAAATTTGGAAGATTTTTATCTTAAAATTTCTTTTTTATACAAAATAATAATTATCATTATGTTATATCACTTTTTATATTACAGTAAGTAATTAGCAACGTGAGATAATCTCGGTTATATTTAATGATATTATATAAAATATTTGTCGGTCCACTCTTGAAAACTTTTTTTTGTTTTTTCATCTAGCCATATAAGCCGTCAATGCTCAATTTTGAATTAAAATGAAACTGAAACAGAATGACGCTCACATTCCCATCAGAGAAAAATTAAGCCCAATAGTATCCAATGAGGCGGAAATCAAGTTCAAAAAATGACAAATACTGAAAAAGCGCTCATCCTCCACTTTTAACGAAAAGTGCTAGTCTCGGGATACTAAAGAACGTAGTAAATTTAATTCATATTTTAATGTGTACTTTGATATAATATCATTTCCGAGTTTAAATAATAAGATTTAATATAAATTACGCTTTAGAGATACAACATTAATGTATTATCTTCGTTACTTCGTACTTCAAATGGTTAGTTTATATTTTTTTCGGAAATTATGTATCGATATAATTTCTAAAAAATGAATATAAAAGAAAAAGTATAAATATAAATGTTCGGAATTCATAAATGAAAAAAAAAACTATAAGAAAGTCAATTTGAATGGCACTTCAGTTGAAAAATAATCTTTCAAAATAAAAATTCTTTAAAAATCGATCTCTATGCTTGAAAAGTTCAAGATAATAAAATATTTAAAAAATCTGCTATGCATATTTCATTGTATCGTGTCAGAACTTAATTTCTTGAATGGCCAAGCACCACGTGCTCGTGTAAGTTAAATTATATTTTTATTCATTTTCATTATTTCATTGAATGAGTCACTTTAGTATTACAAACGATCCAAAAAAACTTTGTCTCGCATCGATTGTTTGAAAAAAATATCCCATTTCCTATTTATTTCATTTTAAATAATCACGTGCTCAAAATGATATTTTTCTGCTATTTCTTATTTGCTGTAATAATTAACTTTTTTTAAAAAATCAGAGCTTTTGTAAATGCAATGGCAATGCATTATTGAAAGCTGATATTTTTTAGATGCTCGTACAGATAGTAAAATTTTTATTTTTCGCCTACGGATTTTTGTTAACGTCAAAAACTTCAACCTAAAAACAACATCACGTTCTTAGATGATAATAAAGATGAAATGGATAATTCATAAGTTTTATTTTATTGAGCTTAAATCGGTAACCTTTCGGTTTTGGGGAAATGCTATTGCAAAAATATCTACCCCTTAGTACAAGGTATTGTATTATATCCACACGGTGTCATTTGATATTCTGAATGCTAACTAGTAATGCGAAAATATTGTAACTATATTGTTGGGTATTTTGTACTGTTAGGCATTGGTTTCATTTAATTTTTCAAACCTATTTCATATTTTAAATCATAATATTTTGTAAACGATTTTTTAAATAAACTTTTCAATAATTTTCTAAATCTCTTCCGGTACAGGTCTTCTTGGATGGCCCATACGGCTCTCCAACCCGCCATATCTTTCAGGTCCGGCACGCAGTTTTAATCGCTACCGGAATTGGAGTGACGCCTTTTGCTAGCATCCTGCAAAGTGTCATGTACCACTATCGTAAATCGAAGCACACATGTCCAAACTGCAGCCACAAATGGTCAGATCCCATGCCAGTGTCGAATGTGCATCTCAAAAAGGTAAAATATCGTACTATTCGAAGTTAATTTACAAAACAAGAAGTACCCATACCAACAAATTGCTTTTGGTAATGGCTTTTGTAAATATTATTGCTAAATCTGCACCACTGCTTTTCGGACAAGTGGGTACTAACGGTCAAAAGAGAGAATTCTAGGAATTCCGTTATTAATGTTTCTAAATGGATGCCAGTTCAAAGACCTCTAACCGTAGCGGCATATTTGGCAACGAATTTGGGGCCGCCTTTCTGTCACAGAGGTAGCACGTCTTCCTCGTGTTCTGGGAGTGCCGGGTTCGAGCATGGTTGTTCTTCTGTGTGCTATCTGTGAGATGTGTGGCTGTGCCCTACCTTGTAGAAAGGGACTGTGCAAGCGACTGTGATGAGTGTGTAGCTAAAGTCGTACTCTTGGCCCAAGTTGGCGCTACTTGAAACAAGAAACGCTTATCTTCGGCTTAAAATCTGCTGATGTATCAGCGGGGCTTGTACATGGCAAGTGCCATAATTAACAACAACAGTTTGCGAAGCTTTGATAATTCAAATGAAATTTTTAGAAAATGCAAAAATTATTATCTAATTTATTAGAACTGACAACTGGAAACTCTTCCAGAGAATTTCATATGGCGTCAAGCCCAATTCGAAAACTATGCGAACACAATCCTTTCTTTATTTGCTGTCGCTGAACGTCATTGCAGCATTGCAATTTTGTTGGCTAAGAGTGTCTTTAAGGGTTGTTTATTATGTACTCATGGGATCCTTGTTTTCCTGTATGTTCATAGAGTAAAACTGCATCTGTTATTACAGCGTGTTGGATTGATTTTGCCATGTAATTCATCAGACAATTTTTGCAACAATATTCTTAAAATATCTTTATGAATATTCTAAAATATTCTTAAAGAACCATATGGTAGCTTTGTTTATTTATTGAAATTTTTATTTATTTATATTTATTTATTTATTGAAATACCGCATCTTCGTAAGGGAGTGATTCATTGCAGTACCAAAACTGCACAACAATTCTATTTTATTGTAAACTAAATTAAATTACTATAATGCCTTGGTACACAATGATTTCTATTAGTAAACTAAATAATTTTAGGGGATGTAGTTTTGGCAAATTATGCATCCAAGCAACACGACACGAAATTTAGATAATCTAGAATAAAGCAAATTACTGAACAAAACTCATGAACATTTTTATTGCATAACTATCTAATTATTATTTATTCATACTTGTTAGAGAATACACATATACCCAATAAATACTTATATGAGAAAGAAATGGTGAATATCGACTATATTAATAGCGTATCCTTTTAAGCTTAGAACTGAATGAAAAAATCCAGAAAATAAGGATTCCTTTTTATTCTAGTCCCAACACCAATAGAAATTTTGCTACATTGTCATTATAGCTACGTCATTCATTGGCACTCAGCCAATAGAAGCAAAATGAGGGATACCATATGCTATTCAAAAAGAAATTCATAAAAAATAGATGCAAAAGCACTACAAATTACATGAACTTTGGGAAAAGATTCGGCACCCACAAAGTATCATCAACTTTTATTTATTTATTGAAGTTATAATGACGAAAGGTGAATAAATAGTCAAAAAAAGGCATCATCGTTAACAATTTCCCTTTCAGCAAAATTGAAATTGGAATTGCAACATGTATTGCACAGTATGTATTTCGTACTGTCCCTTTTGGATAACGATATCCTCCCAATATTGTCCAGTATGCAGAATATCGATGAATATAATGACGATATCGGACAATGTCTTCTAGTAATAGAGTTATCAACGAATATTTATCACGTGTTTCAGCTTACCAATAATGAACTACTATAGCATTTTTAAGAAAAGTACACGAACACGAATCACCCGTTGAAAACTATTGAAATCGAAACAGTAGATCAATATTCACAATGCAGTTAATCTTAGAGAGGAATAAAATTGATCCCATCTTTCGCGCCGCGAATTGAGATTACTATTCTAATGCTAAATTCTATATGGCATGAGAATACCATGTAAAATTCAACTACAGTTGAAAGAATCTTTTTAAAAAAATTACCTTCTTCATAATCTACCCATGTTATGAATTATCAGTGATTATCTGTAAAGACCATAAAAATATACATATAATTCTTATTTTAGGTGGACTTCTTTTGGCTGAATCGGAACCAACGCTGCTTCGAGTGGTTTGTCAACCTTCTCAGTGAACTAGAGGTGGAACAGGCTCAGCTGAAAGAGAAGGACCGCTTCTTGGACATCCACATGTACATCACCTCCGCCTTGCATCGCAACGACATGAAAGCGGTCGGCTTGCAAATGGCTCTCGATTTATTGTATAAGAAAGAAAAGAGAGACCTCATCACTGGACTTAAAAGTCGAACCCAGCCCGGCAGGCCCGACTGGAACAAGGTGAGTATCTTGAGAACAGCCTGTCGGAATATTAAACCCCATATATTGAATACCAAGATATGCAAGATATGATTCTCTTTTTATTTTCCTCGAGAAAATGATGCAGATGTGAGTTATGGATGGCAACACTATCATTACAAGACTGGTACTAGAGTGTAATTTCTGTTATCGTGCGTATTTTTACTGGCGTGGAATACCTGGATTAGTACCAGTTCTGTATAATGCTTCGGATGCAACTATCTGTTGACTTAAAAATCTGATCGGTACCAATCCGTATGAGCCCATCTGACTACGATTTGTCACACAGATGAAGAAATCACCGCATGGCATCCGCTACTGAGGTTCTTAAATCAATAGTGTTTCTTCCGAAACGTCAATCGGAAACAAACCATAGAGAATGCTGATACATAGAAGGATTAAATGCATCACAAGCTAGTAATTATGTTGTATCAAATACAATTATATTGTTGCCATTATTAAATTTCCAAATCTTGTACATTAGATTAAGTCATCCTAAAATGTTTTTATAATCATCAAAGAAATGGTAAATGACGACAGAAGTTAAAATCCTAAAATTCTATTGAAATCGAAAATCTTTTTCATTTATAGACTTTTTCTATATAATAATAAATGTAAACTAAGATATTTAAAATGAAAAAATGTAATTCAACACCAGTTCTTCTAAAGAAAAACAGAATATCAGGGGACGATTTTTATGAAATTACTTTGGAGCAATCGAAAATATACCAAAAGTAATTTTTTTAAACTGCTTAAAAAAGCAATAATTGGTACTGAATATGGAAAAAAAGGGGGAAAAACAGCTGTAATTATAATTTTTATAACAATTATACAAATGAATTGAGAAATATACTAAAAGTTTAAAGGTTAAAAATTCTACTTCTTAGCATAATTATAAATATTTTTTTAATGTGATTTTTACTTTCTTGCTTGCAAAGCAAAAGTAATGTAACTGTCAACAAATTCAACTCCTTAAAAGACCTTCAGTCCAGAAAATATTTTTTTAGAAATATGTCCCATTTACATTATATGTGAATGTATATGCGTTTATATTATTTGAATTATGCGAATACAATAAATCAGAAATGTTGTCAGCTAATGAATGAGGAATTTGTATGTAGATTTTATGCCCAAATATATAGATTTCTATCAAATTTTAATAAAGTTTCATTCACAGGAAGTTGATCTATCCATCCAGAATGCAAATGAGCATAACTAGTAGATGCGTAAAATTTCAGCATTAACAAAACTGTAATACAATTTTACATACAAAGTATAGAAATAAATTATATTTCGTATCAAATTTGTCAAAGAGTTGATTGTCTGGCAGTTTGAACAACTAACTATATGTAAATGAGCCAACTCAATTCAGCCACTCCAATAAATGAAATTTGGTTGTGATCTTTTAATTCAAATTTTAGTTGAATCTCCAATTTTCGTTTCTGTTCGCTCACCAGAAAAGGTTTATTTTCCTCATTAAACTACAAAACGTTTATATCAGGAATTATTCTGAAAGTAAAAGTCTGACTCCATGTTGCATACACAGGCTTGTCTGAAATTTTAATGTAGGGAGAAGGGAAACAAAATCTTTATTAAGCTCTGTTCCAACGACCTGTGACAGCTTAGTCTGGTACATTTTCCCCTCTCTAGTGATTTTTTTTTTTAAATGTCTGTTCATTTGACCGACAATTTTTGGGAATCTCCTGCTCGCACCCACAGACGCGGTTGATCAAACAATAGGTCAGTTGGCGGTGTTTACATATTAGATCGTCGGTACATATTAGATGTGCCAACGGTCGCCAACCACCTCGAGCCAATTTACTTAGGTGGCCAGAACTCTTTGATACTTTACACCGCCATTGTTTGTCCGTTTTCACGTATAAATTCATCTCATGTCCATTCAAACACGTATTTTTGGATGGAATAACTCCATAATTTTGGAAATACGTCCCTGCATCTTTTTCGTTGGCATGCAAATCCCACATTTTAATCATTTTAACGAGTCAAAAAATCAGAACAGAAAAAGCGCTTAATAATTTCATGTGAAACCACAAAATGGCAGACGACAGTTATGGTTTGCACAATTTTTAAAATAATGACGGTTGTTAGTCATTATTGGCGGTTTAGCACCTCACTGGTGACGCATTCAAATTTAGCTATAAAAAAACGACGGCTTAATACGTAAGTACCCAGTTGGCAGATTTATGATGATCAAACCCGTAAGGCCACTTACCCTCAGAACATTGCTTTATATTGGGAATATTGAAAAATGTTTCGGGATTATGAATTCAATGTCTATCATTGCTTTCCTCTCTTAAAAGAACTTTTCAATCTGGTCTCTGCAGCCATCAATCATTAAATGTATATCAATGCATATGTAGCTAAAGAATATGAAAACTGTTTCCTTTTAGTAATTTTTTTTTCTTTCCCTCTTCATAGGTTTTTACATCAATTGCAGAGCAGCAGAAAGGCAAAGTAACGGTTTTCTTCTGCGGACCGAATCAGTTGGCGAAGACATTACAAGTGAAGTGCGATGAATTTGGTTTCCGTTTTAGGAAAGAAATATTTTAATGGATTTTTTTTTGTTAATTTTGTCCTGTTTTTTATATATTAAAAATGAAAAAAAAAACTTTACTTTCCATGGTTTTGTTATAAAAGTGCTATTTCATGATTTTTGAATGTTAGAATAAAATTACATGGATTATAAAACAAGATTTTCAGAAAAGCTAACTTGAGAAATGTAGCCACTTATGGAAAAAAAGATGCAAAACTTATAGATTTCCTTATTACACTTTGGCCTCTTCTTTGTCGTGAAATTGCATTTAGCTAAGTGTATTTGAATGCTATACTTAATTGAATCATTGTTTTGCTTTTAGCTGCCATAAGAGGGCGATTTCTTCATTCTTTAGAATTTTGATTATTTGAAAACGAAGATAAATGTCTACGAAACGACAAAATGCAAAACAGAAAATGTGAGAAATCTTTGAGATCGTGACATTTATAAAAATAAATACTTTATAAGCAATATTTAAGGGGATATAAAGAAATCTAATATCAAATAAAACATAATGTTTGCAAATTGCATGATTTAAAATTCTCTTTGTGATAAAATATATGTGCAAAATTCTCTCTATGTTTTTGCTACACTGCAGAAAATTTTTGAATGTCTACAAGACAAATCTGTAGAGAATTTTAATGGTCTACAAGATAAAAACTCATCACACAAAAAGTTGTATTTCCTCTGGTAAATTCTCAATAAGAGGTTTTTCAAAATTAAATCAAAATGTTAATTTTTTCTTTCTTTATAGCTTTAGAATATATAATCCCACAAGTCATTATTATACATCACTTTAGAATTGAAAAAAAATAATAATAATATTTCCATTGATTTTGTTTTTGTGCTGTTTTGCCTTTAGTCTCAATGAAAAATCCAAGAATTTCATTATCCTTAAAACTTGCCCATGAACCCATTTTATATTCATTTGGATATATGATATTGAATATATATCCGATATAGTACAAGGGCATTTTTTAAAAACCTTTTATTTAAATTATTCCATGTCTATAAAGATGATATCTTAAATGAATTTTTGCAACTGGCTTCCTAATGTCGGACTTAACTGACTTGGAACTAAAAAAAATTGAGCTTTATAAAATAATGAACTGTACTAAATATTAAAAATGAAATATAGAAAAATGATTAATTTAACTGTAAAGTCAATAAAATTAAACAACGTTGCAAAGAATAAAAATATAAAATTCAATTCCATAAACTTTGAAACATGCAGAAATACAGGGTGTCCGAGAAATCTTTGACACATTTCAAGAATTCGGTAAAAAAAATAATAATAAACGAGATAGAAAGTAAAATTAAATTACATTTATTACCTCAAATAGTGAAGTTTTTTTTTTATCGTATCAATACACCTCGATGTGGGCCCCTGATTTTCAGGAGCTACAAGCAAATGACTGATGAATTCTATCGACGACACCTCTGTGTCGACCCAGGACACTCCCAGTTTCCAAAAACTTATTTTTCCATGCAATAATGTTGTTTCGAGATGGAGGGTAATTTCCAATTTTTCGTTCGGAAATTACGTTGAACTTGAGTCACAGATTTCGATTCGAAAAACCACATAACACAAAACGCGCGCTCACTTGGAGAGGCCATTTTCTAAATAACTCTTTCTAAAATTTCAGTATCACAATCTACCGGCCAGTTTTGCATTAAAAAAAAATACTTTACTATATGAGGTAATACATGTAATTTAATTTTACTTTCTATCTCGTTTATTATTTTTTTTACCGAATTTTTGAAATGTGTCAATGACTTCTCGGACACCCTGTATGTCATCTGATGTCCATATGTATTTGAAACATATGTATGTTACAGTGAAAACGCATTGTAACTGACAGTGCTAGAGAAAATCCGAACTAAAAAAAAAAAGCGTTCTAACTGACGGTGCCAGAGAGAACCTTTGATTCGTATTTTAACTGATTTGTTATATAATCCAATACAAAATTATTGTATTAAACTATAATAATACAGTGTTTGAAGAAAGTATAGTTAACTAGAATTTTGTTTTATTCAGTATTAAAAATTCTAGTTAACTATACTTTCTAATTCTTATTTCTAAATGGCTATTACTTATTTCTAAATGGCAAATTTCTGTAAGAATTGTAAAGAGAACCATATATCATACAGAAACGTATCTTTGAAGAAAAATCTTATTTATAAGAACAGCTGCCGACCCCTTGTTCAATTCCTATAGCTCCGTTTCTTGCTGCTCTTCTCCGCGAAATTTCCTAATTCAGTACTAGTTCTCGGGTCAAAAAAATTTGGGGTTATACATCGAATTGAGATCTAAAAATCAGTGAATATATTAAATTTTTGTATCAAACTTCTATCCTGACTAGCTATAGTATACTGTATAAATACTTATAAAGTTAATTAGTTCAATATTCAGTAAATATATTTTTATTATATTAAGTTTAAATTTAATTTCTTACTTCGAATACAATTTGTTCCAAAACTCCATATTTCACAATCTTAATTTTTTTCAAGCACTACACCGATGAAATTTCACAAATCAGCTTTTACTATATCAATATCTGGAATGGAAACATTACCTTCAATATTATACTCAGGATGTGTTTCATCGGAGATCTTTTTAATTTGTTTGGATTGATTTATTAAAGATTCTTCGGCTTCCTCTCTAATAAAAAAAATGTGAGTCAACCTACTAGTAAGTATATGCTCCTTTGATTGGGGCTTATTCAGTTTCTTGCTCTTCTGCATTCATTAAATAATTTGTGTCATTCATCTTCGTTTCAATATTTTTATATCTGATGACAAAGTCGAGATTGTCATTCTAATTCTTGGTTCAATCCAAAACATAGATTTGGTGATTGATTCCTTCATGTAAAGGTCATTTCCCCCCCCCCCCCCATGAGTTGAACAAAACGAAGACCACTGGACTACTTTGTAATTTCATGAAGTCAACATATTTTCCAAGTCCTGCCCCTCTAAATCGAACCCTGCTATTGTCTGTGCCTAG
This sequence comes from Argiope argentata, assembly GCA_026289955.1. Lineage (NCBI taxonomy): Eukaryota > Metazoa > Arthropoda > Arachnida > Araneae > Araneidae > Argiope > Argiope argentata. The sequence goes on along the minus strand of JAOUZG010029773.1, from coordinate 1,311,803 downwards.
ATTTCATATGAACAATCTTCATTTCTGGCCAATATGTACATAACTGCTCTATAACAGAACTCTCTCATTATCCGATTCCAGTATACAAGCAGCCCAAAGCAATGTCAAATACTTCTAAAGCAACCACTTTCATCACTTTACTCTAAAGGCTTCGTAGTAACAAAAATTTTATTAAATGTTCCTGGTAGATCATAATAAAATTAAATTTATCATCATCTGCCTTAGATTGCAAGTCAATCGAATTCTCTTGGCAGGATCCTTTCCTTTCTGAGTGAATACAATAGGTTTAGAAAACAAACCTTTCAGTTTTCTCTTCACAAGTTTAATATGTAATTTTTTTTAAAAAATGAGCATCCTCACAGTAGTTATGTTCTCAAATTTAAGTTTTTCTATCCCCCAGTCCAGTCATGTGCCATTTCGACAGCATCAAAAAATTTTCAACCGGTATTATGGCCTAATTTGAAGGAACCAAATTTTTTACTCCACTGATTTCAAGAATGTCAAACCTTTTTAATTTGCCGTACAGAATTGAAACCTTATTTGTGATAAATTTTGCTTCATCAATCCGAGATAAAGAGATTTTTGTATCAATCATGTGTAATAGCTTTAAAGTTATTCTATTTCGTGAGTGTGTAAAAACTGTAACTGTCCAAATTTATTTTTCTAATTTTTGGAAAAGCATTAACATTTTCTTCACTTATTGCAAATAAATGAACAACAAAAAGACATTCCAGAATGGATAAAGCTAGACAATTGTACTTGTTTCGAAAATCTCACCAGCAAGTCTAGATTCACATGAATTAAATAGGACAACATCGGAAATAGAGAAAACAGGCTTTCTCTAGAACTTCATTTCATTCATTTTCCCTAGTTATTTTGCATTTTGACTGATTGTGGGTTTTTATTGTAACGTGTATATGTGTTCTTGATGACACAAGGATTAATCGTATATAATTTATTCATTAGCCAACTGATTCCTTTAATTAAATTTGTTCTTTAAAATTATTTATTAATTATTCTAATGCATTAGAAGTTTATTTTTAAAAAATTTAAATTTTCAATTAATAAAGATATTTAGATTTAAATTTTAGAAATTAAATGAATATTCATAATACTTTAATCTCTGTAAGTGGATATTTTCTTGTAAAATTATCCATGTTCTGACTGAAGTTCATATGAATGAATTCGAAAAACACAGCTGTCATGAAATGAATTAAAAAATAAATAAAGAGGCAAGTAAAATATTTGTAGGACATTTTTAATGAACAAATCTAGATTTAATCATATGCTTGATACATTGCTAATTCTGTTTTTTCTTGCCTTACGCTTCTTATAAGCTATTCTATACGGTTGCTTCAGAGGTTTCAAACAATTAAGACCTTGGAATTGACGGAGAGACACTAGATTTGATATGACCTAACTAATAAGGCAGACAAGTTGTAATATAGACAAAATGGATGCAAATGAACAGCAGTATAAAAATAGAACGTAGCAATAAAAAGAAGTTAGAAACAAATACAAGAATAATTTCTTAACGTACATTAAGTATATCAGACAGCACCACTATAAAATTGAAATCACAGTGCGCAAAAATTACATAAGGCAAAAGCAATTCCCATTTCTACAGGCTAACCATCAAGATTGGTCCATTTAGAAGTTATCTGATATTACATGCTCATATTTAAAGGCTTTAAAATGTGAAAAAGGGCACAGCAGTATATTCAGATGACATAACAGGTTGGGACACAACAATCCAGAACAGTGCAAACGAACTGGCACAATACGTTTCTGTAAGTACTACACAATTTAACAAAATATTCCAAATTGATACATAAAATTTCGAACTTTGGTTAATAACAGTTAAATTAAAACCTCTTGCATAGTTACATATCTGCCCTGCAGATATAGGCTAGAGCATCTGGCCATAAGAGTATATATATAAAACCGACATTAGTGTAAAAGAAATGCAAAACAGGTTACAGTTGTAGATAAGTGGACACTAATGCACAAATTGCAAAATGAATTACATAGTGACATTTAGAACACATACATTCGATTTTTGGTAAGCCATTAGCTTTAACTTTGTTAGAAGAATCATTTGATTTCTTTCTTTTTTTTATGGCACACAGCAGAACTGACATTACAAAAATGTGGGGAGCACTGATTTCTATATTTCAAAATGTGAAATAACCATGTTCATGCAAATCACATAGTTTGCTTCAAAGTAGTAAAATTAAAGTTGAAACAGCCAGATTGGAACATAAAAATAATCAGTTACGTTTCCAGCAAACAATGGTTTGCTTGAAAATTTATCCCGATAAATTTTCTTTGCAGTTTTCATCATTGTTAACAGACATAGCTTTCTGTCGCACTTCTTCAATGTGTCGCTCCTGAAACAGGATATAAATGTATCATGAATACAAATCTTTGCAATTATTATTTTCTTTATTGAAAACAAAATTAAGATTTCCTTATTTTAAATAATGTGTTAAAGTAAATTAATTAAATTACAAACAGCAAAAAAATAAGTAAATCGGTATAATCAATTTAATGTCAAAATCAAACTAAATATTGATTTAACAAATAAATTTAATTTGAAGAAAAGAAAAATCAAATTGAAATAGAAATGGCACAGGAAGGACAAGGAATTAAATAGTTTTCTTTTTAGCTCAAGTTTAACTATTAATGTAATTTTTTCTATCAAGGATTGCAAGTAAATCTTGAAAATATTAGTAATTCAGCATGAACCATTTAATATTTTCAATGTTAAATTTTTTTATTTAAATGAAACCTTCATGTGAAAAATTTTATTTTTCAATATAAATTTCAAAGTATTGATAGACTATTCAAAGTCTAGGTCGAAATAAAAAGCTCAATTTTTCTTTGATAATTACATTGAATAATAAAAAATATATATTAATTTATAGAATGTAAAAAAAAGAAAAATAATGCAGCATATTTGAGAACTTTTATTTTATCAGTGCATCTTAAACAATATGATTACTTTCACATTGGTAAACATTCCTTTATTATAGTAAAACCATTTGAAATTACTATTTTAAAGATTAAAACTTTATAATTAAATTGAAAAAATTAAAATAATGAACAGTGGCATTAGTGGAAGATTTAAAATCAAATTTATGTGTGGAAGGTCAAAACAGTATAAAATTTAATGGCCAATGCACAAGTATTTCAATTATAGAGTATAATTTTCTCACTTAAAAAATGTAAAATATTATTTTAGAAAAAGATGTGCAAAATAATAATAATAATAATAATAAAGTGTAGTGCTCAAAATTGAATATTTTATTCTTAAAAAAAATTTAAATTCACTTTCAAGTAAAAAAAAATTAATCCAATAGATAAAATATGTCATGATGATTATCTTCAAAAAAATTAACATATTCAAGTCCCATACTCATTAGATATGTTAAAATTCAAAGTTAATAATTTCAATTTTTTTGTAAATAAGATATTTGATATTATGCAGGTACAATTTTTAATCAAATTCTATGTGATCAGCATTCATATTTTAAGAAATAGTTTACAGAATTTGACCAAAGCATTATAATCCACATAATGAAAGAATAAAAGTCACAAATTTAAAAAATATTTTATCCTGAATACATACTTTCAATTAACCATTATCACAGATAAGAAAAATGTGCGCTTTCATGCTGATTTTATGGTGGTTAAATGAAGTTACTTAAGCAGATTATTCCTTATTTTAAAAAAAGTGTTTGTTCCCATTTGAGATAAAATAAGAGAATCAGCATTTCATCACAATGAAGATTGTTTAAAACCTTATCACATTAAAGTAGATGTATCAATGGTTAAAATAATTATAACGCTGAAGAAACCAACAAACATTGAACTTTGATTTATATCATCAAAACAAATTGGTCTTTTCCAATTAGAGAAAACACAACTCTCAACAAATTTGTTTATGATATTAGCCTTCATTAAATGCATTTTAAAACAATAGAAAATGATACCATTATTTTTTGCTTTGTTTTAAACCAATAAATTTACATATTCTCACAATGGTTGATATTAGTATTGTTAGACCACAGAAATGAGAATAAACTTTAATTTCCATTGTCTAACAATTTAAGTTTTTTTTTTAAATGAAAATGATGACATTATCAATTTGTCCATAAAAGATTAGTCATTTGAAAAGAAGTGACAAAATCAAAGCTATTTTATAAACATTTTACATCAGCAGTCATAAACAAATATAAAAAAGAAGCTTGATTGTTATAATTTATGAATCCCAAGTAGGATATGTCTTGCTTCGCAATATCAAGAGATATTTTATAAAGCATATCACAGATATCATTCAAAACGGTGGTAGACAAAGCACAAATATTGGTTACATATCAGAAATGTTATATCATAATTCAAATACATTTTTCCAAGCATAGAAATGAGAGAAAAGTTCTTTTAAAATGGAAATAGCCATAAAATTTACAATGCTTGATTTTTTAAAAAAGAAAGTGCAACGAAGTCAAAGATTGTTGTAAGAAATTTGTAAAAGCAAGAACTATAAAAGGGTAATGCTGTAAGAAACCCTAACTATTTTCTAGTTGATATCAAGAAAATTCTAAAAAGGTCGTTAGGCTTAATAAACTACTGAAGCAATTAGAAGCAGATGCAAAGAGACCCAATTTAATGCCAGTTTTTCTCCCCAAGAAATAAAGCAACCGCTGAGCTAATATCCCTAAATGCAGCAAGAAGTGTGGACATGACCACGGTTGTAGAAATCTTACATGTTCCTGGAGCTTTTCCAGCATAGCTTGGAATTGAATAGTTCGTTTGCGCTCAGCGCTGTTCAGTTTCTGTTGAATTTGACTCAATCGCTCTTCACCGTGATTTAATTCATTTAATTGTCGAACTTTAAGAATATGGGATTCCTATAAAAATTGAATCAATAACACAAGAACAAATTATAATAACAGAAAATAAATAAATAACAGGGTTCATACATTTTAAAACAAAGTAAATTATTTACATCCTTTATTCTGTCCCTGATTTCGCATCAAATTTATTCAAGAATTTCTTCAAATTTAAATTAATAGAATACAAAAGCATTTTTTTTTTTGCTTTTATTAAAAAATGAATTATTCTAAATCTTTTGAAATAAAACTTAACAATTGGAAGGGGCAAATTTCACAGGCTTCCCCAATACTCTTTTAACTTAAAATTATTATTTGATTAAATTCAATTAACTTTTAAAATTATGATTTTAACAACTGAACATTTTTATATTATTGCTGAATATTAACTACACAGCTATTTTTAATAATGCTTTATTCTTTTAATTTTACAGTAAAATATAAGTCATACCAGATTTACTTCAGTCAAAAAATAAATGAAACTCTTTAACCTACCCTCACCCCCACAAATTTGTATTTTAATACTTTGGAATCCAATAACTTATTCCCTATTCAGGTAACAATGATTTTTAATTTACTTAATTGAATCCCAAATTTCTCTAAATCAAAATATAAAATAAGATATTTTTGAATAGAAAAATAATTCTTACCCATACTAGTCAATTAAAATTCAATACTTTTAGGAACTCCCAATTTCTTTTATCTCTGTGCAAAATTTAAAATTCTATCTGTATGAACCCTGTTTAGAAAAAGTAACTCAAGAAAAATAAAATAAAGTAAAAATGAATTTAAAAATATTTCAAAAGAAATAACTATTTTTAAAAGGGAGAAATACTTACATGCTCCTTCATCTTCTCTTGGATTTCTTTTAACATAGACTCCCTCTTTATTTGAGCTAGCTCCAGCTTCTTGATGCTCTTCTCACGAAGACTTTCAGTCTGTTCTTCCATTTGTTTCTTCACTTCAGCAATATGTTTATCCTAGCATACAGATTTCATTAAATTAAACACAGCCTCTTTAAAAAATATATATATTAAAATTCAAAACTTATTCTGTCAAACAATTAAATTTAGAACTGCAGAAAGGATCACAGCCCTAATTTATAATTGGCTAATTTAATACAAACTCTACAGCTGAAAAAAATATAATTTGCATTTCTAATTTAGGAAAAGGAGGAGAATTAAGAATTTACAAGAATGATATAATATTATATGCTTTATTGATATTATAAGATATTATTGATAAATATAATTTTAAAAAATAGGTAATTTCATATTGACAAATACCTAACAACATATGAATAAAATATTATGTTTATGTTATGTTAGAAGCAATTTATCATGACATATAATAGAATCTTAGGTAAGTATTTTCTCCAGTTCAATATAATATATGAACAGGAAACATTTTGACATCAATATTTTTTTAAAAAGTAAAAATTATTTAAAGAAAACTTTTTATAGCCAAATAACTCAGAAATGATAATTATCCTAAATGGTAAATTTCTGTTCACAAACAAGAAAAAAGCTATCTCTCCACTTTTTTTGACAAAATATTTTCACATCTTAACATACAAGCTTTGATAAAGTGAAAGCTTTAGCACTAACATATAATTTACCAGTTTTAACATTTGTTTAAGTGTCATCTTAAACTTAAATACAATAGATTTATCTATATCTGTACGGTATTTTTCCCGTGTTCAATAATCTAAATCCTACAAATATCCTTGAGATATTTTAACTATACTCTACAGCATGCAATTGAGGATAAATCCACTACCAATTGACAAAGTTAAAAATTTTAAAGAGAGCAGAATTTTTTATCTTTAAATTTAGAACTTTAAAGGAAAATAATTTTTGTAATTTAAAAACCTTAATTAATTGCATAAAAAAAGCTTTTGCTTTAAACAATTACATGTTCTTTCAGTTTGTCTTGCAAATTATTAAGGATGGCCTCCCTTTGCTCCTGGGCAGTATCCAACTTCCTTTTGATAGCTTCAAGCTTTTCTTCCCTGTCAGGGGAGTTTCCACCTTTTCGTTTTTCTTCAACTTTGGTTGTCTAAGAAATTTAATTTAATATTAAAATTTTATATACTACAGACAAAATTTCAAAAGTACAGAAAATCCACAAGAGTTAGTTATAATCAATATTTTCAACTTTAATAAATAATCTAATGCCAAATTAATAATTATAATTTAAAATTATGTTTCTGGAAAAAATATAGAAATATCAAAATATTCTACAGATCAAAAAAATAAATTCATAAATAAGTTTGAGACATAAAACAGACTCAATTTTGCTACATATAAGAGTTAAAAATAAAAAAGATTTTATTTCCCAATATGGATATGGTTTAAATTATATAATCCACACCAAGAATTTTCTTAATAAAATTGTTGACTTTAAGTCAACCAAAAAAATTTTCAGTTCAGTTATTCATCACTCAAATGACCCCTGTCTCTATCCTTCAGAAAGAAAAAAAAATCAGGAAGTTACATAAAAGCTGCAAGTTAAGGGAAAATTATTGAGAAAAAATTGTAGATTGAAAATTCTATAACTCGTACTGATACTAAACATTATTTGATTGCACAAGTTTAATCAGTATATATAATTGCTCATCCTAGTATGCAATGCTGGGAGAAAAAAAGAATATCCCTGTCCTTTTGGGTTTTTTAATAATCAAATGCGAAATCCCAAATTCTTTTGTAGTATGCAACTTTATCTTAATATATATCAGAATAAAAAAAAATTATCAAAATTTTTATTATATTATAGATATATATATAGTTTCATTAATTTAGAGGTGTTCTAATAAAACTAAACATGAATAAAAATGGGGAAATAAACATTCACTTTTTTTAAGCTGGACTGCAGGAAGTTCAATGAGCTGAGATTTCCAATTTTTCTTATAAATTCATGCCGATTCATTAATTATGCATGTCCTAATTGAATGTGTTTGAATTATTCTTAATATTTCCTTTACTTTTATATGGAATTTTTTCTGTTATTGGGCACTATTTTAAAGAATTTAATTTTAGCAATTAGTTTTGATTTCAATATTAAGAAAGTTTTTTAGTTCATAAAATTCCTGATATTATTTATTTGTGATGGTACTATACATTCAGATCTGAAGAGCAAATATGAAATTGATTATTTTCGTTAATATTATAGAAAATCGCCCAAAATTTGGAATGTAATATAAAAATTACTATATTTTTAATATAGTATTCAAGATGAGTTGTAACAAAAGAATTTTATACACTTCGAATATGCATGAGATATTTGGAAACAACTTTTATTAGTTAATTTGCAGCAGATGGATCAAGATATTTGTTCAAAGGGTAACAGTCAACCCAGAAGCTAGAAGTACAGATCTAGTATATAAATATGTCTACACAATAATTTATTTATTTATTTTTGCAATTCATTTTCCTTTTTTTAGAAATATGTGGCCAGTTTACAACAAGAACAAATACAATTTTATTGTAGAAAAAAGCAAAGGATAAGTGCCAGACAATGTAGGATATTTATTCAATCTTAGTATATTGTTTGAAATTCGTTATTGAAAATAACGTATTGAAATACTTTTATTACGTTACAAATATGTCCATGACCTAGCATAGTAAATAAAATAAATCTTTTCCCAAGACTGCTTGGCCATCAAATAACTGAATATGTTTGAAATACTTGTAGCAAGTTTTTCTGTTAGTCTGTAACTAATTCTTTTAAAATTGTCATTTCTTTTTTTAAAATTAATGCAAGATATTTTTTAATCAGATGTTCATAGAAACCTTAATACTTGCTTCCAATACGATATACAAATTATAAATCAATTTCATATAAAAATTTGGTAGATCCAATGATCAATCCATTTTAGTAATTTTACATAATGTTTTCCCCCCAATTTTTAAAAAATTTATTCAAATAATTAATTATTTGCTTAGGTACTCTCAGATATCTCAGAAGTATTTAAAACATGGATCAAGGATATGTTTATTGTGTGTCCTTATACTCAAAAAACTACAACTTAACAAATCCTCAATATCAAAAGTCAAAACTTGATTATTTAGCTATAACAATTCATGATTTTAATGCTACGATTATTGTAGAAGATATAGATAATCACAAAAAAGTTTGCATATTTATCAAAAGCAAAAAACTCAAAAAGGGAATAGATGTAATATATTCAATTAAATGATGACAAACATTTTAAACTCAGAAAATTGGAAAAAAAAAGGAAAAACTAAGCCAAAATCAATTTATTCAATAGAAATTAATGTTTTATTCAATACATCCAGACATTTTTTTTAAAATCATTTATATGAGCTGACTTATGTGCACATTTTCGATAATTAAATTCTTGAGTATGCACGATTGTTAACGAGAGAGAAAAATCAGAATATTTAAAACTTTGTTTTATTTATATTCTTGGGAAGCAACTAATAGATATTAAACTATTAATAAAATTTAACTTTCAGCGAAGAAGAGTTACACTTTTTAACAGAACTATCAAACAAAATAGAACAAACCCTACAAAGTTAACTTTAGGGTAGACAGAAGCTAACAGCAAAAATAGCAATAAATTTGCATACAAATTATTAAATGGAATGAAAAAATTAAACTAAATTGCATAATTTAGAACTGGGCATACTATAAAAATGTATAATTAATTGAAAGATGACTTTTAAGATAAATGTATACTTACAATCTCCCTAGCTTTTTCTTGGATATTTTTTAAGTGTGATTCTCTATTTTCTTTCATAGATTCCAACTTCTGCTCCAGGGTTTCTTTAGAAGACTGCATAAAATTATGGTTGAATTCTTCTTTCTTAACTTTGACATTTTCCAAGTTGCCTAGCTTCTCAGTCACAAATTCCAGCTTTTTAAGTTCTATGGACTAGAACAAAAATAATTTCATTATAAAGTTGTGCAATATTTTTATTCTTACACAAATTGCAGATTTAATATAATTTTTTTTAAAAAAAAAAGAGTAATTGCAAAACATTTACATCCATAGGTATTTTGGAAATTACATCACTCAGCTAATCTGCAATTAAAATATTTTATAATGGAGTACTTAAAATTTGCACAAAATGTTATTTGATTAACTCAAAATAATATATGAAAGTTTAATCCAATTATAAGATTATTCCTCTACTTCCTTTACCTGAAAAATTTTGGATCAAAATGTCGAAATTAAATGTGAATAATTGCAGTCTGAAAACTGCTAATAAAAATAACAGATTAAAAATTTTATTTTAAAAATGAGCATTGAAGATAGCTTATAAGGTTCAAGCTATGAAGTTATACACAAACCCATTTTTACATTTAAAGTATATGCAAATATATAAAAATGTTATTGATATCCAGGTAACAGATTAATATGAAATTAATTGGATTTCAGGAAAAACAATAGAAAAAAAATGAACTCAAACTGTATTCAGTAGAGTACTGGAAAAAAAAATAGATTGGATTGGTCTTAAAAAAACCCAACTCAATAATATTAGGAACTAAGATTAAACAAAAATTAAATACCTGTCTTCGTTCTTCAGCAGCTTTGAGTTTCTTTTCAATATCTTCGATGGAAAGATTCGATTTTGGAGGCGAGAGGGCGACATGTTTTGGCGATTCCACAACTGGTTCCGAAAGAACAAGCTCATATTTGATGCCACCTTTGGAGTGCTCAGAGCATCTTACTTCAGTGGCTACAATAATATTCCAAAATAAGAATTCACACAACATCACCATACTTAATTGTAATACTTAAATGTAAACCTTTTGCTTTTAAAGTTTTAAAAGAAAATATTTCAAAATTTTGTTAATCACCATGAGTTTAATAGAAGAAAAATAATCCGTTTGGTAACTAAACATAAGCAGCATCGACTCTTAACCACTTAATTGTTTTATTTTCTTTACTATGTAATGAGACGACATCTTCTGTTTTAGTAATATTATCTTATTTTTATTCAAATGGAAATCTATTGAATACTTGGCTTATTTTTATATTTGAATTAATTTTAATATTGAATTATAATTGTTATGAATGGTTTATTTTTTTGCTTACAATTATCAAGATTTGATAAATTGACGAACATGTGGCATGCAAGCAAACAGTTAAGCAATTAATACATTTTCTTCAAGCAATTTGAAAGTTGTAACTTATAATTTAATGGGTGATATAAATAATATATATTATGATACAATTAATATGTATTTATTATATCATTTGTTATAACAATACAATCCATTATAATATTCCATAATTATTACTAATATATATTAATGTATTAATATTCTTGAAATAGAAAATTTTATTGAAACTCTGTTTTAGTAATATTGAAAAACAAAAATGTAAAACTTTCTTTTAATATAATGTCTGTAATCTGCCAGAAAAGATGGGGGGGGGGGCTTTCATCTTTACAAATTTATCAAAAATGAGTAATGAACCAGAAAGTATCAGATACCTTTAGAATGATAATATAAAGAAAAAATATTTCCAAGTAAATTGAATATTACATTTCTGTGGGAAAATGCATTTTCTTTAGGCCAAAAAACAATATTTTGTCTGCAAAAAATGATATCCCTACACACCCACATAACTTGGTTTCAGTTTTGTTTCCTTTTGCAAAGAAATAATCAAAATCTGATTTCTTTGACATATATAGTTATGTCCTTCAATATGAAATAGATTCATTTCTCAGGTAGAAAAATAATTATTCAATAAAGAACCAATTCCAGAACAAAAATGCATCAATTGTTACATTATTGTAAAAATAAAGTATAATGTGAATTTTCAATAACAATTTCTTGTGGTTACATGAAGTAAATTTACTATACAAATGAATTTAAAAAAAAAAACATTTTATAAAAAGATTTTGTTTTAAATCGAAAATTATAAATGTAGGTGGGAGGTGGCAACGAAATATCCCCCCCCCATCTCGGAAGGCCACTTGACTTCTCTCTTAAAATACTAAAAAGAGAAAATTGCAAAATCGGGGCAAATACTTATTGAATAAAATTTTAAGTTAGAACGTATTTAGCTTTAAAAAGAAGGCGAAAATGGTGAATAAAAACTCTCTTCTTAGAAGAGTTTCATACATTATTTTCAAAATAATTCGTTAAACATATATAATCAACAATGATATTTGTATTCCTTAAACTTTAATTTAAAAAAAGTTAAAAATTCAACTAATTCGAAAAATTTTAATAAGGTAAAATTTTGTAACAACATCGGCAAATAAGAAAAAAGTAACCTCAATAAAATTACAGTAATGATTAAAAATTTTAAATAATTTCACCAGATAAGTAAACAATGACGGCATTTTGAATACAATCGGACAGTATAGTTCAAATAAGTTCAAAGTTGCTTTTCTTTTGTTATTCAAGTATTCTTAACTGTTTTGTTTTAATTAAATACATTGGTACAAGCCCGGTTGGAATGAAACAGCTTTAGAAGATAATTTGATTAGTTGGAATGAACTAGATTTTTTTATAAGCTAACAAAAAAAAATGCAACAGTAAGCCTTCAAATGATTGTTTTATTAAGTAATACAGCTAATAAAAATCCATGGAATTCTTTTAATAAATGCATTCCATATTGCTAAAAAAATATTTTCACCCATTAAATTTACTACTATTTGGGCTTTCCCCATTGCCAAAGAAAAATAAATATTGTACCGTCCAACCAGCTTAATGACCGGTTACTGAAAACAACCAGAGTCATACCATTTCTAAAAAAAGGAGCTCAAACAATTGGAGAACTTGTGTGGGGCGATTGGTCAATTTACCGTCTCGCGTTTATTGATCAAGAGCAGGCGAGACGAGTTGTCTGTACCAAATGACTCATCCAACCTTTTCGAGTCTCCGAGACCATGTAATAAAAAGGTAGATCGATGGCATGATCTAAAAACAGGGATCTACTGCCATTTACCAGACATAATATTTTATATTTTTAGAGATTAAGAAGACATAAGTTTCACAAAGTTTCAGAAGAGATCACATAATGGCATGCAGCGCTACCCCAAATGGAAATTAATGATCTAACCAGATATGTCAATTTAGAATCACCAAGAACACTTTTCTTTTACTTTCTGTTTATAAGAGTAAGGGCAATGTTAGGGAAACTGCTTTTTAGGAAGTCTGGAAATGGTTATCGTTATACTGAAAAAAAATTCTATATTCTTTGATCACGATTCATAGATTTCAAACCATTGTTATTACAAAAATATACAGTTTTCTAAATGCTGCCGAGTGAACACGACTCAAATCCTTGTGGTTGGATTTTGAACAACATGATAAAGGGTTTGTGAAAACAATGCCCGAGTTTGTAGGTAAACCGTCGAACTTAAAAAGGATTGAAAAAAAAATGATAGAGGGTTAAAATTTTTCTTCTGAATCCTTAATAACTGAACATAGAAAGATTAAATTAGACGAATAATATTTTCACAATAATAAACAAATGTAATGGTAGATTTTTTTTTTTGTTGGCGACTTTTAGATGTTAAAGGCATTTAAGTTTTTGGTATTTGAGGCGATCTAAAACAGAAATGAGTGAACTTGAACATTTCCAGATCATAGCCAACATCTACTCAATATACAAGATAATCGCTATAAAATGGCTATTAGCTCACGGAACGTTTATCTCATTGCTTAATCTTGGCCTTAAAATCGGATGACAAGCTGGATAAATCTGCCGTTTATGCGAAAAAGCATCTATATTCATTTTCCTGATTGCTAACAGTAGCTCTTTGAATACAAAAAGCGCAAAGTAAAACAAGGATTGCAATGAAATGGGTAGAATTCCTTGAAAGTGTGATTTATTGTGCGTATATATCGATTATTATCATGGTTACGTTGATCCATACCCAGCCTATTTATGTTTCAATCATATTTTATGGAGATATTATGCGTTAACAAGGGACTCAATTTTATGTTGTTAGCTCTTTGTCATTAATCATGTTTGCTGAACCACAGTTCTACATCTTACAAATGCAAATTGTTGAGGCAAAAAGATATGTCAAATTTATGTTTCAACACTTGGGTAGACACAATTGACCCTGAACATGGAAGTCATAATTCAGTTATTTGGATATTATTAAAGAATATGGTTAAATATGCAACAAAAAATAAAAGCAGTATTTTTCCCCCTTTCTCGCATACATTCTATTTAAAAAATGCGAAAAATGCCACTTGATTTTTTTTAATTAAAAAAAATCATACTATCGCCGAATGAACAAAACGTAGAACAAATCGATAATAAAATTCCATCTAAATAAGATATTACAGAACTAAATCATAATTTAATGCGCAACATTAATACCAAAACATTCAACATAATAGAAAACGTAAATAGAGAAACGTAATAGAGAAAAAAAAAGTTTGTATATAGCCACAAATGAAGGGAGAACAAATAACAACAAGCAACTAATTCGAATCAGCACGTTTTTAAGATTTACATTTGATCTGCCTAGATTCGAACCAGCTGCCTTCCCCTATCAGCACAAAATATCCGACAATATCGCTACAATATTTAGACAATGTTGACCGGCATTCAGAATGTCAACATCGGACAACATCGTGGAAATATCGCATATCTTGTGCTAACATGGTAATCTTCCAAATCGACAGGAGGTTTTACTTCATAAAAACCAGTGGAAGGGCGGTTGAAAATTCCTAATAATAACGATAATTAAAGGAAGTAAAATAATAAGCGCGGAACCTCACAAGTAATTATTCATTACCAGAATAAATGGCAAAATTTTGCATCCAGATTCATTTCCTTCTTTTCTTTATGTAACTTAAGGGGACAAAATGCTTATTTATATGCAACATCTAATATAAAACGATTTCACACAAGATCATCAGATCGTAATAGAAAAATATATATACATCATTAAAATAGTAGGATGCCTCAAAAATGGATATAGATATAGTAGCAATGATTTTTAAAGAAAAATGTTCGAAATATCATAGCATGATGTTTGATGCCCGATTCTAATTTATTTTACTTTTTTTAATTTACTCGCATCTATATTAAGTTGAAACTGCTTAATTTTAAACTGAAAATCTGAAAGTTTTGAAAAACTCAGTGAGTATCTACTATCGTAGAATTTCATAGCTTTAAGTTCGACAGTCTACTTTGTGCAACGCTAAAAACATTTTGAACACTTTTTGCCACATGCAAATCCGTTTGTAGACAGTATGCAAGCTATAAATATTAGGTTAAAAAACATTATCTACCTAAACTTGAGAATTAATTCAATTAACAAATAGCAGGGAAAATAGAACAGCTAGTGGGTAGTCGGCACCAAAATCGAATTTTAAAATCGGTACTTTCATTACTTAAAAAGGCTAAATAATTTTCTGGTTATAATGAAATATTGAGTTGTAACAACGTTAATTTGACAGATGCATTTACTTTAACATCACTGATTAATACAAAAACTTTGGTATTTATGTATTAAGCCGTCGATCTTTATCGCCAAATTTGAAGGCGTCGTCAATGAGTTGCTAAACCGCCAATAATGGCAAACAACCGTCATTGTTTAAAAAACTGTGCAATCCTTACCTGTCGTCCGCCATTTTGCTGGTTTCGCAGATTATTGAGCACTTTTTCTGTTCTGATTTTTTGACTCGTTAAAATGATTAAAATTTGGAAATTGCTTGCCATTTAAAAGATGCAGTGACGTATTTCCAAAATTATGGAATTATTCCATCTAAAAACAAGTGTTGAAATGGACATATGAATGTATAAGTGAAAACTGACAAACAATGGTGGTGTAATATATCAGAGTTTTGGCTACCTAAGTAAATTGGCTCGAGGTGGTTTCCGACAGTTGGCACATCGACGATCTAATGCGCAAGGACCAAAACTTTTAAAACATAATATACAGCAGTGAAAAAATTTAAGAAATAAGAGAAATCAAGTGTTGTTTCATGAATAGACTCTTTCATATCCTTCAGTATAGTAATTTTAATACAGCCAATACAAAGCAAGTAATGGATGCAATTGAGTACATAGATTTAACTCCTCGATAGAATTCTTATAATCGGAAGTCGAACCGTTAACTCTCTCTTAGGTTTCAAAAAATAAAAACAGTCTCTTCATTTCCCAACCGTAATAAATAAATTTATCAACAGAAGTTAAAAAAAAACATTTTATTTCCGACATGAAAATAACAAAGTAGCTGGATCAGTGCCAAGAATGGAACTTGAAGAATTAATGGTAAAATAAATTGTAATTGGTTTTTTTGACAGAGTAATTAGGCATTAAAAAATAATCAATATTTTAGACTGTTTGGGTGATAATCTTATTGATGATGCACTAATAATGGAGACATTTATAAAAACAATCTTCCACTTAGAATTCCAGGTATAGCAGGTCAAATGTCTCATAACTTTCTTTTTTCATATAAAACTAAAGACACGTGCGAATAACTGGAAACTGCGGAGCGTGTCCGAGTGGTCAGCGGCAGTGCAGTTGGACAGCAGCCAGTTCACTGCACCAGCCGTATTCGGGCATTTCCCATCTGGTTTTCTACACTTCAATGCGGGTAAAAATGTAGTTCAGTCCCACCTCCTGTTTTCCCCGTTTCGAAGCACAGCTGGGTATCGAATTCCAATAAACACATTTCAAAACACGTCCCTTGGGAAAATTCAACGATTCCCCAGTGAAGTTTCTTTATTTCACAAAACAGAGGTAGAAAAGTTTAATTATTCACTAGTAACTTATAAGCGCTGTTTAAGATTTGATGATTTCTCTTCTCTAGTTTTAACTAGAAATATTGTGGCAATTGGGAAAGGGAAATAAATTACAATGAAACACTAATTTATGGAAAATGAAAGTGGTGGGAATATAATCCTCCTCGATTTTCTTGCATGCTGACAAATTAAAGTGCTCCTAAGATGAAGATGCAATTTTATAAAATGGTCAAAACAACGAGATCAAATGGTCAAAACAACGAGATTTATTAAGCCAAATTGAATTAATCGAACTTGTCATATCGAATTCCAAAAATTGTCTTTCCATTCTGAATGACTAAAATTATGGAATTCTAATTTATTTTTAAAGTGAACAATGAGTTAATTTAAAACGTTTTCAAGAAAATTTTAAAAGATCCAAATGAAGAATACCTATTAGTCTCCATATCTATTTATTTGACATACAATTCAAGAAGAATCGGTTTAAACTTCTCTATTGCATTTTTTCCGCCAACTGGAACAATTCTTATTAATTTCTTTATTTCGCGAAATTCGTATTCAAATTTCGTTTCGTCAGTTCGTATTAATTAATTTATTTAAAAAGGTTGAAATTCAGAACATTGTATATAAGAACAAAATATTGATTCTGAAAAACAGCCATCCTAAAGTTATCCTGACTAAAGAGGAGTTAAACTTTTTCACAGAAGGTTATTGCTCGAATTTCGATTCGATGCTGGTATTCTAACTATTTGCTCGTAATTAGTAAAAGCTGTGCCAACTTTCTAAAAGTCCAAAATCTTCTTTGAGACTTTTTTTCATATGTTATATACCAAATGGCCACAAAAATATCAGGGGGCTGCAAAAGTAACGGAGTTAAGTTATAGCAGGGAGCAATAATATTTGGCTATTTTCAGCTAGACAATACTTACAATAAAATATTAATCGTTAAAAAAAAACTTCGCGGTAAGCCCATCCTTCAGAAATACTTCACGTTCAACGAACTAAAAATTTTCCATTGAAACTATTAAATGGCAATAGCCAATCTTTCAAAGCCAATATTACAGCGTGTCTCAGCCCCTTTTACCTTTTGAAATCGTCATATTTGAAAACGCAAAATACATTAGATAAATTACGTTTCCTTTTGACAATTCCATTCCATATCTTTTTTTATTATTATTATTATTACTATACCTTCCGAAGCAAAAAATGTTTTTTTTTAAAAAAAAAGTTCATTGAAATTACGGAAAGAAGGAATTCCATTCAACAATCAATACATTTCTAAAAATTAATTCCCTTAATTTTTTTAATATACTTGGCGCATTCTTTAACTTAGGAATAATAACGTGGAGTTCATTTTGATTGCTGCAAAGCGAACAAAGAACCTACAGCTTCAGGGAAAAAGCAACCTTCTCTTCATTTCCCTCTTTTGATGTTATCGGCTGATCTCATTTCAGCAGCTTTTAAAAGCCATTCAGCGCATGTTAGGTAGGAGTCATTCAGGTAGGAGGAGTTGGTGCGATTTTTTGTCCCTATACTTACTCCTTTGTAGAGAAAGTTTAAATTCTCTCCCAGGGAAAAAGTGTCGAAAAAGAAAGTTCAAAACCTTTACAATAAGTGATCGATAGGGTTTTTATTTAAAAATTGACAGACTGAAAACAAAATCATGATAATGGTTAATTTTTTCCACAATTAGTGGGAGCCATAGTAGTTTTGTTTTAGGAATTTCCTTTTATTTAATTTTTAAAATAGTGACGATTTTTATCTTGTTTATTTTACATAATATATTGGAGTTTCTTGGAACCTACCACAAACCATTAGGCTTAACTACTTTATTCAATATAATTTTTTTCCTTGCTTTTGAATACAAACTTTCGCTTTAATATGCTTGTATAATAACACAATAGTATATAGCTGCACTATTAAGGTTTATTAACTGTAGATTTAACACTATAGATTTCTTTTTTACATATACTTTCAGTTTTAAAGATAACTTGTATACATGACTGCGTTTTCAAAATAGCCAAGTCGTTTTTACTAGGCACTGACTACAATTTACAGGCAAAATATCATCTCTTGAGAGCTCGCATTTAAAAATAAAATTTATATATGCAGTATTTAATTTTATACGCGAGAAACGATTTTTGTAACATTTGTATTTTTTTATAATTATATTTCGGGTTAAATTAAATATGCAACTTATCAAAATCGATAATTCAGAGAATTCAAAAATTAGTGCACATTTCAAATGAAGGCGTACATGATAATGAAACAATGCAAGATTCAGATGGTTTCTCGAACCAAATCGGTGGAACTTCCAATGACGGGCATTAGTTACGGAACAAAATTTTTAAAAAAGCTTTCCATCATAACCAATGTCCAATCATAAAAATAGCTTTTGCTACATAAGATGTAGTTTCAAGGATTAGTTGCATCAAAAAAAATTTTTACTTCTTAACGATTAATACTTGAAAACAATTAATAGTTCAAAATTCAGAGCTGAACATTTGATGGCATATATTGCAACTAAAGTCAATTCAACTATTTTTTTAATGAAGAACAATGAGATTTTACAATTGTTCCCACAGATTAAAATTGCTTGTCTCGGAGAGAAAATGCTATATTAAGAACGCTATATTCACTTTAAAATTTCATTAATATGACTAAAATGGAAAGTGTACCAAGAATATTTTTATTAACTCTTTCTAGTCATTCAGTTTTATTTTTGAAAGAATAGAATTTGAAACTAAATATTAATCAAACATCACCTTAAAGCAAAACTTAATACAAATCGCATGATTTTTTTTTCATCGTAATTCTTAGAAAGATTCTTTTAAATATTTTCCATTGTTTCCAAAAAATTCCAATTTTGGATAGTTTATGATACTATTGGAAATCGGCCTACAAATTTCTAATAAGACTTCAAAGGATTTCTAATTTCGAAAACAGAAAAAATCTACTAGATATTTAAACTCTTTTTTTTTTTTTACATATAAGAAGTATTTATAGTTTATATCTTGTACAATACAAGTTAAAATAAGACATATATAACTAATACAGCCAAACAAAGAAAAGCTTAAATTCTGTAACTAGTACAATAATGAAACGAGCGGCTTTGATAATGCGTTCTAAGAATTCTAAAGTAATTTTTTTATAATCTTACATATTATCAGCGATACGACCGTTTGCGGTTTTCAAAGAAAAATTTTATTGATCAGCAAACTCTCGTTATCAGTCATTTAAATATCGCAATGAATCAATACGAGTCATTTGAATAAGATTACTCAAAAATTATTCTATCGTAGACATCTAATCACATTAAATTTTTCGAAAAGTGCGAAGCGGGAGTTCAAATTAAGTTTCCATGGATTAAGCCAAAAAAATAAATGTAATGCAACCTTCCAAATATTGCTAGAGCAAAAATCTTTTCCGGAAATGCATTGGCAAAGACAAACAAAATAGCACTCAGAGGTTATCGTGACACGTGCCGAGAAAATATCCTCCCCAGGGGCGGAAGTGGACTGCGCCAGGGAAAGTGCCAATAGAAGGAACAAACGCTCAATACGGATACGATCTAAGACGTGAGGTCAGCGACCGCAGAAAAAAATAAAGAGCGTTCACATAAAAAAATCCTTTTATTTATGGGAAGAAAAAAATCAATACCACCCGTCCAAAACAATAATCAGACGGAGTATATGTTAGATTAGAAATGTAACCATTCCAAATTATTCTCTAACCAAACAGCTAGATTTGAGCGAAAGAATGACGAATGCTTTTTTAATAAATTAATTCTAATCTCGAGCCCAGGGCTTTGAAATAATTAGACTATTCTTCTTTTAAGTTAATGGACGCGTTG
The DNA here is from genome assembly GCA_026289955.1 of Argiope argentata. NCBI lineage: Eukaryota > Metazoa > Arthropoda > Arachnida > Araneae > Araneidae > Argiope > Argiope argentata. The sequence continues at coordinate 1,291,355 of JAOUZG010029773.1, read as the reverse complement.
GTTTAAAGTTTCATAAATGGCTTTTCAGGTCTTAAAGTTCCCCCTTTAATTTCGTTTCCACCAAAAGAGATTCGCTTTCTCTTTTTTTAATGCTGGAATTGATAGCGATATGTAAATGATGTTATTTCCACCTAAGAAAAGCTTTTTGTGAGCTAATGGTAATATTCTGGAATGCTTTTCAAAAGAGGAGGTAAATGATCTTTTACCAGCGGGGAGAATAAAAGTTTCTTAGGATGAAAGATCATTTCGGAGTTCGAAAAAAGAATATTTGAATTGAGTAAGATAATATAAGCTCCAAAAGAGGGGGTTAAAAATGTTTTAGAAACTTTCGTTATGTAAAGCGAGTTTCGTGCTATTTAGTTTATTCATTTTTTAAAAAACTGACCAAAATTGCGTGTTTTCAAAAATTTAAAAGAAAAATAAATTTACAGATATTTATTAACAGAGGTAAACGGTATGAATATTTATCAGGATAAATTTAGAAATGGAATTGAGAGTTCTACATTACTAGAATTTTAAATGTAAAAGAATTATATTTAAAGAATTGAAGAGCTTCATAAAGATGCATGAGAATCATTCAGTAAATATTGCTATCAATATTGTTCAAAGGATTTTTTAAAAATTAGGAATCTACACTAATCTAATTGGATGGCTAAATTATTACTTGCCCTACACTAATCTAAGTGGTAATAATATTCAAATGCAAAAAAAAGAGAAGAAAATGATCATTATCCTGTTGAATAAAAAAAAGGGCGATTTTGAGAAATGCAAACTCAGATCAATTAAAAATGCATTAAGATCAATATTAAAAGTTAGCAGAAGATGAATTAAAACGAAATGAAAATTTATAGCATGCCAATACAGCTAGAATTTTCGAATAAATTGCCATCAAACAAGATTCGTCGAAAAAAAATGAAAATTCAAATCACTTAAATCATTTTGCTAAAAGCTTGGCGAGCTAAGTGCTAAAAATGTACAACAAAAGAAAAATGAAAGCAAAAGTGAAATTCAAAATAAAAAGCTTAAAAAATCGAATTGCCATGCGGGGATTTAAATTAAAAACTAAATTTAGAATCTCCTAAATAAAAGTGGGGCAATAAGGGGGTTTTCAAGTTTTCCCCTTACCCAGGAAGGCAACTTTCTTCGGCGGCCTTCTCACCACACTAGAAGTCCTGGGAGGTGGAGAGATTACTTTTTTCTCTGAAAAGATCACACAAACATATCATAGAGTATGCATATAAATATTCAATATTCTTGCACAACTAATTTCTGATAATTTCGTTGTAAAGGTTGAGGCAACTAAAAATTACAATAAATATTATATAATATATATTATTTAATTGTGTAACTGCACTGAATTTCAAATCCAAATAAACAAAGACATTAATAAAGCAAAAATAATCTTGCTCTCAAATACATCTTATTTTTATGAAAACATCGATAATAAAACTCTTTCCAAAAAAAAAATTACATTTAGAATAATAGTATGAGAAAAGTTTTTTTTTTAAAAAAAAAAAGAGGCTATATACAAAATGATTAACTTATAGAGCTTGCAAATTTCAACAGATTGATTGTGATCTGGAATTACATTCTGCTAGTAAATTTTACTTTGGATTTCATCATAATCATTTTTTGTCTGAACTAAAACGAGAACATTTCGGAAAGCAGTTCGAAATAACTTTAAACCCATAGGCATTTCTTTAAAATCTGTAGCTTTGAATAAATATCCAGAATTTAATCGACTTTAAGGATCTAACTCAACAAGTGGGTATAGTTTTGCTGTTTGAAATCCACTTCAAAAAGTTGTTCGGTACGCGCATATTTTTTGTAAGCACTTCGAAAAACTATTGTTCACATAAAATGAATAGTTTATTATTAATAAAAAAAGCTTTACCTATTTGAATTGCTTCAATTTTTCAAAGCAATATAATACATTCTACACACTTTTGTGTAGGATTCTTAGTTCCTGCCACAGTTTTCAATAGTGGAAATTAAATCTAGATTGATAATAGATGGTTCCTGATTGCATCCTAATGGAAATAAAAACTATCTCACGTGAAATAAAAACTAATTTGTTTCCCATTAATTTTTCCTATTATCATAATGGCAGACGTTAAAAGAGATGTAAAGAGAAGGCGATATTGTGTACCCTGGACGTTCTATTCAATTATGAAGTTGAATACGCCATAGGAGAATAATTCTATCATTCTTTACTACGCTTGATAGTCAATAGACGCAGTAGACAAAACTGTCTGAGCCTTGAATAGACGTTCAATTAGCCAAATAATTGAGGTAACCTATAAGGAGAAAGGACTCTTACTTTATCTTAACCTTCTGGTCGTCGATATAATCTTCCTTTCTAGGAAAAAAAAGTGAGGAATTTGGGGATTCTTTTCTATAATATGAATTTAAATTGGGTAAAATATATCCAGATTCTTCTTCCTCCTCAGCTTTATTTACCAGTACTGTATCTCGGAAAATAAATGTTCATAAAAAAAATTTATTACTTTACTTTGGCGAAATGCTAGTGAAAATAGAATGACAGATGGTTTCATTTTTTTTTTTTTTTTTTGCTTGAGGAAATATAAAAATATTATCAAGCTTATTTTGATTCAAAACATAAAAACGTCTTTACTGAATGCACCATTTCATTTCAAGCTACAAACTTAAAGTTCAGGATATAAACTGCAAATTTATATTATATTCATTATATTATATTTATAAATATACTTCAATTTTGATTAAATAACTTAGCTTAAATAAATGCATTCATTTTTAATTTAAAAAATGTTAAAACTGCTGTTAATCTTTAAATTTGAAATTTGATTAAAGAAATATTTTTTAAGGGAATTAACATTTGTAATAAATTAGTCGATGTTCTACGATTATAAAACCAAAATTACACTTGCAAGGGAGTAATTGTGAAATATTATATAAAGTATTTGCTTTAAAAATGTCAGAAACTTTCCGTCGCAAAATATTCATTTCTCATTTAAATTTTCAAGTTTTAAGTTAAATTATTATTTTACTACTATTTCTGAAGTCCGTGTAAAAAATGTCTAATGACATACATATTTTAGATTCCAGACGCAATTATCTTTTAATGTTTGGGAACCAACCCTAACTTGGCATGGTTCCATTTGGCACACTGATGTAATAAAATGGAAAATGGGTGCGTCGATAATTAAGAATTAAAAACAATAGTTGCATCAAAAAATTAAAATAATTCACATATAAACCCAGACTAATAATTACACGATAATCATTTAATTTGCACACAATGTAAATTGTTTAAAAGAAATACTACTTGGGAGAAAATTTTATATTATGTATATATATTATATATTAAACTGCCCGAGAATTAAATGCCTGAATGTTAATAAATTCATTTTGTATTCATAAAAAATCTGATGATTCAAGATCGAATTTTGAATAAAACTCGGCAAAAAAAATATTCCATAAAAACTAAACAATTAGAAGAAAAGTAAATGTTGATTTTTTTATTAAAAAAAAAGCTAGTTAGCAACGGTTTTAAAATCCAAACAGTAGAGCAACAAACAATTTAAATTTAGGCAAAATGTTCTTAAATACTTAGAATTAAAATTTAGAAATTTGACATAGAATTTAAATATTTTAATAAAAATGCCTTGTTTGAAATTTCTGATTCATAGTGAATGTTAATGATATTTATCTTTAGTTATAAAGAATATTGGATAATTTTTAGATTAAAAAAAATCTTTCGGGGATTTTTATTTCTTGAAAAAGGCAAGCTAAGCCTTATATTATCATTAAATTTTGTACCCGTTTTATTTATAATTAAAAAAATTCATATGATGATTTTATATATTGTAAAAGTTTAATGAATATACAAAACACTTAAATTTAACTTAAGAGGTGTAGTTTTTTTCCCTGCAACACTTTCAAACATTATGAAAATCATGAAAAGTAAAATTAACGAAAGGTTTGAATGTATAATAAATGTACAAAATGAATATTTGCATAGAAAGATAGTGGTCTTCGATACACGAAAGTATTTAGTATTTTTGCTCATTTGTTAGTGAAAATTAAAATTAACTGAAAATCGCTAAGAATTTATCCATTTATCCTTTTCTGAATTCAATTTTTAAGAATTTTATTGTAAAATCGTCTTATTATAATATTTAAAAAAAATCGTAGCTAAGTAATTAACAGCAAGTGATTTTCATACTTAAAATCGCGATCCAGCAAATCCAAAACACTGCAGTTACACAAAAGCAGAGAAAAATTGCATGCAACAGAAATGAATTAATCCAAAATTAAAAAATATGAAATCGAAATGGTGACATCTTGAAACTTAGAAATCATTCCTTACCTACATTAGGCACTTGGCAAGTTTTGCAAAAGCACTGCAAGAAAGATTTTGTTAAAGTTTGCGATATAAACGTTGTGGCTACCATCTTCACGTAGCGTGTAGAACGAAGCTTTGTCAATAAATACAGTGAAGGTTATCTTTTTCTACGAGAAGCTCTTTTTTGAACCCAGGAAGCACAAGATAGAGGATTTTAAGGTTTCGATGTGATCAATACTTATCCCCTAAGTTTCCTAAAAACTAATGGTCTGCAGATTTTACGAAACCTTCATCAAGAATCCCGAGTCCCGGTTGCACCTTGCGGGAAAGCCAACACCCAGTAACTGTGCGCAGGGCCGGGATATACGTTCGTCCAGACTTCAGACGAAAGACAGACTGTCGCCAGTTCGTCGCCAAAAATCCATTTCGCGGCGTGACTCATACGCGAGGCAGAGAAGCTCGAAATAAAGGGGACTCTTGTCCAAAGACAGAGGGTTTCCGGAAACAAAGAAAAGAGGAATCTCTCCTAAATAGGAAAATATCGCTAATTTGAGGGGAGGGGGATATTTGATGTTCCATTTTATCATCTACTTCGAGTGGAGATATTGGCAATTGCTTTAAAAAAGAATGAAAAAGAAAAGAGAAATATGAAATATTTTTATTTTCCAAAGAAAATCTTTGTTTTTATTTATTGTTTAAACAAAATGTTATTTTTTTAAAAAAATTTAGTCCGATATAAGATTGTTTAAGACAATAACTACTTGTTAAAGAATGTTAAATTTTAGTTCGGGAACATTTTAAAAATTCCAAAGTAATGAAAACAGCAACATTTAAAGAAGACAAAAGGTAATGTAGTAGTAATAAAGAAATACTATCTTCCCCCCTTCTGCCTGATAAATCAAAGAAAAAACTACAATGTTGTTTCTTTTAAAATATTAGTTCGTTACTTAAGGGTAAAAATATCGGAAAAGTAATGGAAAACTAAGACAATTCAGCCTCATTAATTTAAAATAAATTTTATAATTTGTAAATACATATGCAAGTAGAACTCATAAAATGCGGAATGACTGACATTAATAAAATCGTAAAATGTCTAAATTATATAAAACTTTTGATAATATGTATTTAACTTAACATCTCAGTCAAATTCAAAGATAACATTTGACTTTTTTTAAAAAATTAACTTAAAAGTCAGTCATTTGATTTAGTTATCATTTAATTAGTGGAAAATAAAACATTGCAAGTTAATAACTTCGAAGAAAAACGAGTTTTAATTCTTAATATTTCAAGAAAATTTATCTGAAGTATTTGATCTGAAAATTTAATCTGCAAGTTTAATGTTTCAAAATTCCACCAAATCAAAATTTCACACAAACGCATGTACAAAATATAAATAATCAATTAATTAACAACAAAGATCATTATTTCAAAATCATCATTCACCTAAAATATTTAAGTAAAAAAATAACTTTCTTAACCTTTAATCTACTGAATTATGTTGCCATCAATTTTCCAACTTCATTTTTGCAACAGTAGTTAAGGTTTCTAGCAGAATAACACCAAAGAACTCGAGATAAAAATTTTAATCAATAGAAATATCTTAATTATTAAATATTATCCATTCCTACTTTTAGCTCATATTAACTTCTTGCTATTTGGATTACATTCTCCGTGTTTTTTTAGAATATCATCAGTAAAAATTTCTATATTATGAAAATATAATCCAGATTTAAATGGTACTTATAAATACAGTCAATAGATAAAGGTTTAATAAATCAACTCCTTCTCTATCGCAAACCCTATTTTGGTAGGAAAACGAATCAAAAGTTCGAGAAATATATTTAAATAAATACTACAAAAAGATGTGAAAAGATGAAGACCATTAAATTTGATAAAGTTACCAAAACTGCAAATGTGGAACCAGGAAGTTCCGATAATAATATTTTATTGCATTCTTCTTACAAAGAAAAACAGGGAAACTTCACAGGAATTCTAGAGCTAATGATTTAAGATAGTGCCGAATTCACCATCGAATTCTCTATTGTGAGCTCATGGATTGTTGAAGTATGAAAACCTTTCTAAAGAAAAATGCAAAGGATGGGTATAGAAATAACTAAAATACTGAGATAGAATAATAAAAGAATTATTCAAATCAAAAGAAACATTTTAAATGATATTAGTGTAAAATGGAATCAGAATGACATTTTTTTTTTTTTTTGGTTTTATTAAAAAGCTGTTTTAATGATTTAAAATCTGCCGTTTTCAGGGAGTTTATTTTTAAGCCACATATATTCAAGGGCGAACCAAATTTAATGCTATGCTGCAAAAACTACAAAATTGCAGTGTATTTTAAGCCCATAAATTAAAGCTTGCAAATCATATTAGGTTATTTTTGCATTACCATCTACAAATAACAGTCTGATCACGAAAGTAATAGGCTGCTTAATTTTGATTTGTTTTAGACGGATGATTTATTATATCATTTTGATTTTTGCTAGATATACAGTTTTAATAAATCTAATAGATCTACCGTAATTAGTTACGTTAGTAAGTCATACCATTCGGAAATTATGATAGCTTCTGTTGGTGTATGCGGATTGAAGAACTCGAGGTTTTATGCAAAGTAAAAATTAGATTTAACTCAGTCATATGGTTGAACTTCCGAACAAAAGAACTTTCAGAAGAAACTGGCTCTCACTTACATTTCGTCAGGAGAAAACCTTCAATAGTCAGACCTACCTACGAGCACTTGATTACAAGTTAAAATATAATATTAAGAACACAGCTTAAATACAGAGCTTGCAACTTTCAACTCCACTTAAAATTTTTCAACTTTTGTATACATTAATCCACTAATGGTCAGTAATTGGTTTGAAGCTGATTTATCGCTGCATTTTGAATACGAATCTAATTGTTTTTTTAATAAATATTAACATTTACTTTTTAAAACATTAATGACCGTATTAAAGAAATAGTTATCAATACAATTTCATTATTTTATAGAATGGTTGGAGAAATTGTCAAAAGTGGTAATAGAATAGGTACTCATTAATATATTTTATGAGTTAAATGAAATTAAACCCTTGACCTACGATGTATTATCAGTGAGCTCTGCTAAAGCAGATAATTTAATTTAAATTTAAATTGAGAGATAGAAAACAAACGATATAGAAACTTAAAGTTGTTTTCCTTATTATTTTTCATAAATATTTTTCGTGAAATTTTTTTTCATACATTTTAATTTTAAAAAAAAACATTAACTTTCAATGATTTCTGATGGTGCAACTCGTTTTTCTCAGTTCGCTCGAGTTCATTAAGGGGTGGACTCAAAACACTTTTAAGGATTAAAGATTAAGCTACATTATAAATTATTTATCAAAAGGCAAACATTTTAAGAAATGCCGATTAATATTACAGTCAAATTCAGTTAAACTACAAATCAGTCACTTAAAACGGTCCATTGTTCAATATATTTCTATTAACTGCTATTTCGATTATAAAATCACAGTTTCCAAAACAATTAACAATTCTAACTGGATTTACTACTGTATTTCTATCACATATACAACTACCAAGCAAAAGAAAGAGAGAAAAAGTAATGGTAGCAGTCTATGTGAAAATTTCTCGCATATTTCCAAATAAAAGCGAACGCCCCATCCACTCCAGGATAAAAGTTTAGACGAGGAATAAATCCGTGACTGTTCAGCTTTTTTATTTTCAGAGTCTTCACATAAGCGTTTTGTTTCATAAGGTGGCCTTTAAATGAAACCGAATATGCATTTCAGAAACATATGTTCGATAGAAGTTAAATTTGTCAGCGCTACAACTTTAAAAACAGGATCAAATACCTAATTTCATTTATTTAAAATTGCATCTTTTAAGATAAAGCATTTATAGGGATGACTGATGATCAGTCGACTTTCTGTTACAGAGGCAGAACTTCATCCTCATTTTCTGAGAGTCAGGGGTTCCAGTCCCGGTAGGGCGGGTAGTTATTCTGTGTGCTATCTGTGAGATATGTGAATGTGCCCCCCATCCCTGTAAAAAGAAGCTGTGCAAGCCAATGTGTGTGATAGAGCTAAGTCGGTCCTCTACCTTTTTGTAGGTGCTCTGATCCTTGTGACTAACCGAGGCTGCAATCTTTCCCCATTCAGTCATGGACCCGGTCTAGCACTGCTGCCCAAAGGGGTAATGCACCAACGATGATCAAACGACAGATTTGTTTAGAAATTTGAGCGTATACTTTAAATGCTAAAATTGTATACAAAATTTAACTTAATATAGCTCTTTACGATTTAGAGAGTTCATGTTTAATTACTTTCGGGCAACCAACCAGATTTCCTACAAATGGATCTCGTTCAAATGGTCAAAAATCAACAGATTTTGTGTGAAGAACACACCAAATTTCATTTATCTAACTCAAAATATTTAGATTATTTTTAAAGACAGTCATAACTTTAAAATTGGGTTCTGATTTGTGGAAGGCTGCGACGAAAAATCATCAAAATCCCGAGTTTAAAAATCGTACTACTTTCTTTTTGCATATTTCCCAAATGAAAAAGAAAAAAAAAGCTGCTATCCATATTTTATCCACTTGTATCATCTTAACCATCTTATTTGATTTCGGTATTTGTGTTATTATATACGTAATTATTTGTGTTATTAAATATGTAATCATTGAAAGAATTCCTAAATCATGAGGAAAATAACCATTTCTATTGTAGCCATTGTTGAAAAGCAAATCGATATAAAATAGTTATGTTTGATTTCGAATCATTTGTAAATTCTTCTGTTAATTATTTGAAAGTAGTTCAGAAGCATTCTTACAAATTAATTTCTTTCCAATAGTTATTATAACGTAATATATCAAAAATCTTTTGAAAGAATAAAAAGCATTGAAAGCTTTAAAATACTAAAATGTATATAACGTATTTACAGAAATAATTCGAATTATTCCGATCGTTTCCAAATTACTATCATTTACTGCATATAAATACAAAACAAAATTATAATATCCAAGCAATTTTAAAATAAAGCACTAATTTTTGACGTGCAAATTAATAGCCTTTGTTTTATGCATGGAAGTATTACAAGCAAAACCAATCTGACTGTATAGAAATCTAGTTCATCAAAATAAATACTTCGAATTTTGGACTGTTAATTGAAGGACTTAAAAATTCAAAATTCGGCAGGAAAACCTCATTTTCATGGATAAATAGCACATTTACCATTTCAAAGCAACTCCTGGCACAAGGCCAAAAATCGATTTTTAAAAATAGGTTTTTGAATAATGAAAGTTTAAAGAGGAGACTTATAAATCTGTTAAGTGTTAAAGTGTTTTTAAATGGGCCGAAATAAAATACAAAAAAAAAAAAAAAAACACTTTTTGCTTTACGGCATATTTATTGATGATCCTATTCTTATACTTAAATAGTTCAAAAAGGAAAGGAATTTCAAAACAGGAAAATTTCTAAATGGTCATTAAATTGGCAGAAATAAGTGAAAAAAATTAATCGTATGTAAAGAAAATTAATATTGAAGGGCGAAGGGTTCTCCCCAAAAATAATAACTATCTCCCATTAATAAAAACAATTTTGTTTAACAAGCATTAGTAAGGAAAAAATCTGATACCCTGAATAATTAAAACTCGCTTACTCTAAAAATTTATACACATAATTGTTCATTTTTTTACATAAATATGCGAAGTCAAAAGACACAAGAATTTTGTAATTACATTTTTAGTATGTAAAGAATCCCGCACCTTTTTCTTATAATTTAAAGACAATCAAAATCCTCGCTATATTACCATACTTAATTGATCAACAAAGCTTGATTCGCTGAAATTAAAACAATTTTAATAAATTCTGATGTAACCATTTTTTAGTTTTGTTTTTTTCGTGATGCGTAAAAAAATATAAAACTTTCTGGAACAAATTTTATAAAGACAAAAAAAATCCTGCTAAATTACAGGATTTTTTTTTTTCTAATTTGTCAAGAAACTTTTTAATTACATTTCCTTTTAATTATCTTTAAAGGTTCACATTTTTCTCATTTCATTATCGGCTTCAACTTCGAGTCGGGCAGCACCCCCCCCCTCCCAGATCCTCTCCCCGACTAGAAAAACTATCGCGGATGAAAAAGGATTAAACCTCGATCTAGCTAAATAGCATCAGGAGGAATATTTAGTTACATTTCGTTAAAAAAAGCAATATCAAAAAATTGTTTAATTTCTAATTTGATTTTTTCATTAATAAGCACAGTTATAAATTTAAAAAAGAATGTTAATAGAAGTTTTTTTTATATCACAATTTTCACTTTTTTTTTTTCTTTCGGGCCATGCCACTTTTAAAGAACTTTTTTTAAAAAAGCAAGTGTAAATTCTTAATAGACTTAATTTAAAAGAATGATTTAAAAAAGACGATGACGGATTTTAGCTAGCTATTTAGAAGCTCGCTATAACAAGGATTTTTGAGAAGTTGCAAATGGAACAGTCCAGGGAAAAAATAATTCTGAAAAATGTTATGATTTAAGATGTGAAAGGTGTGTGTGTTTTAATTATTGTTACTTATTACCTTCTATTCATTATTTTATCTGCTTTCGAGCTTCGAGGTTAAGTGAAAAATTTTCGAATGGAAATCGGATTGTGATTAAAACAACTTTTAGAAGCAATACTATACAATATCGGAATAATTATTATTAATATTCTAGTTGACATCCTGAGCATAGAGTATTACATACACTATTTTTTTCTTTTTTTACATTTCGTTTAGAAGCGATAATACAAAACGAAATTAATCATCGCCTTCCGAACGTTCGAATCATATGATCTGGTATTGGACCACTATTTAATATTATACGAAAGAAGAAAACCCTGACGTCAATTTTTAAAATAATCAGAAAAACAGAAATATAACTACATGCTCGAACCTTAAAGAAAATATGTGAAATATACCTATACAAGCCTATACCTATATTACTAGGTTTAAGAACACTTTACACAGGAAACAGTAAAAACTTACACAGCTAACAATAAAACTGACGTATAAAAAATACTAGTGGTTTGACAGATATAGATTCTATTTAAATCCAATTAAATCATTTAGATATATTTTATGTCTATGATTCAACCTAACCATTAAGGACATGTCATTTTCATTACTCTCCATAAGCTTTCTTCATTGAGTACATAAATATTTCTAATGAAGACCAGACCATGACATATATCAAAAATGCCTAGTTCATCCATTCCCTAACTTTTGTGACATTAGCATTTTGTTTTTTTCTTTGTCAGTTTACCTGTCAGGTAAACTGCATAGATAATTAACAGAAGCCTTCTTTAAATTTCTACAAAGGAAGAAATTTGCATAATTCAATACTTAATGCAACAATAAAAAAAAGTTTAATTCCATTTAAAATTTAAAAAAAACTTTAAAAAATCACTCTAAAAGGGTCATTCCTATCCTCCAAAGTAAGTGCCTAGCTTATAGAACATTAATCCACGCATACATATGTCTAGCTTTATTAGTAGTGCGGATATTCTAAAAATAAAATTCAAATCTTAGAAAGACTGATTTCTCATAAATATATATATATAGAATTGTACAAGACGAGGAAAAAAAGAATAAAAACACAGTTGTGCATGCAAATATAAAAGCATAAGAAAACAACAGCAAGAATTATGAAAGTTTTTAATTTCTAAATATAGAAAAATAAGGTTCTAGAACCTTGTATCTTTTAAATATTTTCTAAGATACTTCAGAATCCTTTTAATATTTCAGGATTCATAGTTTAAATTGGACTATAAATTAGTTGATTAAATTAGATAATTTTTTTTTATGTACAACACTGCATTTTTTACTTGATCTCTATAACATAAATTACGTTCTTTGAATATATTTTATCTATGTTTTTTAAATCTATGTTTTTCTGAATTTCCTAAATGACAAATTTAAATATAATTCAAAATGCCTGCCTTCCTTAATTTGCAACTTTTTAGAAAGGATTAGTGGAAAATAAAACTGCTATAAAAAATTAGAATACCATACAGAAAATTTTAATTCTACACACACACACACATATATATATAACATGAATATTTAAAAATCTGAACTCTTTATAAAATATGAAATGGATTTTTTCATTAAGTGAAATGTTTCCATGCTTATTTTTGTTCAATACAATTTTTTCCAACATTTATTTAAAAACCAATACAGGAATAGCACCAAACCCCGAAATTTTAACAATTCTTCCATATCTCATCATTTAGTTACCATTATTGTGATAGTTTACAGAAACAATGAATTCCATAAGATATTTTCAACAAACTATGAAAGTCTAATTTTAGAGTTAATATATATTAACTTTCTATCCAAACCTGCAACTTCTCATAGGTCATATAAATAGAATTTTATGCAACTGAATGGTATAGATAAAAATGGAAGTACTTGAATTTTATTCAGCATTTCTATATGGAAGAGCTTGGAGGAAATCTACAATTTATCTAGTTTCTTTTTTATGCAACAAGTCTTTTTTTCTGGACATTCAATTTAAAAAAATTAAAGCATTTTAATTAATGAGTAACATGAACTTTCAGTTTTCCCAGATCTCATTAGAATTGCTGAATAAACTCATTCCACTTCCCAAATGACAGGGTTCTCCGAAACCAAACTGAATACAACTTGTGATTGCATTCTCTTAAAGCCATTTGACTTTTAACCTCATCACAAAGCATCAAATAAGTGATGGATCATCATGGAAGAAAATTTTAAATTTCAGCATTTGCCAATTATTACATACAATAAATAAAATATGTTTTCATGCATAAAATTTCTCTTGCTGCTTTTTATAACATAAGTAAACCTGGGAAGTAATGTTGTCATATCTTGCCGACAACTCTTCTTACATAAACAATTAATACTGGCACTAACATTTAAGATTGACCATTGTAAGAATTTCACCGACTTAAAAATACTTTTGCATATTTGGCTACATATATGGCCATAGATAATTTAGCCTTATTATGGATAAAGCCAGAGTAATTGAAATTGTAACATGATTTATCTACTGATCCAAATTAAAACCAATAACATTTTGCTAGCACTAAATCAGGCAAATTAAGAATTTCCAGAAGTATTAAAATAATTATCAAAATTTTTTAGTGGTTAATATTCAGAAATTGATTTAAAATGTAAATCCTATTATCTGAATATTTTTAATAACTATCAAATTTAAACCACAAATGATCATTTCATAGCAAAATATCCCCAAAAGTATAATGTGGACAACAATGAGAAGTTTTACAACTTTAATTTTAAAAAAATATTTTACAATTGCAAATTTTAACATAAAAACTATTAAACTTCATATATTAAAAAGTATTTAAAAAATGAATTGTAACTACATGACAATGATGATCATTATTTTATAGCATGAACTTAACAGATATTAAATGTGTAAATAATTTTTCTAGTAAATTAATTGAAATCTTTCTTTGGTTATAATATAATCAAGGAAATTTATCTGAACTTATAACAAATGCAATGTAGAAGCATTCACAAAATTGGGGTGGAATTGAAGGAAATATTTCCAAATTTTAGTAATAAGAAATCTATTTTATTAAGTATCTATTCTGATATTCTGGAAAGAAGATATTAATAATATTCAATAAAAGATATTAGGAATATGCTATAGCAAAAAATATTAATATTTTCAATATTCAATGAATATTATATTGATGTAATTTTATGTATAGATTTATGCAAACATAATTTTTTTTATAAAAGATTTTTAAGAAACAGCTCTTAAAGATTAAAAAATATAGTGAAATTCCATTTAACAAATTTAGAATTTTTCTGCAAATCCATAATAATCTAGACACTATAACATGAGGCACTTTGTTTTATATAGTTTCATTTGAATTAAAAATTGTTAATTAATATTTATAAATCAAATTATAAAATTTTAATAATACATTAACTATGCAAAACTAAAATTATACTTATGATCAGAGTAAAAGATTATCAGTGCCCATTTTGAATGAAATTACCAAATATATTGAATAGCATACCATTACAACATTTATTAGTATAATCTTGATAAAACAGAAAACAAAACTTTAAAAAAGAAAATATTATCTAGAAATCAAATCTTATTTAAAATTTAATATGTACAAAAGCATTTGATTGATCTTTTTCAACTAATAATAATAATTAGGCCAAGCAAATAAAAGAAATATACAGTACAAGAATGCCCAAATATCAAATCAAAAACATATACAAGTACATACTGAATTTACTTTGGTCAATTTAGTTTTCCAGGAGAAAACGGTTCTTTTCATAAATGAAATACTATTATTTCAATCATTTTTTTTTAATTTTCAAAACAGTTATTAAAATAAGAAAAAAAAATAACTTTAAAAGAAACTGTATCCAATGATTACCTAAACTTACCTGGTATGTTTTTTTAAGAAAATTACAATTAAGCTTAAGTTATCAGAAATGCATAAAAAATAGTTTTGAAATAAAAATTAATAAATTTTAATTCAGTATTAGAAATTTTAAAAATAGCATGCAATCAATAACAGTCATATCAATAATTCTTCAGTAAAAACGCTAACATATTTCCATAAATCAATATAATTCTAACAAAAGTATTTCAAGTAATTTTTTAACATTTTTGTCAGTTTTTTTAATTCCTAAATAAATGTACATTAAAATTAATATAATAATGAAAAAGAAATAATTAAGATTAGAATCAATCCCTCCCAAAATTATTTTAGAAATTTTTTTAATACGTATATATATAATTCATTTGGTATAAAACTTTAATTGACTTCCAACATATATTTCAGCTGTCTATTAATAAATGGAAAATTTAATACATGATACAATTTATTGGCATTCCGAAAAGTTGTAAAATTAAACCGAAAACGATGAACAGTAACTGTATATTTATATAAAAGCTTTAGAAAACATCGTAAAGGTTGATTCTATTTAAAATTATAGTAAAAATGTGAAATCTTAAATACGCAATTAATTTCAAACTTACATTCGTTGTCCATCGTTGTTCGAAATTGGTAGAAAACCTAAAGCAAAAACGAAACAAATTTTAATATCAACAATGGATATGCAGTTTTAATAACAAAATAATATGTAGGTAAAACAATATTATACGTAATATATATCTTCATTTTAACGTACTTTGTATCCTATACTGAATGTAAACAAAATTGTTACAATGGCGAAATGGTTAACTATTAAAAATTGATAATAATACACTTCCACATTTAGCAAAGCGAAGAACTGAGGTGTTAAAATTTTTTATCATACTCTTGTTTTGCTTAAAATAAATGACAATACATTTCACAGTACATTTGATTAGATATATAGATAAGAGAGACGCGCGGCAGATGACAAAGAAAAATTCTAGCGATTTGAAGTATATAAAAAAAATAGATAACTTACTTTGAACGATCAGGTTTAGTTAATAACCACTAAATATCTCGTTTCGCTTTCTTCAAATTTGCTGTATGGAACTGTAAAAGGCACAGGTATGAAGAAAAGTGTTTAGTGAGTTTTCAGTTCGCAAGACGTTACCTTTATAAACATTCACATAAAATCCGCCAAAACAATCTCTACCCACAACGCTCGCTATGATTGGTTGAATTTTCAAATACTGGCCTATCCACATCTGCTGCTCTCTGACGTAGCAGTCAAGTTTCGGATTGAAAAAAAAAGAAAACCGAGATTCAAAACTTGCGGATGAAAGAGTTGATTTTCAAAAAAAAAGCAATAGAAAAAAGAATTCGATATTAGAAGCGCAGAAAAGACATTTAAAGTTGTCTCACTTATCATTTTCTCACAGTTCGGACAAGTTATAATTTGCAATTGTATCTTTCTGTATTCCGTAATTGCTGGAAAAAAAACCCCTCTCATTGACATGAGAAGCAAATACTTATTCATGACTACTTAATATTTATTATTTTACATAAATTAACTGTTTATCAGGTTTCCCAGTAAAATTCTTTATGCTTATTTTTTTAAAAAAAAATTTACAATTTATTAGTGGCATCATTTATATCTGAGTTATTCAAATATCACAGCAAATAGAGTTCTTCCAAAAAAATGTTATTTCAACTCAAAAACTGTTTATTTTTTAAATTGATTCAAATGTTGTTTTTTTTCATTAAAATAAGGATTTAAATTCATTAAAGTTTTTTTTTTTTTGTATTTTATATTTTGGGAAAAACTTTTTCAAAGCATGTTTGGATTTTATTTTTAAAATTAATTTCCACAAATATTGAAGAAAAAATTCTTTGTTTATATATAAAACTTGTTTTTGGATAAACAATTGCCTGGGATGACAGCTTTTGTAGCTTAAAATCTCTTAACACCCCCCATCCCAAACGAACAAACAAAACAATTGCATGTCTTATGCTAACATAAATGCCATACATGCTAAAATTTAATTAAATTTTTAATCAAATTGGAAACAAACTTTTTTTATATAACCTTGAATACAACTGCATGCATCACATGGGGTTTCTTTTGTGTTTTTCTTCGTTGTTTCCTCTATATCATTTCTATTATAAATCAAAATTGAAGACTAATTATATCATAATGAGAATAGTAGTTTTTCTGTCTTTTACAATTTTAATTAAAAATAATTATGCAATCTATAAAAATAATCCCTATATTTAATCAGTTTATTATAGTTATTCTATTTTTAAATGTAAATTTTTACTATTAAAATGATTGATTTTCAAAAAATAATATGTCAGGAAAACTAAGTCTGTAATTAATATTTTTTTTAATTACTAGAAATCATTTTCCGATTACTCAAGCCATATTCTATTATATTAACGAGTAATCAGCCGCCATTTAATTTATATATATATATATATATAGAGAGAGAGAGAGAGAGAAGTACTTATAACTCCCCCCCCCATAAATTGCAATAAAAAAAGATCCAGGTATCTATCAGAAATTGTTGCGTTTCTTGTACCATGTGCTTCAGAAAGAATTTAGAAAATTTCTTTTGAATTCTAATAATAACTATAAAAAGTAAAAATATTTTTCAAATTCGCACCATTTCTGAAACTTATTCTTAACATAATTCATTAAGTTATCTCAATATTCAACGATCCATGTCGTTGATCTTTTTAACATTTACAATTTTTTTTCAATTTAAACTTTTTCTCTTAAATACTTCTTCTTTTATTTAAACGCAAAAAAATAGAATATTATATTTTAAATTAAATATAACTTTTAATCAATTCCGGACTCTAAAAATCAATATTAATAATTCAGTAATAATACTAATAATGAGAATAAAAGAAACGAAAACAATATTTCCTTAGGCGAACTAGAGGTTACGATAAATTTAATGCAGCTGGACCCACCAACTCAGGAAGACTTCAAGATCATAAAAAAAACCCCAAATGTTCAAACTTTGTGTGTGTGTGTGTGACTTTTAGAAATGAATATTACATAACTTATTGGTATATATGATTTTATATAACTTTGGCTTATTAAGGAGTGCAAGAAAGTTTTCTAACTGGCGTCTATAGCACAGATTCCAGAAGTTTAATTTTTCTGATATGAAAATTTGGTAATAACTATTAATAACTGGCAGCCTTTTATATATCCTTCCCTCCATACACTTGGGCTTAACCAATATTGTGTAACTGGATAAAGTTTTGAGGATCAAAGAATAGAAAAACGAAGGGGAAAAAATGTCTGAAGCATGTATAGAGGGATAGGCTATATCCCTCTGGGGCCTCATGTATATTACCTCAAGGGTAATAAAAAAATTTATGCATACTGTTCTACAAAAAATCATCTATTATGAAATAAGCATATTTAAACAAATACTTTATTCATCAAAATTACTTAGTATTTATTTTGTGTTGTGACTCATGGGATTTTATAAGCTTGCTGACAGTTATCTGTTAGCGATTTAAGTCAAGTGAGCTTCTCTAGTTTTTTCAGTTGCGCCAACTGGAATCGAGAGTACGACTTCGCTACTTCATGCGTCATATTCGCTTGCACAACACCTTTTTGCAGAGGGGCACATTCACACACACCAAAGATAGAACGCAGAAGAAGAACCATGCCCGGACCGGTACTCGAACCCAGGAAGCCCAGATCATGGGGAAACATATTCATTTTGTATCATCTAATTCTTATCCTTGAAAAGTATTTACAATCCCAAAAAATTCTTTACTCCTAAAACCATTTATGCAAATGACCTGTTCTATTCTCAACTGCAGCAAGACCGGTGACGCAACTTCATTGAAAGAAATTATATAAGGATAAAAACTAAGAATGAAAACAAGAGTTATCTCTATCAAACAAAAGTTCTGCATTTCCGTTGCTATTTTTATTTTTAGAAGATTGAGCCTTAATCGCAACCATGGTTCCGAATGCCAACACGCGAAAAGATTCTGACATGCGCTATGAATCAGATTGTATTTTCTGAAGAAAAGAAAAGTCATCATGCAATGAAAGCCCAATCCAATGAAATTCTTTGAAGAATCGTATATATCATATTCTATCTTGATGAAACTATGACAAAATTCTTCTTAAAATTAATCTGTTATTAATTTCTAGACTTTGAAAGTAGCTCTATTTTTTTAACAAAAATTAAAATATTATTGGGACAGAAAACAGAATAAAACTTTCTGTTCTTTTTTTACTCGGGAAAACATTTATATTCGTTTCTTTTTCTTTATTCTCAAATTTGTAATGAAGCTAAACATTTCTCGAAATTTTAATTTGCATGATAATATGGATATCGGGAGTAAAATTGTTTTTGCATATTCAAATCACTATTTAATGATATTTGGAACCAGAGGTGATGGATTGGCTTAAAATGTGTTGAAATAACAGGACTAGTTGTCTCCTCAAAACGTTCTCGTATACTCTCTAATAACGATGTTATCCCAGAGAAAGCTTTGCATAGCATTGGAGCACAATAGTTGTGAAATGTTAACTTTTGGGGGTGAATTTAGCATTTTAACTGAACCTTTCCTATCATCCTTGGCGAGTTATTTGGCGATACATTCTTAGCATGCGGCATGCTTAATATAAGGCAGTTAAACGAATTTGCGTTTTAGGCATGATTTTACCAACCTACCGAAGCAGAAATTCCGAAACTAAATTACACTTGTTGCCACAAAATTTCATTCCAAATTCGATATAATTAAGTCATTGGGCTTTGAATAATTTCGTTTACATGTTTCTAAAAATGCAGACCGCCAAATGGAGAACCTATTGTTGTATTTGGCTTAAAATAGGTGCCTACAATATAAATGTTAAATATGTGTATCGAGTTTTATCTATCTAACTCTCTCCATTTGTAATTATTGTGTTAACTGATATCTGAACAGTTGGACAGACAGTCTTTTTCTAAACGGATTTAGCACAAATGTTGATAAAAATCTAAAAATTTGGTTTGAAGACCGTGTGTTGAATTTCATGATAAATCAAAGTGTTTCTGAGTTATCTTTGTCTCATACACAAACACAGGCAGCCAGAGAAACGGACATTTTCCAAAAATGTGTTTTTCAGACTCAAGGAGGTCGGAAAAGGGGAGATTCGTAAAAATTTAGAATTATGATTTTTTTTATAATCACTATATTTTCTCTATACTACGTATACGAGGAATTAAAAAGCCACATAATATTGTTCGTTCTCAAGGTTAAAAAGATAAAATGTTTAATAACATTCTTGGAAGCAGAATTTATGGAGACATTATTCTTGTATTTGATGCAATTTCATACTGAAGTAGCATAGTCTGTCCACAAAATTTTTTTGCTATATTATACGATATTCAACAATATTATACAATTTTGCTAATATTGATCAATAACCTACAGTATCGTATATTATTTGTTATACGATATTAGAGGATATTAGATAGTATAGATTAGATAGGATAGAGGATATTAGATAATATTTTTCTTCTTTTTAACCTAGTTTTATAAAACTCAATTAAATAAAACAAGCTAAAGTGATTTATAGAAAAAATTCTAATTCTGAATCGCATGACAAATATTTAAGCATTTGTGGTGGAATGTTTATTATTTGGATCCATGCAAGCAGCAACAGAAAGCATGTTTTCAGGAACATATTTTTTAATAACCACACTCGCACACTAAACAAAGACACGATAAGACAAGACAAGACATTTACGGGCACAGCTTACAGAACAACGTTATCTCTTTCTACTTACAACCCCAATGAACTATGGAATGCGTACTTAATCACGCATCGCCATCTAGTATTCAAAAGAGAAGAAAATAATAATAATGTTACTGTTACACATTTATGAATCCTCAAAATTAAAAGTTTCGTTCCAAAAAGGAGGTAGCTCCACCATTCCAATTTGGAAATACTAGTTACAATAATAGATAAAGATCCTGACATATAAGAATAAATTTAAAAAAATTCGTCAAATTGGAAAAATTCACAATATTTATAATTTTGAATTTTCAAACTTTCTTCATTTTTTTCTCAAAGAATTGAAATTTTTCGTTTCTGGCAAGCCTTTCAATTACAGCATTAGTACATTTCAAAAATTTTTAAAAAAAGCACATACTAAAAATCGATGTCGTTAATTAAAAAAATTAGTTCATTTCAAGGATAGTAAATAGCGTGTTCTAATTAAGCTACTACTGAAGTTAACCTAAATGTATTAGATTAGCTTCCGATTTTAAAGCCATTCAAGGTTATTATGGACTTAAAAAGTTTCAGTTGTTATTAGAGCACGATTACTAATTCAACATCCCACTATCCAAATCTTCACGCCACATCAGTGTAAGTTGTTAGTATCATGATTATTCAGCATAAAAATATGTGGAAACACCCAGTCTCAAATCAGCGGAGTTCTGACTCTAGAGCTGTGAATGCTCTGAGCAAAATATCAAAAACGTTCATTAATATACAGTTCACTATACATCAATTAAAGATCTTATCTACCGGAAATAAAAGTTGCAGATGTATTTGAAAACAACACGCGACAACGCGAAGAATTTGAAGAACAAAGAAACGACTCATTAATCGTGCAACACGAAATACATTCTGAGTGTCAACTCTTCTTTTCAAACATGACCGGTGATGGAGGGAATCGATGCAACATTTTAATTTGCTTTCTCTTCAAAAACTTTGGTATTTTCTATTTCTAAGATCTGGTTTCAAAAAATACATAACAACAAAAAAGTAATATTTTATTTTATCTTTTCACAGAAAGATATCCCGAGACACGCTAAGATTAATTTGGAATTTCTTCGAATATGAAAACTCTTTTTTTCTTCCTAAAAATTCATTTTCGAGTAAAACATACCAGAGGGAGTAATTTTTCAGAAACTTCTTTGAATACTCCCAAACAAAAGTGCACTTCTCCATTCAGCTTGCAAATTGTGCACATTGAACAAGGCCATGGGAGCACCAAATGCGCAGTTTTTAATTTTCAGATTTCCGTACAACAGTGTTTCGTGTGGTACAATACAATGAAAAAGCTCAAAACGCATTATAGACTCTTTTATGCCAATAGAATGGCAATAAAATTGGAGACAAAGTTATAATTTAAAGAAAATATTGCACACTGAATATCATTAAGACATAGTGTTTTTGTATAATCATTTTGACACGCATAGAAATGTATAGATAGACAGACGCATAATTTCTTAACGGATTTCTATTAAAAATTTGTTACTAATGACACTTAACATGGACAAGCGCAATGACGGGCGTCAGCGATTTTAAGCCAGTTGAACGTCTCTTGTTTTTCAGCAACGCCAATTCGGCGACTAAGCTACTTCATACGTCCGATTCGCTTGCACAACCCCTATTTCCCCCGATTTACAGGGAGGTACATTCACTCACATCACATATAGAGTACAAAACAACCATGCCCGAACAGTGACTCAAACCCGGAAAGGCGCACTACATCTAAGCCAGGACGCCGGCTCAAATTCTTATTAATCCTTGAGCGGTTTGATGAATGTTTCGCATAAAATTATCAAGGACAAATGTGATCCTGCAAGTGAGGTGCGGAATCTTTCAGACAAACTTTTCCTTCATTCGCCAGTTTTTCAAAATCGGGAAAAATCAGTTCAAAATAGCTCTACTGTTGATTAGAAACGAGACGTTAATACAAGTAAACTGAACCGAATCAAACTGACTCTTGTTTACTAAACCATTCGTGATGCGTTTTAAAATGATTGTTGATCAAAAAAGAAGTTTAAAAATAGTTTCAAATGTAGTCGAAGTCCTCTAGTGATATTTCAAATCATTATCTGAGATAATCATAAAATAATCAGATAAGTCCTGACTGCTTTGGGAAAGATAAATTAACTGAAGATAATTTATCAATTAGTTTATATTTTTTAATTATTATGAAAACAATAAAGTGTAGTTACGTTATAATAAATTAAGCAACTTAATCATACTAATGAAGCTTATTTCTCTGTAAAATAAATGAAATTTTGGAAAAAACGTTGAATTTGAATATATATTTTTAAAAATTTTATAGATGTTGTTTTAAAAAATTCCTCAGGGCAAACTGGAAGGTAAAGTAGACTCTTTTACTACTCTACAATATACATTGTTAATGTTAGAAACAGTCAAAATTAAGGCGTGGAAATCAATTTTCAGCCCCTAAAATTTTGAGTTATAACAGTCATCGAAAAAAATTGTCCTAAAGTTGTTCATCTTAATGAGGTGCTGATTTCAGTAACTGGGTTTATTTTTCTATCCTCAATATTACGAAAGTTATAGCGAAAAGAAAATGCACACTTCTTTTCAGTTAAATGAACCATTTACGAACTCAATCGAGTTTTTTATATTTTCGATATTTTTATCAACCAAGTATTTTATTAAAATCCAAAGGAAATTACTTTAGTTATCTTGTTTACAAAATAACATAGGCAAAGCGCATAGATAACACTTTAAAAGGATTTAATTATTTAAGGGATTTAAAAAAATCATTAATATTCGAATGAGTAGTAAATAAAAAAGGTTTCGTATTTTTTACACTTTTTGAAATTCTTTGATGCAAGTTATTACAATAATTTCTTATTTTTCATAAATAATATCCATAATAACAGCATCTACTTCGATTTCAATTTTTATTTCATTTTGAAACATTACGAATTTGAAATGAAATTTTGAACTGCATCCAGATAATGACGAAGACATTTCCTTTGTCTAAACTCTCCTACCAGACTAAAGAGATATTTTAATCCATGTTCATCAAATTTAATGTAAGTACATATTTGCTACCTTTGATAGAAATAGATGGACCTCAAACAAAACGTTCTCTAACTTTAAGACCGAGACTGTAATTGGATCCAACAAATTCTAACGAAAGTTTCTTGCTATTTTTTATCATAAATCGCTCTTCAAATTTGTAGGTTTTCTATATGCAGCATGTATTCCATAGAACTTTTAAGATTTTTGAGCAATAACTTTTCTTGGCTTTAAAAGTAGAAAAAATGTTTTATAGCAACCGTTTTAAAACGTTTTTTTCCCTTTTTGGCCAAGAAATGAAAAAAAATCAAGAAATACAAATTAGTAAATAAACTAACAAGTTAATTAAAAACATACAATAAAAATGCGTCAATGGTTAAAACTCCTTTCTAATTTCGTATAAACTGCTTTTCTATCTCAATTTCTGTACATCAATACACAAAAGAAATTTTCAAGATAAAATAATAATAGTAATTTTAGGGGGGATATAATCATTTATTACTAAAAAGAATTATATTATCTTACTATATTGTCCTTTTTTTCTATTTTTATATCGATTTCTTTATCTTTATAGCTTTTGGACATTAATATATATTGTGTATCAAGCAATTCAATATCCTTTCTATTTTCCCGGATATCAATAAAATCTTATAGATAATAGAATAGATTTAATAAATAAATATATATATATATATATATAAATACTATTTTAAGAATAAACTTTATTTCGCATAGAGTCTGAAGTTTTGAACAGTCAGCATACTCTTACAATTTCGTACCATGGTTTTCAAGCTCACTTCAAAACAACGGTAAATAAAAAACATTTTAAAGATTTAAAGAAATAACTGAAATGATATAACCATTTTTTAAAAACTATTCTGCTATCTTATTTTATTTTGATAATTTTTTCCCGAAGTTTTTCACGTTATTGGTTTTGGATATAAACATATGTTATGTGCCATACAATTCAATAACACTCTTACTTCCACGGTATCAATAAAACCTCTTAAATAATAAGTTTAGAGCTCGAAGAATAAACTTTGATTTTCGTACATTGCTATAAATGGAATTTGGAGGTCCATTTCAAATAGAAATCTTACCCACTACGTATTTCTTGCTGTACGTAATAGATCCACAATTGATTTTTGATTAAAGAGGGTTTTTTTTCCCACTGAAGAAGTTTCTTGTCACACATCGACCTGTTACAAGAAATTGAATTTACGAGTATGTGAGCGACTTAAACAAGAAGCTTTTTGTGTTTTTTTTTATCTGAAGGAAACTTACGTGACAAGAAACGAAATGAACTAATTCAATTAAACTCAAAAGAATGTTCTTTGAAGTGAAGTGACTATCCGAATTCTCTTTCCAATAAATGCCAAAGAACTGGCTGAAAATTGGTGAAAGGTTTATTATTTTATCAAGAATGTATTAAATTTAGTTCTTATTTAATTCTAGACACTTTTGGAGACTAGGCTGGTTCGCCAGGATTAATGTCCCTAAAAATTTTAATTAAACATTTGTTTGTTTTTTTATTTTTAATAGCTTTTCCAGCAAAATATTTTTAAGTTTCAGCTATTGATACATATATAATTCATACTACAGTAGAAGTAGTTTTATTCATTTTGTTGTTACTAATGGCACTTGCCATGGACAAGCCCCCCGCTGATACGGCAGCAGATTTAAGCCGAAAGAAGCGTCTCTTGTTTTTAAAGTAGCGCCAACTAGGGCCAAGAGTACGACTTAGCTACACACTCACCACATTTGCTTGCGCAGCCCCTTTTTTACAGGGGGGCACAGTCACACATCTCACAGATAGTAGTACAAAGAAGAACAACCACGCCCTAACCAGGACTCGAACTCGGGACTCCCAGAACACGAGGAAGACGCGCTACCTCTGTGCCAGAAAGCCGGCTTATTCATTTTACTATACATTTGCCTTATTTTTCGTTAGTTGCCCTAAAATTTGTAAAAAATGGATATACCTACTCTATTATTTTTATCTTTTTTAATCAATAAACTAATTTTTAACCTAATTTTTAACCGTTTGCATTTTTCTTCAGCATAATGGTATTTTCAAAGTGAATTTAATTTTTTTATGGTCTCTATTTTATGAAATATATTTTACGAAGTAAACATAACGCGATATTTTCTGTGCAAAAAAAGAAAAAGATTCTTGTTAGGAACAAGATGATTATATTGCATATTTTATTACTTTTTTTATTAATATTTTTAACACGAATGAATCATTCTTAAGGAAAAACATTCAAGTAACAACAAAATATTTTTTTCTCCTTTTTTGACAGCATCGTTCTTTTAGTTTAATTTTTATGATTTTTCATTTTGTAGTCTGATTTTTTTTTCTTTTTGTACTTTGTCTCTCTTTACTTCGTTAAGCTAGTGAGAATATGAAATTCAAAAATCTAGTGCTACAGAAATCGTTCGATGAATTTTGTAAATTAAGTTAAATACTGGAGTAAGGTTTCTTTTAAAAATATATAAATTTAAAGTGGAAGTTTTAGTTGAATTTTTGTAGTTGACCAAATTTAAGTACCAATTCCTTTTAGTCAAATTAAAGATGCTTGCTAGAAAATAACATCGAAATAGATGCAAGTGGTAAGCATTTTCTTCACACAAATTTTGTTCGCAGATGAAAAGAATAAACTAGTTTTTTTGCAGAAAATAAGTGAATAAAAATATAAACAGATGAGATAAGGGAATTATACCTAACTTAATATGTAGTAAGTAAATTTGACAAGTTTGTTAAGTGTATCAGAAAACTAAATGAATAGAATAGCTGCCGGCTTGCTGGCACAGAGGTAGCGCGTCTGCCTCGTGTTCTGGAGGTCCCGGTTCGGGCATGGTTGTTCTTCTGTGTGTGCTATCTGTGAGATGTGTGAATGTGCCCCCCTGTAAAAAGGGGCTGTGCAAGCGAATGTGTGTGTGTTTCATCTTCATATGAGCTAGAAGTCAGACTTCTGCCCTCGGGTGCTCAGGGGTTCATACCCTCAGAAGCTACTGCACCCCTCTTTCCGCGGTAAAATGCGGACACGACATCATTACCATCATCAATAGAATAGCTTTATTTATCATAAAGATTAATTGCATTCCTTGCTCTTTTCAAGATTCATATTTTATAATTACTTTTTTCTTAAATAATAGCTTTATTGAAATAAAAATATCAGTCAACATTCTACATGATTAATCATTGAAAAATTAAAAATGCCTTAAATAATTTTTTTTAAATAAATGAATATTTAATTAGATATATACTATAAATAAATATTCTATTTTCTTAAAAAAACTTCCGATAAATAAGTTTTAATAAGCCGATATAAAGCACCAAGCAAAATAATTTTATTATAATTCCATTGCTTTTGCGCCATTTTTTATACGCCAAAGGACATTTTATATCTATCCTCTTCGATCAAGTTCAAGTATCGTAGTAAATCATTCCGAATAAACAGAATGCTGTGAGAATTTTCTGCGAAGAACGTTAAGAGAGAAAATAAGAACAAGAAGGAACGTAGGCGCTGTCCCCAACGGCTTGGGTCAATTCTCTCAGCCCCTCCTTCAACGTTCTTCAACCGTCGAACGCCCACTTTCTGAAACGAGCTTTAAAAAAAGCAAAATAAAAAAAAGGAGTCGAAAACGTACACAAAAGAATCGGTATTAGGAAGAGATGTCTATCGTTTATTTTCTGACTCATCCGGTTTCGTCCTTGCCCTTGCAGTGACGGTTGCGAGTTAGCTGGGCTTCTCCAACGGTCATCTTTGTTGTTGCTGCGTGTTTATTTGATGAAAAGACGGTGCGGTTTTCGGCGGGGTATTTCTGCCAGTAATTGCATTTAGTTAAGAGAAATTCTTCCCGCGTTTTCGGAGAACGGATTTATAGTTGTGGTGATAAATATTTTCTAAGACAAAAATAAAAAATTAAGAAAGAAAATACGTCTTCTGAGAAAAAATTAGTTGAGAGAGATAAATGTTTTATCAAATGAACTCTAAGTTTCCTATTTTATTTTAAAATGAGCAATGCTCAAAAAATAACGAACAATTGAATTATGACATTCTTTAATATATTTCTTTTCCAAAATAACTTTATAAAAGTATTGTTCTTTCATTATTACGTGATCTATAGCTCTACAACAAACAGTTAGAATAAGCTATTAACTATGGGAATTAATTTTTTTATCGATATTTTTAGAGTAATTTTGAACTTTTAATTGATTTACGGTCTTGTTCTCGAATTTATTAGAACAAGAAGAACAACTATTTACTAGAACAACACATTAGAATATAAATTTGAATAAGTTATTCTAAAGAACTTTTTGTTTATATTTCACCTATAGATTTTTCCAATCAAATTTTTATCCTCTAGACAGTTAATTATTGATCAGAAAATTCCTTTTTTAAAAAATGAATTATCTGAAAGACCGTTGCTTTAAATTCACAAAACAAATTTTGTTTCATGTTTACGATCATCTGAAATGAAATTGCAGACATTTTTAAAAAGTTAAATAATCATTTTTCATTGATTCCAGTATTTAGGTTATAAAAAGATTATTTTTTCCCTATTTCGTTTCTTTTTTTATATATGTGGCAGATATTATTTTGGAATATTTCCGTTTTTGATGGAATTGTTGAAATTTAGATAAATCTGAATCACTCGAGAATCTTAACTTTACATAGATGCTGTAGTTTTTGGTAGTATCTGCAAGTGTATCAGTAAATGGTTAAAAACTTAATCTTAATGAATATTTTTAAAAATTTGGGATGAATTTTTGTGCATGATTTATCAAGTTTTTGCATAGATGTCATTTGAAAACAGGAAAATATCGACTCAAAGATTATTATTTGAAAAATAAATAAATAAAAATGTCTCTGAATGCACTCGAATAATTTAAAGGCTTGCTTTTAATATGTACTTTTCATTTTTTGGCATCGCAACACAAACTTTTTGACAGACATTCGATAATGAAATTCTTTTGTTCGTCTGAGAATCTAATAATGATGCTTCATGGTTTATTTATTCTTTTTGCTTTGCTATTAAAAATATTCAGCTATCATTTCCTCAATAATTTTTCGAACACTGGCTATAGAAACAGGAAATATTATAGTCGTCAAAAAATTCGTGCTTAAACTTTTAACAAATATCCACATTTTAGAGCTTCATGAATTTAAAAAAAAATATTTTTGGAATAATGTCTGTCTATTGACACCAAAAACGCTTCGAATTATGTCGCTGTCGTCTTAACATCAAATTCGTAAATTTTTATTAAATTTTGAATTAAATCCATTCATAGAAAATTTATCTGTCTGAGTGTGGAACACGGTAACTACAAAACGTGATGAGCTAGATTATTAATATTTGGCACCTTCTTTTTAAAATCTACAGTGCATATCAAAATTTAAATTTTAAACAAATCCGTTAACGTATTAACTGCCTGTTCAAAAAAGCATTGTTTCAAGGAAATAAATTTTTGCATGAATTCTTGGAAATAAAATTATAATTTTGGGAAAAATTTTGTTTTTAGTCTTTTTGAAAAAAGGTTCTTTAAAATCCACAATCAATTTTCTACACATTACTCTACTAAATATGAAACATTGATGTGGATTCTGAAAATGAAAATCTGAGCCTTCTTGACGTTCATGACCTTGGCCACGTTACATAGTTTTCATGCTGGAGAATAGAGAGCGTGATTTTATCTGTATTACAGAGTATATGATAAAGTTTTAGGGAGACCAACATGGCCGATTCTACAAACTAGCTAAATTAAAATCGGACGGTTCAATGTCTGCATGACACATACTAAACCGAATAAAAATAAAATGGAAATTCATAAGCCCGGAATAAGTTTATTTTAAATGAAACAGCAGAATATAAGATTCGACGCAGTAATCAAACACGAGAGTAAGAACCTCTCCCGCTGAGAGCTGAAATTATGTGAATGACATCTGTGTTTTTCCCAATCAACAGAGGAAACGGTCGTTTTCGTGGCATTTTAAGTATTGATTAAAAAGTATCTCCATTTATTATTATGTGAGAACGTGATGTTGTTTTGATGTCTCCAAAATTTACGGGCTAAAAATATTTTCATCTCCTTTTACCAGTATTGCATTATTATTACGTATGCTTCTTTACAGCAGATACATTTTTAAAAATGCTGATCAAGGACTATGGTATCATTACTGTTATTCCATCTCAAAATCGGTCGAGATTCAAAACTTTGTTTACCAGCTACAAAAAGTGGAAATGAAAGTTAA
>JAOUZG010029773.1:1233338-1261118 GCA_026289955.1 Argiope argentata | reverse complement strand
CCCGATTCGTAACGAGTTGCTACAAGTACAAGCGTATGACACTTCTGTACCCAGCTCTAGGAAAAGGTTTTGAGCTGCAATTGATAATATTACAACAATTACTTTTTCCGAAAATTCTAGAGAAAGTAGAGTAATCGTCAAAAATTTCGAATAAAAGATTTTGACAAGTCTTCACGATTTAAACCTCCCTGAGTTCGAAACACACATATTGAAAAAATGTCCTTATGTCTGTTTGTGACAAAGATAACTCAGAAAATGGTTTGAGCTAAATGAATGAAATTTGGTACACTGGCTTAAAACCAAATTTGTAGATTTCTTTCAAATTTTGAACAAAACACAATGTGAAGAAGTTCGGGTGTTTGAACGTCAGCTAGTAGTATAACTGCAAAATGAAGAGAGTTAGATGCGTAAAATTAGGTACACAGATTTAACGGTTTTAGACTAGACTCCAGCCAAATTTTGAGCGAAATCCCAATAAAAGTTGAACGCCCATCTGATTCTGTGCTTACATAAACGTGTAAACGTGATAACTCAGAAATGCAATTAGTTAGATGTGCCAAATTTAGTACATGATTTTTCGACTTTAAGTGTAGTTTTATATCGACTTCTTGTTTTGATCGGTTGGATAAAGCGCGTTATGAAATTAAATTTGACTTTTGGATGCTTTTAATTGTGTATTAATCGTTAAGGATCACGTGATAGATTCAGTAAAATGTTAGATTCAATGTAAATGTTAAAGTTAGAAAGATGTAATATTTCGTAATTATTGTGCACCATGCCAGGCGTTCACTGAAATAACATCTTTATCAGAGAGTATGCTTGAAAGTTTGCGGGAGACAACATTCTCTGATGTTTTTTGTGTAATAAGACCGTGAATCAGACGCACTGTTGCCATCTGTAGGATTAATTTTATTCAAAACTAGCTTTTACTCGCTACTTCGTACGCATGGAAAAGCACACAACTAACCTAAAAATAATTTATTTGCAGTGCGTACCTGAAATAAAGCAAAAGAGCAAATCAAGTCCGTATTTATTTAAAATCAAGTCAAGTCTATTTTATTTATCGATCGAGATTGAGATAGCTGCAACATTATTATACATATATTTTTAAAACTTTTTATTAAAAGGAAAACGAAGTTGTCAACAATGACAACACAATGTACATGCGAGAATTTTCAACGCCAATTGGGACAACTCAAACTCTTGAATTTTCTTTGCCAGTTGGGGTAACATTATGCAGATTAGAAATTTTTGATTTCCTTTATTCCATTTTATTTTAATACAAAAGTGCTTCAGAAGGAATCTGCAAAATTGATTAATTAACAATAATTTTAAATGCATCAAACTCTAAGAAAATAAGCATAAACGTTTGAAATAATCTAAACATGTTAAACCTAACCTTATTAGTAAGTATTAATAAATATTTTATTATTAGTAAGCTAATAAATATTTTTTTTAGATTTATTATCCATGTTTTTACATCAATTGGGAAATTTCAAAATATTTTATATTTAAATTTAAAATTTTACTAAATACTTTATTTTTGCCCTAGTATCGTCAAAGTTGACTTCTGCGCCAAAAAACATCAATTACCAGCCAACCAATCGACTATATGCAAAAGAGTCAATAAAATAATAATAAAATAAAAAAATTAAACACAAATACGAATTTTTTTTGACAGAAAATGCAGAAATGTAAAATTGAAAGCAATCATCAAATGCGGGTTTTTGAACCTCCCCCAAAAGCGAGTGACTGGCGAATGACTTATGTGGTTTTTCCCAATCAACAGAGGAAATGGCCGCTTTTGTGGCTTTTTAATGCTCCCATTTCCAACCCTTCTCCGCTTTCTACTGATTGTTAAAGAACTTGGAAGGAATTCATTTCTACAAAAGAAGGGGAAAACATATTTTAAAATTATTTGAGTAGGGTTGCAGTCAGCTATGCTATAATCTAATTATTATGTAGAAAATTGCAAAAATCTTATTCGAAATAGGGAATATTATGCAAGTCAACTCTACATCAATTTGTAAAATTTACAAATTTCAGGATTATTATGCAAAATTAATAAACTTTTTGATGAAACTGTGGGAATCGTTTCATTCCCTCTTTATTTTCCTATCTGATATCTAGCGATTGAATTAATGATTGTTTGCACTTTGAGAGACAGAGCTAGCATATTCAGGCATGAACATCTCACATTTCTTCTTTGAAATTCATTACATAAATATAATTGGGTACTAATTTTTTTTCCCGAATTTCAAATTTATATTCCATTAGAAAATAAAACTCCTGTATTAAGTCTTAGTTAGACTTATTTAAAATCAATACAATCTATCTAATTGGATTTATTTACAACCTATTGCATATAAACATCAATTCATGTACAACTGGTAATTAATTGTGCAATGACTATTTGTTACATTTTACATTAATTTTAAATAGCTATAATTTCTAAATTTTACTGCTTTATGAAAAAAAACACATTGTAGGCTTTGCATTGTTTTATTTTAAATGCTTTTCTTTTCTCAACAGGAAGATATAAAATAACTTTATTTGGAATATTTTCTGCGTGCAAAACGCATACAGTATGACACAATTTATGTTCTCATATTAATACAGGAAGGCCAAATTTCTCTAGGCAGTTTGGTTTTTTTTTTGGTCATTATTGTTGTTGTAAAATCGTCTTTTTTGAGGGGGATATTAGATACGAATCACATACTGATTATTTATGAATATTTTTTCGATATTACACTTTCTGGCCAATGAATTATAAACCTTTGAAGTTTGCTCTTGAATGCGTACTAGGAATGAAATATTCAAATGTTTTGTTATGACGTGGGTTATACAAGGTTAGAATGCTAGTAAAAGTAAGGTGTAAGAGCCCTTTTCACGATGAATGAAGTAAAATGGGAAAAACGAAAGATCTTTCACCATTTGAAAAAGGGCTTAATGTTGGTGCCCATTTAGCAGGTGCCTCGGTTTCACAGAAAGCAGATCTCACTGGGTTTTCAAAAGCAGCCATATCAAAGGTTTTCAAAATTTCCCACAGTCCTTCTCTAGTCCTCCTCCTCAGAACCCACAGTCCTTCTCTAGACGTAACTGCGGTTCGAGCACTGTTTTCCAAGAACCTGATCGGCGGCGTCTCCGATGAATTGCACGGCAAAACAGGGACTCTACTGTAATTCAACTGACACAGATCGTGAACCAATGCTCTCGCCAACATTCAACTCGAACCATGATTAGAGAATTGAAGAGAATAGGAATGCATAGTCGAGTGCCTGTGAGAAAATCACTTATTTCTGCCCGGCACGCAAAAGTTCGTTGCAGTGGTGTCGGGAAAGAAGACACTAGGCATCTGAAGATTGGAAACGGGTAATCTGGCCGGAGGAATCACGCTACACCTTATTTTGCTCTGATGGAAGACGTCGAAAGTGGCTAGAACCCCACGAAGCTATGAATCCATCTAGCCTTACTGGCACTGTGCAAGGGTCTGGAGGGAGTTTAGGAGCATGTTCTGCTGGCATCTGATGGTGTTCTGGTGTTCTCCGTGAGTAAACAAACAGTCATGCGATACCTAGATATACTGGCAGATCAAGTGCACCCTGCAATGTTGCATTTTTCCCGATGACGACGGATACTTCATGAACGATAATGTAACTATTCATCGTGCCAGAAATGTTTAAAATTTGGTTCGCTGAGCATCAACCTGACTTCCAACACCTTCCCTGGCCACCGCATAGCCCAGATCTTAATTCTATAGAAAATGTGTGGGTTGTGGTGTAAAGACACATCCAACAGCACTCTCCTCTTCCATCTAATTTACAAGATCTAAAAGGCTGCATAGCCAATGCATGGTATTCTCTGGTTATAAAGGCACTCCAGAAGCTTGTAGACTCGATGCCGAAACGAATCAGAGAAGTTATCCGAGCAAAAGGTGGTCCAACAAAATATTGATCTTGGGTTTCTAATTCAATGGCCAGTGAGGGTATCTTCTATTAGCTGTTCATTTAAAGGAGAAAAATATGAACGCATTTACTTTAACATGTTAGCAACAATCTGTTATATTAGAGTATTCATTTTACAGTTTATCTATTATCACTCATATTTTTGAAACACTCAGTTTTACCAAAGTAAAATCGGGTCTGATATGGCATTATATGACAATGTGAGGATATGAGTAGATAGAAAAAATCTCTAATATTTAGTTTTAAAAAACTGTCTTTTTTTTTATATGCGTAACAATCGTGATTTTTTCCCCTTGAAAGACACCAAAACAAATAAACTTAAGAAACAAAAAAATTAAATATAAATAAAAAAAATTTAATCAGAAAGCTTGACTCGAACCAAGTACCCACACCCATATGGCAGTCAGGTTCTACTGACAAAAATATTGCACTATTCAGAAGTTGAGGCGAAAGTTGAATGTACTTATTCTAAAAATTAGCTTAAAAAAATTGTGTATAAAATTTCGTTTCTTTTAGTTAGACACCTATATAAATAAATTTAAAAAGCACAACATTATCTGAAAACAAAAATTGATCCAAATCGTTACAGTCGTTTCCAAGATACGCGAAATAAATTTATACACAGACAAGAATTGCTCATTTTGAGTTATAAGAAATGGTTTTTAAATATGGATTTTTTGTTTTTTCTTTTCCATGGATTGTGTCCAAATTTTGATACAGGTACATTTTGATACAGACCTGTATCAAAATTTTTGAGACAATCTAGAAATTTTTTTAAGATTGTCAAAACTTCGTGACAAGTTTCATTACTTTAAGTCTTTACAAATTTAGTTTCTCACATACGAGATATGCAAGGGGAAGATATTATTGTTATCTTCAAAAATTCTCAGATTTTCCTGAATCTAAAAAAAAAGCATTTTCGGAATAATGTTTGTTTGTCTATCTATGAACTCATTAATTCAAGTCATTTGGGAATAGAAGCATGAAATTTGGTATATGGTCTTAAAACGAAATTTGACGATGCTTTCCAAATTTTGGATGGAATCAATGTTACAAGAAATTTTCTTCACTGGCTCTCTATACAAGGGGAGATGATAACTATAAAAAAACTAAGAGTCAGATAAATAATATTTGGTTCAGTGATTTGGCTTGAATGGCGTAGACCTGTTCCAACCTGCATGTTCCCTTAGAATTCCTTTGACGCTCTTCATTAGTTTGGAACTATTATTTTAACATCCTAATCAAATTCTGCAACTTAAGGGGGGAAAGAATAAGGAAAGAATGAACGCAAGACTGTCGTAACCGAAGAACTTGCTAAAGAATTGATGAAATCGTTCGAAAGAGCTAAAGTTATATGTGGAACCTTGTTGTCTCGAATATGGAATACCAGACAATCAGCTGACCGAAAAGCATATTAAAATTGCGACTTTAGAAGCTTTAGACATTGTAAGATATTCAGTCCTTAAAACAAATTTCAAGAATTTCTGAACTATTGAGAAATTTCAAAGAGTCCTTAAATCCCATCTTATATCACTGCCGATAAATTTTTTCGAAGTGAGAACAGGACGGTGGTTATGTAAAAAAATGTTGTTGTTTTTACTTATGGCACTTGCCATATAGACGCCTCGCTAATACATCAGTAGATTTTAGGCCGAATATATGACTGTCTTGTTTCAAGTAGCACTCATTAGAGTCAAGAGTACGACTTTAGCTACACACTCATCACAATCACTTGCACAGCCCCTTTTTACAAGGAGGCGCAGTCACACACCTCACAGATAGCACACAGAAGAACAACCATGCCCGAACCGGGAAGAACACGAAGAACACGCGCTACCTCTGTGCCAGAAAGCCGACATGTTGAAAAATAATCATGGTTAAATGCAGTTTTTGGCAAGCAATTCATTTTGATCAATACGCATGATTTTTTTAATGGTAGATCGGAATTTGGGAAAAAAATCTTCGAATAAGGTAAAAAAAATTAATATAAAATTAATAAACTAACTGCACCATGACCACTGAGAAACGAACAATGCTTCTTGATAAGGTACCATTAGGCCCTTTTGCTGTTTACAAATGACAGGAAATGGGCCTCCTTGGGAATTATGTATCGAGAAATTATTCAACTGGCAGAAATTTTTCTTCAGTCGCAAAATATATCTTCGAGCCATTTATCGTAATTATCATTAATCTTATGTTATGAAAAAATAAATGTAAAAAATATAGCTCAATTCAGGCTAAATTCCTATTTATCATTGTATTGTAAAAAATAGTAAAATATATTTCGTCTTATTTTATTAATCTTCTCGCCGCCCTTCTCTTCGCGATTAGCTCTAGAAGATTTTAACTTTATTTCTCCACCACCTTTGCCGGGCCTGAATAGCCCCTTATTACACACACACGCGCACACATGCACGCACACGCACACAGAGAGAGATAGAGATAGAGATAGAGATAGAGATAGAGAGAGGAGAGAGAGAAGAATATAAAAAACTTCTTGTATTGTTATTTAAATGCCGATTACTTTTAACATTTTAAATAGGAGTAATATTTTATTGATTTAATACATAAAAAAGTAATCATTAAAAAACAGATTATTCGTTCCGATTATCAATTCCAAATACTTTGACAATTTTAGGGTTAAATTTCAAATGACAATGAACATTATGAATATACTTTTATAATTATCATGTCACAACATGATGACGTTTTGGGAATGGGGTTTGTGGTGTCAACAAAAATCCGTTGACGGAAAATTGAAATTTTATTATCTGCTCGAGCATAAAAAAAAAAAATCTTTTAATAACGCGTTGCCATTGCATTTACAAAAGCTCTGATTAAAAAAAATAAGTTAATGAGTACAGCAAATAAAACCTGAAAAAAATGTCATTTGGAGCATGTGAATATATGAAACGAAATAAATAGGAAATGTGCTATTTTTTAAAAAAACAATCAATGCGAGACAAATTTTTTTTGGATCGTTTGCAATACTAAAGTGACTCATTCAATTCAAATGAATAAAAATATAATTTAACTTGCACGAGCGCATGGTACTTGGCCGTTCAAGAAATGATATTCTGTCATGGTACATTGAAAAATGCATAAAAGATTTCATTTAAATCTTTTTTTTTGTTATTATATTTGTAATAGTTGATGCAACCTTTGCATCCCAAGCAAAATTACCGCGCTGTTAATTTCAACGAGCAGTATTCCACGAATGCATACATTCTTAGATTAATTTTCTAGCATATACTACAACATATTTCCATTAGAATGAACGGAACGCTTCATACCGCTGTCGACAGTTAATGCATTTACGCAATTTCGGCACATGCCAAAATTTAGATCTAAAATGTCTGGTGACAGTTAGGAAATTCAGTCCATAAGATTTGAAAATGGTGCCCATTTACGCAACGTCAGCATTGTATGGGAAACGTAATTTCTCATGCTTTTAATCTACTGCATGTAGTCGTGAAATAGCTTGCTTAGCTGTGACGTCATATATTATATTCTCATCCAAGCAGTGACAACTCGCCATTTCAGAAATTGACAGCACCACAAAATACATCTATGCAAGAATTACAGTTTTTAAAAATCCATTCAATTACTTTATCCATAAAAAATCTATGATTCTTAAATAGAAAGTCGCCTATGGAGATTATTGCACTTCAAAAATATTAAACACGCAGTATACAAAATGAATTTCTAGTAGTTTTTTTAAAATAAAATATTATGTGATTGATGAATTAATAATAGGAAAGGTATAACTCAGAAATAAAATTTTGACAGAATTCATCATTTGATCGCTAATTTCATCATTAAAATAATTAATTATGTAATGATGAATTAATAATACAAAAATAGCATTCTCCTCTTCACATTTCTTTCTTGACCCACTCAGCTTGATAATTTTTATCCAAAAATGAATAGCAAATAAGATGTACAACAAATGAACACGGTGTTTTTTTGATTTTTGCATGTTTATTTATAATAAAGATCTTCCACATGTTTACTAATCATAGAATGTTATTTAAAATAAAAATGAATGTACTTGATTTTTTTTTTGAAACTTTAATTAAAAATCAAGCAAAATTTAGTGATATCCCACAACAACATCGAATCAAAATACCTTTGATACTAATATAAAAAATAACGAAATGCGAAAAAAATTAAATTCAATTTCTATTCTTAACACAAATAAGTAAAATAATTAAATTCAATTTTTGTTCTTAAAAAAATCAATATTGCCACTACAGATTAACGAAAGCAAGTTAATATTTACATAATAATTTTGAAAGAAGTCTATAGAAAATTTAAATTTGTACTTAAAATAGACAGTGAATATGAAAAAAAAAATCACTGCCAAATTTTGCAGTTTATTAAGCTAGAAATTAAGTTACATAATTAAAAGGTAGAAATTGAAAACTGTGTATATTCTTTACAAATTGAAAGTTCAGTAGCAAAAAAATAATAATAATAAGGGGAAAGAATAGTAAAATAAACAAATAAAATACTTCTAAAATATTTTAAATGAACCGGCGATGTATTTCATATATATTGCAAATTTAGAGTATAACATTTATACTTTAATAAACAATGCAAACAATTGAAACAAAATAATTTTTTCTTCATCAAATATTCCACGGAAATTCAATGTAAATATCCTCATTACGCAATTTTCTTGTATAAGTAAAATCTGCTCAAATAGAAGCATAAATCCAAACAAATAAAAGTTTAAACGTGCTATTCGGCTCTATTTAAACCATGGTTTTCGGAATTTTCTGTTTTTCTTTTTGGCTATCTACAAAAAATTTATAAACAGACAATAATTCAAGCAAATTTTTTCAGAACTTTTTTTTAAAATTTTAGTATAATTAATTTTTTTCTACAATTGTGAGCGTTATCGCCATAAGAATGTTTTCTTAGTTACATACCAATTTTACGGATTGAAAGAATCTGAGATTCTAGTATTTTTATAATAATTAGAATTTTTACTTATAGTATCTCATTGATACTAAATGCTGATTGAACAACTCGAGTTTTATGAAGCCTACGGATTTTTGTTGACGATAAAATCCTCATCCCCAAAACAACATCATGATCTGATATGATAAAAAAAAACCACTGGTAACATGTATAAATTCTTCAAGTGGTGCAAAAATGGTATTTGCACATGATAAGGGTAAAAGAAACGTTAATTATAGGTCAATTTTATTTTAAACGCTAATTTTTGTAAATAAAATTTCAATGCAATTTTTTTTTGACTGAGCACCTACTATCCTTTTTTTTTAAAAAAATCTAGAAATAATAGTCTGGCCTATAAAACCTTTTACTATATTTCATCATGCTCACACATTTTAGGTATATTTGGCATAGATTAGGATATTGCATGTATTGAAATTCACAAATATACCAGCCGATGAATAAATATTATCAGCTTAAAATTAATTCAACCTAAAACACACATATATATATATACTAGCCGCCTTTGGCGACCAGTCGGTTAGTCAGTATTAATACTCGCTAAAATTTTCATATAATATTTTAAGTAGCTGTGTCTCATAACAGGTTTTTCACCAAAATATTTTTAAACCAAACAAATTTTGATAATCATATAATTCATTAATAGTATTATTTTCTTCAGATGTCCTGTTCATTGTACTACTCATCTTTCTCTTTCTATCCGAGCAATGATTGTCCCGGAATTGATATTTTACTTAAATGGTGGAGGGAAAGGTCTAAAATTCTACGTTTTTATAGAATAAGGAGATTCTAATTTTCATAAATGTAAACACACTAAACAAATAAAGACACAATTGGTTTTCGAGAGATGCGAAAGTTTAAAAACAGCTTGGAAAATGCCGCTCACAAAGGAAATAATGATGACAAACACACACCCTTCATTTCTTTTCTCTTTTTTCTCTCCTTTTTTTGATCACTACTTTTCTTTTTACATACATTTTTTTTTTCGCTTTGTTATTTTTTTTCTTCCCTGCCCAGACTTTATTTCGAGCAGGCATAGATTAAATATTCATACCGGCATAAAAAGCAACCATTTTCTTTCTTTTTTGAATATCCCGTTATCTATCAATGAAAACCAACTGACTTCGCGCATTTCTTTCTAAACAAATCATAATTTATTACTTCCTGCTATCTTGCTCAGTTGGTGTGGGGGAAGGAAATTCAGATTTTTGGGGGGAAAGTAAGAAAGGTGTCGTTTTAACTATTTTCCACTCAGTTTTTTCATTTTTTCTCTCCATAAGAACCATCCTCGTGTCTTAACGAAAATATTTAAAAAAAATTAGCCGAATCGGCCAAGCCGTTCTCCAGTTTTGCGCTTAGCAACGCATTTCGAGTTTCATTTTTATTAATATAGATAAATTATCAAGTACTTGCTATTCATTGAGCAAATACATTTTTGGCATACACATACATTGTGCATATAAAATTTGCTGCTTAAAAATATATTCACATTTGGTCAAAAAAATATTTAACGAAATTACAAAAGCGTTAGAGTGAACCCAAATTTCTTCTTTATCATAGGAAATAAGCCTAAAAACCATGTTTAGATTGTCGAAAACACTATTTAAATTAAGAAATAACTGGTTTGATCAAGGTGAACAACTTTCTTTCACGTTTACAATATTTCGCATGCTTCGATGCGTTTTTGATGGGGGGCATCGAAAGTAACCCCCGTTTTGAAAGAGAATAAGATCTTACCGCCAAATTACTGCAACTGATAATGTAGAGGAACACATGAAAGTTTTGAAACTAGAAAAACATCCATTCTTCGATCTTAGTGCCCTTCTCAGGCTTATCTGTTGTACTAACTGATTGAAATTAAAGGATTTATTATTTTTTAATAAGAAACAAATCGAAAAAAAAAAACATTTAGATTAAAATGTATATCGAAAATACAATCCAACTTTAAAACGAAAAAAAAATAGTAGATTTAGGAACAGTGTAGCCTAGGATATTATATAATTGTACAATTATGAATGCATTGTTATATATTCATTTTAAACGTAGAATGAAGTAAATTAATTACACTTTCTTTTTCATTTATGGCCATTTCAACTTTTGATTGCAAAAAATTTAACTCCAAAATAAAATTTAATCTTTAATTATTATTTTTATTTGCGGTATGTACTGTTGATTACATCATGTAATGTTGTAGCTGTTATTATTAGTAACCTTTGCCATAGACTTTCGCTGAGGCATCAGCGAGTTTTAAGCCGAAAGGAGCGTCTCTTGTTTTGAAGTAGTGCCAACTAGGGCCAACTCTCATACCCCTCAGCTACACACTCACCAAATTCGCTTTCGCAGCCCCATTTTTACAGGGGGCAAATTTATGCACCTCACAGATAGTTCATAGAAGAACAACCATGCCCTAACCTGGACACGAACCCAGAGCGCTCTGATCACGAGGAAGAAGCGCTACTTCTGTACCAGGATGGCGGTTCATGTAATGTATTCTCATATAATAATATTCTCATCATTATATTCTCATATAATTCTCGTATAATTATCACCTCATTTTTCGTAAATTTATATACACAGACCAATCGGAGTAGTTTTCCGAAGCTTTTTCCTTGATCAAAAATGTTAAGATTGGGCAAGGTATTGAATGGTGCAAACAATTGGATTTCTTAGTTTCAGAGTCTAAATATGAGCGTTTTGTGTTTCGTAGTGTAAAGAAAAAAAAATCAAACATGCATTTGGGAAGCTTTATTTTTTTAAATTCGGAATTATATTTTAAATGACATGACGCTAAGAAAAATTTCCTTTATCTAAATAGATGTTTTTTTTACATACGTGCGAATACACAAACCAATAGACAGATAACGACATATCCACTCGAAAATGATGAAATGCTCCAAATTTAAACTGTCTAGCTCTTTTGCTTGTTTTCTTGTCTAGCTCCTTTTACTGTTAACATCCAAATTTCATCCGTCTACATCAAAGCGTTTTTGAGCTATCGTGCTCACATGAGATTATAGTGTACCAACTTTACGCTTTCGACTGTTTTAGTCTCTGTGAAACCTGAGATATTGTGATACGTCATAATCTAGAATTTCTTGACGATTACAATATTTGCGGTTTCCAAATTTTTCATACGAGAAAGTAAAATTGAGATTTGCATTTCCCTTAAAATTTCAATAACTCATGTGGGTGAAAATAATGTTGAAATATACCAATTCGAATTAGGACAAATTTGACTTGTGAACTATCGGTCAGTATACAATTCGTACATAGATAAAGAAAAAATTGTACTAAAAAGCTTTTAAAATGTTAATTAATGTACTAAGAAATGCGTTTTTTCATTATGTTTTTCATAGTAGATTCAAAAAAGTACAAAAGTGTTTATTAAATCATGAAGAAAACTATGATTGCAAAAAATAGCAGGCATCGGCTGTTATCTATCTTCATTGCGCGCGCGCGCCCGTGTGTGTGTGTGTTAAATAAGAAAGTTGCTAAACAGTCTTAAGCATTGAGTTGCCCAAGGTTATGGACAGTGCAATTAGGTCAAGAAAATTTTTGAAAAGATATAAATTTAGAAACAACATTTTCAAATTTGCTCTTTTATAAAATTTATTCATACATTACGTTATCATGATATTTAATGATTTATTTTATAGATCTTCTTACTACCAATAAATATTATATTTATAATTTCCATCTCTCTAATTTATAACCTTTTACTTAAATGTAATTTATAATTCCTCCCCCCTACCTTCTTCTTTCATTCGATGGAATAACCAGAAGTAATCCTATGTTAGTTTAATTCATTTTGATACTTTTACCGACTGGACCATAGGCCCTGATGCTTACTGGGGTCACACTATCTGATGATCTTGCACTATCATCAGAAAGTGTGATGTGTTAAGTTAAAGAAATAAGAATTATCTTTTTGCTCAGCTGTTTTCTACGTCATCTGAAAACTGATCAAAATTATGTTCCTCCCAAACTCACTATACTATGTATAAATAAACATGACGGTATTCGGATAAGAGTAAACTGAAATTGATAAATTAAAACAATAAATGAAATTAAGTAGAATTAATTAAACTGTTGTTTTTTCTCAGCTAAACCTTGTTAGATCAACAATCAACTATTCTGTGAGAATAAAAACAAAATTCAAAATAAACTATTTCTAGGATGACATAATTCGTTCGTTTCTGTCTGTTTTTACCAACAAACATTTACAGCTAATAATAAATTCATGCTGTCCTCGTATTTTAGTCATATCTTTCAACTTTGAATTTGTGTACGAAGCAACGACAGATAGTACTAACAAGTTACTAATTTTAATGATTATGCTGATTGTCTGATTATCCTAATTTACGAGCAAAACAGCATAATGAATGTGTCTGCGGCTGAGAACAATGAATGCCTTCAGACCACGAGTGGAAAAAAAAAGCAAAGAACATTCAATTAAATAATAGGATAAATTTAATCCGCAAAGTTGAATGTCTCCTTCCTTATACTGTCATCTACGCATTTTTGAATGTCTTATTTTAAGCCGTTAATTTGATTATCTGTTTTACAATAATAATTCGAAACTCATTATACTTAGCGAATATCTTACTCAGCTGATAGTGGAAACAAGTTTAAATTATTGCATCGCATATCTCTTTCTGTTGCCAGCTTAAATTGGTCTGGATAATAAAACGATTTTCTTTTTCTTATAAAAATACGTGTTGCAATTTCTAATAAATTTTATATTTCCTTATTGTTTTCATTTTAGAGTTTTGTGATGCATCTTATTTCAATTTGGATTCTGGCAATCTAAATTCGATTTAAGTAGAATTATATCGTATTTATTTTAATGCCGGTTTTACACTCGGGCAGTTACAAGACGGTCAGTAAGCGGCACATGCGAAGAAAGGCTCAAAAATGGTGTTCGGTCGATGGCAAGTAATTATCGTGACGACACAACAATGTTATGCTATGTTATATTCATTTCTTACTGCGCATGCGCTTGTTTCGGCGATTTTTTTTTCGTGAAAAAAATTTATCACTTATTATAGATTAATTTCGACATTTGTTGCTCTTTGTTCTTTCTGATCCTAGTTTTTTTCATTTTATTTACCATTTTTTATGGCTTTTCCAAATTTAGATATTTATCTTACTATGTTTCTTTTTGTGTAAATATCCAGCATTTTAATACGATACGCAGTAAAAAGAAAAATTCAAGGACGTCAAAGCGGCAATTTATAGCCACGCATGGAATACCTGTATCTATCTTATGATATTGTGGCAAATCTAAATTAGTCTGCTTGCTGGTCATCTTATAACTGAACGAGTGCAAATCCAATATAAGAAAAAGAATTTTTACATTAGATATTCATTTATGGCTTCATAGGAGGATTCATTCTGGAGATTGTGACGAATTTCTACGTTTTAGACGTCACGGAGCGCGTAAAACACATTTTTTGGAAAATGTCCGTCTGTTACAAAGATAACTCAAAAGCGCTTTGAGATAAACCGTTGAAATCTGGTTTATGATCTTTACACTAAATTTTGCAGATTGGTACTTATGTATTAAGCCACGATCATTTTCGACAAATCAAAAAACGGTCGCCAATAGATTGCTTACGCGCTAAAATTGGTTTACCACGTATTCAAAAGCATTAAAGAATTTTGGCCACCAAACTGAAATTTGGCGTGGTTGGGGGATCGACGGTTTAATACGTAAGCACCTGCAGATTTCTATCTCATTTTGAGTAAAACCTGTTCAGAGGAAATACTTCTGTCCAGCTGTTTGAATACAAGTTAACACGATTTTTATAAGATGA
The DNA here is from genome assembly GCA_026289955.1 of Argiope argentata. NCBI lineage: Eukaryota > Metazoa > Arthropoda > Arachnida > Araneae > Araneidae > Argiope > Argiope argentata. The sequence continues at coordinate 1,246,354 of JAOUZG010029773.1, read as the reverse complement.
AATGAGCTACATACATTAGATTTGAGACACAGATTTAACATATATATGCAAATTTTGAGCCATATTCAACTACTGGTTGACTGCTAATCGGTCTGTTCTTTCAGTAATATGTAAATGCGATAATTCCAAAAACGAAACGACTTATATTCATCAAATTTGGCATGAGATTGCATATATCAAATTTGTTGCAGTTTTCTATGAAATTTTTATTTCAATCGGCCAATAAAAACGTATCTTTTTACGAATTCATGTTTTGGTTACAATTAATGCATGTCAAGAGTTCAAAGCCAACTTTAACTCTATAAATGAAGTAAAAATGATCAATTATCGCCAAAAAATTAATATTTCTTAACTATTGTACCACAATGCCATGTAATGCATTCTGTGGCATTACAAGTTTGTTATAGAATCTGCAAGAGAGTTTTGGTTAAACCACTTCGGATATAAAACTATATAACAATTTAGTTAAATATATATATCCTTAAAAATAACTATAGTTATATTTAGTTAAATATATATATTTAACTTTTTAGAAGAAATGGCTAAACGCACAGCAGTAGGCAACCTTTCCCAGTTGAATTCTACACAAATTTGTTCATGAATTCTAAGAAAAAAAAAGTATTTTTGAATACAAATTTCTTTTGTCGTGGCGACTTCTTGGCGCCTTTTTTATTATTAAATGAATGAAAACGTGGTTTTTTCACTTCTCTCTGAACCTCTTATCATATTTTGCTTCTCCTTCGAGAACGATAAGGAAACAGAGCACCTTCATTCATTCATAAAGGTGAAGTTCTCATATTTACCCTCGGGATAGTACGTAGAAAACTATTTTGAAAAATGCTTCCATGGAACACAAAAACACACCCACGTTCGGGAACATGCCTCGCACCACCCACGGCGGGAATAGAACGTGATGGGAAACACTGGGAGAACAAATGGCGAGGGAAAGACTGAAAAACGAAAATCTGGAAATGTTTCCGATGCTTGGAGCGTCTCGGGTCAGGTGTAAAGAGGTCGCAACAAACAGACGCGATAAGCGAGTCCATGGAGGTCTTTAGCTGCTGTTTTATTCATAACTAGGTGAACTTCTTTGCCATATGCTTTAAAAAACGCGAATTTCAATTTAATTTTTCATTTTTTTGGAGTAGGAAGAAATTAAGATATTGAGATGTAGATTTAAACTTTATTTTCATTTAGTATACATTTTTTAAGGTATGTAATTTCTATACTCAAATGACAATTAAATTAACAGTGCAATGGTTCCGTTCATCACACATAACATGTTTGATGAACGGAACTATTTTGCTAGTGTCAGCTTATGCAACATGTGTGTGATATTACAACCGAAAGTTATTGGCTGCAAAGATTGTTATGACAATAAATGTTGCAAATAGAATTAATCTAACTAGGAAGTTATGCTAATGCATGTCAAAGGCTGAATGTTATTATTGTTGTTGTTACTAATGTTACTTGTGATGGACAAGCTTGCTGACTCTGTCAGTGATTTTAAGCCGAGTGTGTATCTTTTTTTTTCAAGTAGCGCCAATAAGAGCCAAGTGCGTCTTAGCTACACAATCGTCTCATTTGCTTGCACAGCCCCTTTTTTACTGGGAGGAACACTTATACATCTCACAGATAGTACACAGAAGATCAACCATGGCATGACCGGGACTAGAACCCGGGACGACCAGATCACTACTACCGTGCCAGGACACCGACGCTAAATGTTATAACTATTGTAATGTATGCTTTATAAAATTTAACATTTTTTTATCATGTTAGAACATGATTTGTTTTTGGGATGAGGGTTTTGGCGTCAACAAAATTCCGTAGGCGAAAAATTAAAATTTTATTATATTTAAAACCAAAAAAATGCAGCTTTTAATAAAGTGTTGCCATTGCATTTACAAAAGCTCTGATACAAAAAAAAAATAAGTGAGTGATTGCAGCAAACAAAACCTAGAAAATGTTATTTTGAACACGTGATTATCTTAAATGAAATAATTAGGAAATGTGATATTTTTTAAACAATCAAAGCGAGACAAAGTTTTTTGGATCGTTTGCAATACTAAAGTGACTCTTTCAATGAAACAATTAAAATGAATAAAAATATAATCTAACTTGCACGAGCACGTGGTGCTTGGCTGTTCAAGAAATGATGTTCTGACATTAAAATACGCATAGCAGATTTCATTTTAGTCTCTTTTTTTAAAAAAATTTTTTATCTTCCTATATAGACCACCATAAATACACTCTTAAAAAGTTGGAACGTTTCATCGTGATATATTTTTCAAAGGAATTATCTATTTTGGAATCAGTTCCGCTATTTCTTCCGATCTCGGTTAGATCTCATTGTTAAATGAAAAAAGAAAAAAAAAGTGATTCACGGTCAACTTTTATTATTTTCTTTCCTCTTTTGTGCTGCTTGAAGAGGAGTGAAATCCATTGTATTCAGCTGTCATCACATTATCACATTCCATTTCACATCGCATCATTCAAAACGTGAATTCAATTATCTCGGATTCTCTGATAATAAAAGAAGTGATAAGAATGAAGAATTGAAAAACATGCAGTTAGGTGCAGCTGATAAAAATATTGATTTTTTTAAAGAACATTAATGTGTGAAGATTGTTATTATTAGGTGTTGAGTTGAGTAATTGAATTAAATACATTCAAATTTAATTGTGAAAAAAAAAAAGAAAAGAAAAGACGAAAAGAAAAAAATTCCTTTCAATAAGCTGAAGATTCTTTTTCCTCCGAATTATAAGAAGCTTTCAATACTTCTAAATTAATTCCTTTTCATATTTTCACAAGCGTTCAAGCCGGCTTTCTGACACAGAGGTAACGCGTCTTCCTCGAGTTTTGGGAGCACCGGGTTCGAGTCCTGGCTTGGCATGGTTTTTCTTCTGTGTGCTATCCGTGAGATGTGTGACTGTGCCCCCCTGTAAAATGGGGCTGTGCAAGCAAATGTGGTGAATGTGCGTAGCTAAGTCATACTCTTGGCCCTAGTTGGCGCTACTACAAAAACAATAGACTCTCCTTTCGGCTTAAATCTGCTGCTGTATCAGCAGAGGGCTTGTTCATTGGCAAGTGCCATAAACATCAACAACAAGCGTTCAAGGGATGAGATTACGGATGAAAGCAACACTAGAGATATTGAGACGGTCCTCATAATTCTGAAACTTAGTCAGATGATCAGAACGACACAAGAATTGGCATCCCTTTCTCTAAATTTCCACACTAAGCCTGCGGGAGGGCGTTGACTCGGCGTATTTAGCATACACCAGACCCGCTTACACAACTGTTCTGCGATGGAATAGGGTCTCCAGTCTAAAATCCTCCACTTCCGGAGACAATATCTTACGACCGAACAATCGTGGCTCCTTGAAAAAGGAGAATGGTATTAGTACAATGAATAATACCGACAAAACAATGCAAGTTTAAATTAAATAGCTACTAAATGCTAAGGTTTGATAATCACTTTTTAGCCCCTAAATCTAAGCAATTGCAAAGAGAGAAAAACTTAGATTAATATAAACTATGTTACTGTGATACTCAACGTAAGTGATTGTGTTGAGGCAATGTTTTTCATAAGATGAATAATTTTCCTAAGTTCAATCATAAGGAAATTTCAGAGCTTTGAAGATTTCAACTTCTCACTATTTCCACTCCTTTGAGGTGGATGATGTATCTATAATCTTTTTCGAGATCGCTTAATTCTTCAAATCATTGGTGAATTAAAGTTAAATTAAATAATTTTTACATATTTATCATAGACAATGAAAAGCTTTTTTTTGTTGTAAAGATTGTTTGCAATGCTGTTATTCTGGACATAAGAAATTTCTCCTTGTTTCGTTCCTTAAGTAATTCTTAAGCCTAGTTCCAACGACTTGTCGAATCTTCAGGTGGGCCACGCTTCTCCCCATTTTACCCCTCTTGCGGTTTCTCAGGTGCATTTGATGCCTCGGAACTTTACCGACAATTTGCGGGAAACTTCGGACGTGTCCACAGGCATCTTCAAAGTACACCAAGAAACCGCAAGAGGGGTAAAATGGGGGAACGTGTGGCCCGTCTGAAGATTCGAAGGTCGTTGGAACTTGGCTTTATGGGGATGTACAGTATCGATATCATTCATATGGTATAAGATTATAAACTAAAATTAAAATGTTCTATGGGACAGAACATATAACTATATTTCCTAACTCTACTTATTATATGACCATACACATATATAAATATTATCACATGTTTTAGTAGTAAAGCGGGTTTTGTATGTAACTTCTTCATGCAAAGGAGAAATTTAATATCTGATACAGATCTCCAATGATGGCATAACGCTTTTATGCTACAATTCATGCAGCTAGCTTCTGCATTTTTAAGTTATCGTGTTCACAATAGATAGTAAACTCAATACTTTATTTAGTCGAAAATCTGGTATATCTATACAATTCTAATGATAACACCGTATGCCAACTTTAATCCGTCTAGTTCTTAGACAATTTCAATTATCATGCACACAAATGGATAATACAAAACTTCCTTTTGATGAATTTCATCACTACTTTGAGAGGGATTTAAAATTTTCGTGTTAAAGCTATATGCCAAATTTTATTCATCTAGCTCTAGCTTCTATTGACAATATATTTAAAAATAGACATAACTCCGAAAAAAGAATTTTTGAGCTCAGCTAAGTGTAAAACTTGAAGATTCACCAAATTCTGGAAGTCGAATTTTTTATTCTTTTTGTAATTTATATAATAGAAAGTGAAAAAGCCATTAAAAATAATACATAGTTTGAGAATCAATGTTGTTCATGCAATTGTAACAATCTGCAAAATAATACATATGTCTTATTTTGGAGCAATCAGACTGATGTGAAGAAGACACGTTTAGACAATATTAAATTTATTTTCCCCAAGTGACAGGATGATTTGTATAATGGGATGAGCAGTGAAAAACGCGTCCTGTACTTTTACAGCGGATATTGTATGGAGTTTTTCTTTTAGTGCTTTTACTAAGTGGCTCTTTTAGGGATTTCATTCACATGCCAAATTAGGAAGGAGAATCTCAGGTAAACTTGAAAGGAATAACTTGGGAGTAAGGATTTTTTTTATCGTCAGAACATGATGTTGTTTTTAGGATGAGGTTTCTCGCGTCATCAAAATCCGTAGGCAAAAAATAAAAATTGTATTATCTTCATGACCATCTCAAAAAATCAGCTTTTAATAACGCTTTGTCATTGCAATTACAAAAGCTTTGATTAAAAAAAAAGTTAATGACTACAGCAAATAAAACCTAGAAAAATGTCATTTCGAGCACGTGATTATATAAAATGAAATAAATAGGAAATGTGATGTTTTTTTAAAACAATAAATGCGAGACAAAGTTTATTGGATCGTTTGCAATACCAAAATGACTCATCTAATAAAACAATTAAAATGAATAAAAATATAATTTAACTTGCACGAGCACGTGGTGCTTGGCCGTTCAAAAAATGATGTTCTGACATGACACATTGAAATATGCAAACCAGATTCCAATTTAATCCTTTTTTATCCTTAAGTTTGCATCGTGAGAATTAAAGAGTCATTAATTTTTAAGTAGATCCTGGCAGAATTTACTACATAAAAAAAGGGATTTGGACCAAGAAATAAGAGAAAATTCCAGAATAAAGTAATATAATAAAAAGTTTAACAGTTAAGATAAAAAAAAGGGGGAAATTAATTATGATTTAAACTAGCTAAAGTGAGGTCATTACATACATATGCTGATGTTTCTGTTTTTAGCATCTATGGATAAATATATTTATTTGCTTTACAAAATCAAGGAAAAATATTTGTCAGACAATAAATAAAGTTAGCAAGAAAGCAATCCTGAATTATCCCAACAATACTATCTACTGCTTTATTGATACTTCCCTAACTGGGAGAGTATTAATCCATACGATACAATACCACTCATAGTTGCCCAAATAAACCCATTTTTTAAAACTAACAGATTCCAGGCAGTTATCACTATTTTAGAAGGAAATTCATTTGCCATTACTAGAAGCAAAACTTTCCTTTTGTTGTTAGAAAATTCTGGCCTGGCAGCTTGAATGTGAATCCACGATTTGATTTTAATTGCAGAGTTGTGAATGGCAACAGCTCGAAAACTCGTTATGAAAAAACCGGTGAAAATAAAAAAGGCAGATACGATTTGAGGAACAAGTACAATCGGATGAACTCGCCTGTAGTCTACGGTAAATAAGAAAGTGGTGACGTTAAATATGGAGCAAAGCATAAATCCAAACACTATAAAAAGCAATGGAGATAGTGTGTTTTCTATCAAATAAACACAATGGCGGATTTCAGTAGAATAATTTGAATATGTTTTGAATAGTAATTTGGAACTCTCTCCAAATTGGATCGTATTTGTCAATGAATTCATTTTTCGTTCTAAAAGAACAAATATATAACAACACAGTACAGCGATTAAATTAGGCAATGTGTATTGTTGGCTTAACACTAGAATATCTGTAGTCACAAGCACAAAGCAGTTAACCTTGTTGTCATCAGAAGACCATCCAAAGTTGAGGTCAGTCACGTACTCTACCAGAAGAATCTCATTCCCTGGTTGACACAGTTGGACAGAATGAAGAAGAAATCCAATAGGCGCCATGAAACAGAGGCCGAAGCTGAAGATGAGCTGGAATTTGTCAACTCGTCCTCTTTGATGATTGGTTGTGGTATTATCGTGAAGACACTTCATGGTAGACAACAACAATCTGTGTCTAGATACTAGGACAATACGAATGAATATACCAGTGAAAGATGTCACTAAAGCAGAAAAGACCAATCCGATAGGTAATTTCTTTATTCTCTTAAACATGTCCCATGTCGTTCCAATCGCATTGATAATTAGAAAAAGAGTTATAGCATTTTCAAAGATCTTTCTTCTTAGTTCAGCCATTTTCGTTTGCTTGCTATCTGGAGGAATGACGTAGGCAACAGAGTAGAATACCTTTCTAATAAAATTAATATTGTCATAAATGTTTTCATTTGGTTCCCGATAGCCAGTATTTATTATGACGTAATCGCCTGGCTGTATTTGTCTGCTGTACTGACTTTTCATATTTCTAGAATACAGTAAAGACGCTTCAGTAGTTCGAGCATAAAAACTGAAAGTAACCACAAAGGGAAAAAAACTACAAAGAGAATACATAATATTCCATCAAAAAGGGAATATATTCTTTTTGTTAGTTGTTACGGCAATAAAACAAGGAAGAAAGGAGGGGGAAAAAACCCAGCACAAAAGCGACAACATATTACTTTCCAAACCAGCTGCGGACAAAAAAAAAATCCCCTTTCTAGAATGTTCTTTTTTTATATACATGTGTCATTTTCCCCAGCTCTTTGTGTGAGTATAAAAGATGCAGATCTATTATTCTTGTTCTAATCTTGAGGGGTGGGAAGTGAACGATTCTTTCACTGAAAGTTGGTGGGGAGAAACTTTTTTTATTGTGTATGACATACATATTAACATTAATCAATATTTTGGTTTAGCAAAAATTTCTTTTTTATCAACACCTTTATAACCTTAATATTCTTACTTAATTAATACCAAAGTTAATAAAAGTAAAAAGGCAAAAAAAAAATATCTATGGAATTAAATTATCAACTTATTACTTTAATCTATTAGGATAATTTATTCATTAGATTGTAATGAAGAGACGAAGAAATAGAATATTTCTGACAAAAGGATTAGAATTTTGAGAAAGGAGTCTATAGATAATTATTTGGTATGGATTATTTTTCACTTTAGGAAAATTTTTTAATACATATTTTCATTGATTTTATAAAATGCAGAGAGAAAAAAATCAAAACCATACTTTTTAACGCATACCAGAATATATTGACACACTTAAAAAGCATACATTTAAAAATGCACACAAATATTATAAAAACATTAAATTCTTTCAATAAAAGAATGCTAAAAATCGTAGTAAAACTCAGTCTACATATTATTCCTCTGCCGTCTGTAACGCTAGGCGAAAAACATACCCTATCAATTTGGCCTACATCACTGCAGGAAACGTAAATCTCCGCTTTTGTTTTGGCTTTAAGTTTGAAAAGTTTTCAGGTTAAACTTGTTCCCGTTAGTTATGGCCCTTTTTCAAGCCCGCTTACGGGCCTATCAGCGATTTAAATCAATTTTCGCGTCTCTCATTTTTCCAGTAGCGCCAGCTAGGCCAAGAGTACGACTTAGCTACACACACGTCAGAACCCTTTTTATGTGGGCGGACTTCATTCATGCATTTTCCTTCATTCTTCTACTGATTGCAATTAAGATTTGGAACAGAGAACGATCACTTCTGACCCCAGTACCCCCAGTGATATTACTCTCGACATGGAGGACTTTGTGACCATGACAAATTTAACGAGCGCGAGCCACCACACACTCGAGGAATCTTCGACCGGCAAGGTTCGTACTCGTAACCTGTGGATTACCTAAAGTTAAATTGATTGATTTGTCTATGTACGTATAACGATAAGCATTACTACCGATTAATGATGGGATTGTCAAATTTCTGCCCACTCGCTTTATACTGGATTACAGCAAATATCAATGAATTGGAATCGGAAATTTTATGCCGATTTATTATATTCTCATTTCAAGACCAATTAGAAATTAATTTAATTAAATTAATTAGAATTTTAAAATTTCGTATTTGGTAAGGTATCTTCTATTAGTAGAACACTATTGGTTTCAATTCGAATATAGTAATTAGTCTTGATTAGGGTGTTCATGAAAATTATGGATAGAAAGGAACCTATTGAAATTAAACAAAGGTTTGAAGGAAAGATAATTGTACGATAGAAGATATGAAAATATCTAACGTCACTTAATAAGATCTGAAATATTAACAGCGTAACAGCTAATCTAGATGAGCATATTTTCTATTCGTAAAAATATGAGGTGTCGAATAAGTAATAAGTAATTGAGAAGTTTAATTATATCCATACTATAGTTTAATTATAGAATTTTTAAAGAACTTTCTTTTTTTCTATTTTTATAATAGCTTATTTTCATAACCATAATGCTTTCATCGCTATACTCTTTTATGACTTTTTATGGCACTTTTATGACTAACAAAAACGGAATAAGCCATATCTAATAAAAACATAAAAATAAAGCATACAGATGATAAAAATTTATGTTCAAGGATCATCAATCTTCAACAAAAAGTATTTCTGCAATATTTTTTTTCTTCATTTATGTGAATTAATTCAGTGTCGAAGAGTGTAATCTGAAGTTGTCAACATTTTATTTTAAGCTTGACATATTTGTTTTACTTGTGATTGTCTATGCATGAAATGAGATTGATCGTTTCCGAGTTCATTCAATTTTATATAATTTTATCTATTAACTCTCTCAATATAGAAAAGCGGAATACGTTGGAGGCTTGAAACACCTGAGTATTATATTACAAAGTATGATTGATCAGTGTTTTATTTGTTTGGCAGGTTCACCCACATAGGTTTGGGGGACAAGAAGGCTTCCTGGGAATGCCCGAGGATACATTTTGTTATTAGCCAACTATAAACGAGTATCTATTTTGTATAACGATTCCTTTAAAACATGGATTGTTGCTGTGACTTTTTTGGTGGGGAATAGAAATTCAGGAAAATCTTTTTAGGGGGAAACGGAGGAGGGGTAATGTTTTAAGGGGGGACTCAACTAATTTTATGAATGAAAGGTTTTAAATAAAAACTTTGAAATCTAAATGGGTTCCGTTGTCTGTTAACGAAACGAAAAAAAATCCCCAAAATTGTATAAAAAATATGACAAAAATATCCAAAATAAATTCATAGTTTTGTATGTCCTATGCATTCTTTTCCATATAATTAATTCATAGTTTCAGGTTCATACAATATAGTGAGGTAAAACATATTTTTTATTCAGCGGACTTTTCCCTTTTTCTTTTAGTCAAAGTCACAATCCACCAGGAAGTATTTCACGTATGAAGATAAAAAAAAAAAAAATTCCGGTATGGGGGTCGGTTCTCGTCTTTCTTACAGCTACAAAAAAGCGGCATTGCTCTCTGGACCCTGTGCAGATGATGGATCGTACTTCTGTAAGAAGAGTCGATGTATGTGGCGACTTAAGACCACGGCCTACCAATAATCCCCATAAAGATAAATCCTAGATAGCGAATTTAGGCAGTCTGGACAGATATTGTGGATTGAATGTAAAATAGATAAATGGTCGATTTAATAATAGGATAATGGATCTGCAATTATTATTTTTGTGTGTTAAATGTTGATATATATACTGAATTCATGTTGTCCTGATTTAATAAAATATTTGTGAAGTTAAAATAGGATTAAAATGAAATCTGCTATGTATATTTCAATATCTCACGTCAGAACATCATTTCTAGAACGGCCAAGCACCACGTGCTCGTGCAATGTTAAATTATATTTTTTATTCATTTTAATTGTTTCATTGAGTAAGTCACTTTAGTATTGCCAACGATCCAAAAAACTTTGTCTCACATTTATTGTTTAAAAAAATTATCACATTTCCTATTTATTTCATCTCATATTATCCCGTGCTCAAAATGACATTTTTCTATTTTTTATTTGTTGTTGTGATGAACTTACTTTTTTTAATCAGAGCTTTTGTAAATGGGAGGGCATCTCGCTATTAAAAGATTTTGATTTTTTGAGAAGCTCGTGTAGATAATGAAATTTCAATTTTTCGCACACGGATTTTTTTAATTTTTCGTCTATGGGTTCTTCCTCATTTTTAAAACAACATCATGACTGACATGATAAAAAGGCATTCAAACTTACATTTATTTTATCATAAGCAAATATTTAATCTATTGCTGGTACAAATGACAAATAATAAGAAAATATTAGTTTAGGAAGGCATGAATACCGGCATCGGTTTATTCTTATGTTCTTGAAAGCAAAATTTCGAATATGATTGCTTGTGCTGCCATCTCTAATTTTTTATTGGATTAATTCACATTTCAGAAGAAATATTTTCCCCTTTTAAGAGAACAATTTGTGGTGCCTAAATTCTGATCGCTGAAGTATTATCAGCGAAAATGCAAGATTTATTATTGTGATTTTAAAAAAAGATTATCCTCGCTGACTCACTGTATTTTCGCACTTTTTATGACGTATCTAAATATTTTTACTTATATGTTTTTCCGAGATGTCAACCAAAATTGCTTTTAAAAAATTAATGTTTACTTTGTTTCTATTAATAAAGTTTTTTCGTAGAGTCGATGTTATTCCAAATGATTTAACTGACTTAATTCTCTAATATGTGGGCATAACATCAAAAATATCTGTACAAATTCTTTTAGTACAATAAAATAAGCAAATTCCGCCGTTTTCCTTTTTGTACATTTCATTTAAATTAAATTGTTCTATTTCTGAGTAGGTTTTCTTTTCCACAATCTTCTTGGTGTACAAAAGTTTTTCAAATTTTGTGCACTTGTGCTTAAATGGATAAAGTTCTCGATGGACGGTTAAAAAATATCTAAACCTTTTCTTCAACTTTTCGAAATTTCAAAACAAGATATTTCCAATATTTTTGTGTATTTAATATCCTTATAAGTAGCGTTGAGTAACAAAGTGAAATTGAAAAATGTATCGACGCAAAATATTTACAAAGAAATTGGTTTCAGTATCATTAAAAAAAAATGGGAAATTTTTTTTCTCAAAATAGAAAAAGTTATAAATTTTTAAAGCCAATTTTAATATTAATCAATTACCGAAGAAAGTTAACAAAGAATTTAAAATGTGAATATATTTTTAGATTTATAAAAAATATAAAATTATCACAATGAATTAAGAATACTATTAAAATACTTTTTTAAAATTTCAACAATGCTTGATTTAATTTTAGAGGAATTCAAATGCTAGGGAAATGAAATTAAAAGTAAGTAAATAATCAAATTACTTTAAAATTTCATATCATAAAAAAAGAAATTTTTTTAATCAATTAACATTAACCAATTACTTGAAAAGTCTTTAAAAAATGTGAAGCAATGGATACTTTTTTAGAGCTATAAAAATATAAATTTATTGCATTTAATTTGTTAGGAATACTATTAAAATACTCTTTTAAAATTTCAACAATGCTTAAGAAATTCAAATGTTCTGCCCTTTGAAATTAAATGTAATCAAATTTATCTTTGAATTAAGGAATTTTTGAGTTTAAAAGTAAAAATCAAATTACTTATAAATTTCATAAAAAAGTTTGGCAGTCATGAGCCTCCTCAGCACAGTTGCCTATTTAGTAATTCGACACCGCTTTTGTATGTTGTAAATGGCAATACATTTTCATGTTTGTAGATTTTAATTATCATATAATAGTATTTTAAGTGTGGCGCCATCTGCTGCTATACTGAAAAAAACATGATCTCAATATTTTAAAATATTGAATTAAAGGGTAAAACGCAAAAAAATAATTCAGACTGAAAAATTCTGTTTTTAAGTTACTAATATAAGCATTTTTAAGAAATATTTTATTTAATTTTATTTCCATTAAAAATTAATTTTTAAGAACTATTTAATAAAATTTAATTCCTATCAAAATAAAAATAAAGTTAATTTAATAAATAAAATTATAATAATTGTTTGCCCTAAAATTAGAGAAATTGCATGACCAATTCGAATTACAATTCGAATAAGAAATTAAATAAAGACTATGTAAATATAAAATGTAGAAAGCATCATTATACATTGTACAAGATGAAATTACAGCCCCATCATAGCGATTTAAAACGAGCCACTTATGCTTAAAATTTCTATTTATAAGAACTAAGTAAAAAAAAAACCTTTTTCAGCTTTCTGAATACGCGAATTTAAATTATAATGATATGTCTGCAAGTATTACAAATTTTTTTCTTCGAATTTCTTATTTTAAAAGACAATTTGTGAAATAAGAGGGGTGTGGCTCTCAATATATATTACATTTTGAACTCTCTTATCTCCCTTTTTAGTGCTATATAT
>JAOUZG010029773.1:1218041-1232938 GCA_026289955.1 Argiope argentata | reverse complement strand
TATATATATATATATATATATATATATATATATATATATATATATATGTGGCACTTCCTGCATTAGAACTTGACTTTTGAAATTAGGGAATAAAAAGGGCATTGGGAAATATATTACTATGAAAAACACTCGGCAGTCCCATTTATCTTCAACCATAATAAATCAAAATATTTGCTATTATGCCTTGTTAACAGCTATTTACTGTAACAAATAATGTATTTATTTATTGTAATATAAAAATTTCATTTTAAATTCGGCAATATCAATTAAAAATAGCTTATTCTATGTACATAAAACATGAATTAGTTTTCACAGATGTTTATTTATAAAATACTTTATTTGGTGGTCCAAGCAATTTTGACACAAAATTTACAAACGCTGTAATAACAAATATAAATTTTTTTTAGAAATCATATCGTACATTTGCGACTGATTTTGATGACATCTCTTAATGGGCGTCATAATTTTGTATCATGTTCAGATGATAATTACAATATATAAGTCAAATTTCATTAAAAACATTCATGCGAAAGTAATACAAGGAAGGATTAAACCATCTAGACGGCTTAGCAAAATGGCTACCATTATCGATCTTATTGCTGATTTCTTTACTTGGTAATACAATCTATCTATCTATATATATAAATATGACCTCAAGGTGACGCATAGTAACTTTTTAGTTTAATAATTTTATGTTTATATATTATATAACAGCAATAATTTGCATGAACAGAGAAATATTCAATATCTTTGCGTCTAGTTTGCATTTAAATACATTAAAGGAAACCCCAAAAAATTATTGAAAAAAAAAGGAAATTATGTTTAAAGATTTATTAAAAGTACAGGGCAAAAGCAAAACTTTTATAAAATTGATGTCAATTTATCCTGATTACCCTTAATTTTGATTTATATTCTTTAATAAAGCTGTTATCTTCCCCCTCTTCTATCACACACTCATGAAATTGCGAACCGCATGGTCTCCCACCACTATCATACACACATAGAATTGCGAACCATATAATCCCACTCGCACAAATACATAAATTTGCGAACCATATATCTCCCCTCTACCACCACACAAGCATAAAATTGCGAACTACATAATATCCCCCCCCACCACACATGCATAAAATTGCGAACCACATAATCTCCTCACCATCACACACATATAAAATTACGAACCCCATAATCACCCCACCACCATACACACACACAAAATTGCGAGCCACTTAATCACCCCCCCACTACCACACACACACAAATTTACGAAGCACATAATCTCCCCACCACAGCCACACACGCATAAAATTGCGAACTACGTAATGTCTTGCATAACATTAGCAAGCAGTCATTACGAAATGTAAATCACTTGGTGGGAATCTAATATTTTTACAAAACCTGTTGTATGAATATATGCACATATTGACTGATTGAAAACAGAAATCACAGGATAACATAATTTCTAAGGGTCACTAAGTTACATTCTTGCAAAAATACAGATTGATAGGTCTGCTCTTTGACACTTTTGGTTCAAATTTTGCTATAAACCACATTTTAGAAGCTAAACCCATCTGCGAAATGACGTCTATCGAGCTACTTGCGTTTTACATTTATCGACAGTTATCGGCTGTTGTATTTAAATTCCAACAGCTCATGTAGGCAGCACTGAAGATGTTTTAAACGATTTTTTCATCATGTTTTAAACGAATTTTCATTTACATAAATATGTCATGTCATGAATCGGGTATGTTTCAAGTCTTCATCATACATATAGACATAGAGCCACTTTATAAATATCATTACAATAAAAGTAAAGAATAGGAAGATGTTCCCCGAAACTATCTCTTGATAGTTTCGGGGATAACTTTGCAAAGGGTCGTCTCGTAATGATTTTAGTATAGGCCCGCAGATAAATACATTTCAGAGATAATTTTCCTTCATGGTTTCGACGGACACCATTGAATCAGGGGTGTCAAAGAATGATCACATTGGCGTGTGGAGCATGATAAACAATTCCATAATCTCAGTCCCTCTTCTTCATTCGTGGGGCTACCTCGAGTGTGAGAAGGGAGAACTCAGTTATAAACAAGAAGTTCCCTGCGGGGAACACATCATTTTAGAGGACGAGAAGTTGTCCGAAAAATAAGCCAATTTTCGATTCCTCAGGTGGTGTAACAAAGGTGGTATGGGTTATATATTGGTGTCACGACATACCTCCGATGGGAGCTTTGGTACATGGACTGGCAACTAAAGTTTTACGGTTGATTTAATATCCGTGTTATGATTCGCTATGGCTTGTCATTCAGACCCATCGGACGGCTAACTGTCAAGGCGGTTGGATTCGTTTGAATTTTACGTAATGCAGTTATTGACTCCCTTGTTTGTCCGTTTAGCATGTTGGGCTAGTCAATGTGCAACGTGTGAACTTTACGAGTTTGTAATGAGATCTATTTCTAGATTCTCGTCCATAAGTGCTTTTGCAGTATGGCGGAGTATAATACATTATCTTCGGACTGGTTCCTTTGACAATATGATTAATCATCATGCAGGAGTAAGTAGGATCTTGTTATCAACATAAAATTTGTCCAATCCAATTTGAACAATTTTTGCATTTTTTTTTATTTAACCGAAGAAGTTTATATCGATTTAATGCAATTTGTAAGAATTCTGACAGAGATAATAAATAATAACAGCTCGAAGTTTTCACTTGAAAATATAAAACCTAAAATTTGAACAGATAATTTGTTCAAACATAAAATTTGTTCAATCCGATTTGATAATTTGTTGCATCATTTTATTATATTCAATCTAACAAGTTTGAATCGATTTATTAGAA
This sequence comes from Argiope argentata, assembly GCA_026289955.1. NCBI lineage: Eukaryota > Metazoa > Arthropoda > Arachnida > Araneae > Araneidae > Argiope > Argiope argentata. The sequence continues at coordinate 1,230,102 of JAOUZG010029773.1, read as the reverse complement.
ATTGTAAGAATCCCAACTGAAATATTTAATGATATCATCACGAAGTTTTCATTTAAAAATCCTAAAATTCGTTACATCCTAAAATGTGTTCATGTATTGAATATAAAATTTGTTTTATCCAATTTGATCATTTTTGCATTTTTTTTATTCAACCGAAGAAGTTTAAATAGATTTAATGCAATTTGTAAGAATCCTGATAGATAGTAAATAATGCCAGTAATATGTTTCCGCTTGAAAGCATAAAATTTGAACATAAAATTTGTTCATTCATTGAACATAAAATTTGTTTCAATCCGATTTGAACATTTTTGCTTTTTTAAAAATTTAAGTGAAGAAATTTAAAACGATTTACTGCAATTTGTGATAATCGTGATAAAGATATTAAATATTAGTGCCACCACGAATTTTCTACTTGAAATTTGAAGGTTTCTCTTCAAAATTTAAAAGAGTGAATCTACATAAATAAGGTAAAGTCAGAAATTTAAAGTTGAAAAATTATTTTTTATTGCCTCAAAATTATAACGAATTTTTAAGAATTCCTTTAAATTATATCTCAATAGTGCACATCAAAAAATTGATCAGATTCAATTATCTCAAGTGCATAGAATAAAGAATCTGACATTCTAGCAATCTGTTATGATGACAAATAACTACCCCAGAAAGCACAGGAGCAGATGCCGGGGTTTCGAAAAATCATTTCTATTATTAATGAAAGCAAATGTGTACGTGAGTGCCTGTCATATAGAAAAGAACCATAGGCAAAGATATATCAAATTCAACTCAAAAACTCAATAAATTCTGGACGAAGGAAATATATATTTCGGAAAATATACTTTCAAACTTTAATTTGAACTTTAGTTACTTAAGTATTAAACAAAATTTAGCTGGCAGTACTTCGGAAAGCATCATTACATAAAAATGACGTCTCTTTAAATTTCTAACTAATCAGCTAAGTGAATCTGCAATATTGAAAATCTCATTGTTTTACAACTTTCCTCTAATTTTAAGACAGATATAAAATATATTTAAATATCATTTACTAAAATTAATTACATTTTTTAAATTAAAATAAAAAATATTTCAACTTTTAAACATTTTCTTTAAAAAACTTACTACATAACATTTATTTTCAATTTATGCATATGGAATTTAAAATAAGTTATCTTTTTTAATGATGTCAACTTTTAATTATACTGAGTTAAAACAGTTTTCAAAAATTAGGCATTAGATAGAGTCAATAAGATTATTTTTTTTGTTGTGATAATATTGGTGCATTTGAAAAGCAAAAGTTCTCTTGTTACGTGCTTTTATAATCCACTAGCCTCTTTTCATTATGAATTTGCTTATCGAGGCTTATTGTTTGGATTTCTTTGCTATTCAAACATTCTTGAAAAAGCTATTTATGAATTTCCTATTGCGGTCTGCGATATTTTAGAAGGCTTGAGTTCATTTCTGTTCGTTGTATTCTCAAGCCTGACTCTCTGTCTATGATAATTCATAAAATTTGTTCTCTAATACAGAAATCAATGCGATAAATAAAGTAACTAGTACACCAGTTTTCTAACTAAAACATTCATAAAATATTAGAATAGTGTCTCTTAACAAGGGTAGCCAAAAATGCTAAGCATTGATATGAAACATTTTTTTCAATCAGTAAAACCTAAAAAAAACGGATAAGTAATAGTTTATCTTACTCTAATAAAAATTTAATGAAGCAAAGGAAACGATATGTTGAATAATTAAAAAAATATATATGTAAGCTTAATCCTGATTAATTCATTCTTTGTTAAGGTGTATAAGGTGACAAGGTACCTCAATTTTTTTAAAATTTTAATGTTTAAAATTATATTTTACTTTTACTTTTTGTAAAATAGTAACTACAGCTTTCTCCTAACTTTTTTTGAAATAATTAATTTTTAAAAAAAGTTAAGTTAAAAAATGTTGAGCCTTTTTTAAAATTTTAAGGCTTTTTTAAATGTGAAGATATTTCTCCAATTTTTTTTCTAGTAGCGGTTAACCTACTTCACAAAAATTAATATGGTTTTCTTCCGGCCCAGAGAATTTAATTTTTTATTGTAAAAAACACAAAAAAAAATTCCAAAAATGCAGACATTTGGGCTGTATTTTTTTAAAAAAATCAGTACTCAACTAAAAGCTAATTCTATTCTAATTTTTATAAAACATATACTTCTAAACAGTCAAAAAAATTTTACACCTCAACCAAACTTTAAAAAAACATTAAGTTTTCGAAATGTAGCATATAAGCAAAAACACAACAGGAAGAAAAAAGGCATTTAAAAATTTCATTCATCTAAATCATAGCAAAAAATTTATTCAATTTTCCGGTAACTTTTAAAAATTCAAGTTATTCTAAGTTTTTTAAATTTAAAAAATGCAAAAATTCATTGAAACAAAATATTGTATTTGAATATTGAAGATATAAAGAAAAACTAACTAAAGATTAAAACTTCACAAATCTTTATTATAACACCTATAAAAATTAGTGCTGATATTAAAATTGATTAAATGTATATTTCTGCTATTCTGCTTGACCAATGCAGTTGCAACTTTTGAGCATTTACTCCAAATGAGACTGTTGAGGGTCTCATCAAAGTTTCGTGTCATTCACCGAATACATCGCTCTGATAGTTCACTTGATACAAGCCTTTGGTAAATTGGCAATATTTTTGCCAAATGAGCTTCTTTTGCAGCTGTTTCAATCTGAAAAGTGAGCTTTGCAACAATGCTTACTCTCCTGCCATGCATCAAAACTAATTCAATTACTAAATAAAAAATAAAGCTACATCTCTAAAATTTTGCATGCTCATTTAGAAAGTCTCAACTCACCATATGACTCTATGAAAAAAAAAATCAACTACTTGTTGATTTTTCTAGAAACGCATCGCCTTAAAGTTGACTCTATTTTCATTTAAATACAATATCATTTTCTTTTTTAGATATTCTTACTTTAATGGTTTCCAGTAACAAGGTGTTTCTTTGAGCCTATCAACTATTGGGCACAAATTTGGAAAAATATTTATTTGAAGTTTGTATGGTGACCTAGAATGAAAAATATGTACTCTCATAACAATAATAATAATAATAATAATAAAGCTCGATTGGACATGAATTCTGATCAATGTACTTTGTTTATGGAGAAATAAAAATAAAAACACCATATAATTTTTTCTATGATTCTTTTCTTGGCTGTCTCATAATTTTGATTGGCGTTATATTTTCCCTAAGTAATCTATTTAAATATGCAAAGAGTTTGAAAAGAGTTTCAGCGTTTCCATATCGATGCTTAGTGAATAGTAATAAGAAAGGAATAGTCAAATTTAGTGACAATCTTCTGTATGTGAGAAGATGGAGACCGAACGTATAACTGACATTTTCCGCAGTTTAATTTATAAATAAGAGAAGTTTTGTCTGTAGATATAGCATCAATAAAAATAGACTAATTAAAAGGTTCTAAGAAACAGAACCACCGAACTGAAAAGAGACACTTTTTAATAAATATAATTAAGTAATAGCCAACTGTGTGTTCAAAGTGTGTTAAAAATAGTTTATTTCTTAATTTTGCTCATTGGATATTCAGATAGTTTAAGGAAACACAAAAAAAATAATTAAGAGCAAATTTATTTATTTAGAAAACAAATTAGAAATAATTTATTTTCTAAATAAGTTATTTTTGATAAGAATAAATTATATTTCAATTTCCCTTATTATTAAGAATTTAAATATTTAAAAAGTGTTGGAAAAATGGAAATTGATTACTTCCCGTTAATACTCTTTACATTATTTCTCCTCGCACAAAGGTAGCGCGTCTTCCTTATGATCTGGGCGCGTCGGGTTCAAGTTCCAGTAAGGGCAGAGTTGTTCTGTGTATTATCTGTGATATGCATGAATGCGTCCCCCTATAAAATGCGGCTGTGCAATAGAATGTGATGAATATGTAGCTAAGGCGTACTCTTGGCCCTAGTTAGCGCTACTTCAAAAACAAGAGACGCTCCTTTCAGCTTAAAATTGCTGACGGCCGTCAGCGCGCTTGTCCATGACAAGTGCCATTAATAACAACAACATTATTTAGAAACGTTATTGTTGTAGTTGCTACTCACGTCACTTTACAAGCCCGCCAACAGATCTGACAGCGTTTTGAGTCGAGTGAGCGTCTCTTGTTTTTTCGATAGCGCCAACTAAAGCTAATAGTACTTCATATGTTACATTTTCTTGCCCAGTACCTGTTCACAGGAGGGCACATTCACATATACTTCACAGAAGAAGGCAACCATGCTTGAAACGGGACTAGAACCCAGGACTCCTAGATCACTGAGAAGATGCACTACTCCTATGCCAGGACACCAGCATTTAAAACCTTATTGGTACTTATTTAATTCGCGTATTAGCATCTTCAAGAATGCACCGAGGTGATGCACTTAAACACATGCAAACTCAGAAAAGACCACAATCTAGAAACAGTACATTCTACTTCCCCCTTTTTTTAATGAAATTAATTTTTTTAGGAAACAGATGGGTGATATGCATATTTAGAGAGGTATGCAAGGCCTCTCCGATTTCACAGATAGCTCATTAAAAACGGCATTCGCATTTGCACAGCGTGACCGAAAAGAGTTCGTCGAGTCGCTGTTCCGCTTAGTTTGGACAATAAAATTATTTACTCTACGGCGAACTTGCACAGGAGTCACGTGGCACGGCGACATAAGAACACGTGACAGCTGTCTTTCATACTTGGGTGAAAGTAAGTGGCAAGAATGAGATTCCTGGAAAATACAGCACTTTGTCGTCCGTCATCCCCCACTCCACCCCTCGATGTTTCATCTCTGAAAAATGGAGATGCCTACACGTGGGAACATTGTTGATGTGGTTTGCATTCTGTGACTTCAGGCTATTATTTATTGAAGGACAATCAAACATTTGATTTATAATGATGTAACATCGATCAAATTGAAATATAAAAGTAAATTGTTATTGATAATGAATAATGCAGTTGTTTTGAATATTATGAAGAAGCATGAAAGATTATTGTAAAGGAAACATTCTGTTTCTGCAATTCTTCATTCATCTAAAGCAGAAAGTAGTCCTCAAATATTTTTTTTAATTTTTTTAATTTAAAAATGCAACCATCAATTTGAAATAGTTTTGAGATATTTTTATTTTCATAAAATATTTCAGTTGAACTGATTTTCAAGGGCTAGGTGGTAATATTGGGTTCTGAGAATCGGTTCTTTGACGTGCGATTCTGCTAAAAATCCACCATCAGAGCATGCTGATGATTCATAATGTCCTGCCTGCAAACACGTTGCAGGCAGGACATTATATCACATTGCAGGTAACATAACGCACATTGCCTAAAAGCATGACTAATAAATAATCAAAATAAATTCAGAGAGGGGCATTAACTATAGGACATTAGAAAACTCTCCGGTTTTAGTTTGCATGGTTGTGGAAGCGTTTAATTAGAATTTAAGATTAGATATAATCATTGTTCGTTGAGTATAATTCAAAATAATGAATTCTTTTAAGAGCTGGCTCATATGAAATTTAAAATCCAATCACAAATTTAGGATATTAATTAAAAAAAGATTTATTTATTTGCTATATACAATCGAAGATTTTGATTCTGTTAGGAAAACAACAAATATTATTTTTATGTGCACGTGTCAAGAGGTTTTCAGTAAATCGGCTGAATATTGTTCACGTGCCTCTGAATATTATTAAATAAATTTTATTTTTTTAAAGTAGCAAATGCTACAATTAAATTTTTTAAAGCTCGTGAGTTATTTGAAACAACTTCACAGTTGCTATAGTGATTTGATAGAATTAGCGAGCTAATAAAAATGTCCAGTAGATGCTGAAGTCATGATTATTTATTTCTAAATCACGCAACCTATAGAAAGAATAATTATTTAAATCGAATGTGAATAATTCGCGCTCCGTAATAATTCTTTTATCCGTTTATGATGAAGTAAAATGGAAAAAAAATCCTAAGTATTGTCTAAAAATTGGTACTAAAAAAGAGCAAGTAATTAAAGTGTCTTTTTTTAACGTTAAAAAAAGTGAAAGTTTTCTTTTACGACTTCATTTTTGACGAATCTAAGACTAAACCCTAGATTATTGAGGTTACATATTTCTATGCCTAATTTCGCCACCCTTCTGGCACAGGGGTAGCGCGTCTTCCTCGTGCTCGGACGTCCCGGATTCGAGTCCCGTTTCAGGATTGGTTACTCTTTTTCTGTGTTCTCTTTATGAGGTGTGTGAATGTGCCCCTCGACAAAAAAAAAAGATTGAATTTTGAAACGAGTGGAATGTATAAAGTAGTTAAATCTTTCTCGGGGCCCTAGTCGGTATTACTGAAAAAACAAGTGACGTTCACTTAGCTTAAATCAGTGACAGATCTGCCAGCGAGCTTGTAAAGTGTCATAAGTAACAACAACATGCTTAATTTCAATTAAATTTGCATCCAAGTTTTTTTTAAAAAAATATCTTGAAGAAACAATTTAACGATCTGAAGAATAGGGCACATACGAATTCATGAGATGTGAGCCAGTGGAAGTGATTCCAAAAATTTAACCCATACTTTCTAAAAAAGGTAATACTCCTTTTCCTTCCTAACATGAAAAAAAAATCCTGCTCCTTATCCCACCATTTCCACCAACTTTGAGCTAAGCAAAGCGTATCCCAATTACAAACTCATCCTATGTTTTTACATCTCGAACAGCATATTTCAAGCAGGTTAAAATACAAACAAAATTACTCTAGTTATCATCTTCATGATTATGATCGGCGATGAACTGCAGAAATTTTTCTAAAGTCATGTCATGAGAACCATTTCCGTCGATAGTCTTCCTGTAAAAACCTACATAAAATTGCTAGACTTGAGCAAGACATTTAATGCAAACAATGCTCAATTTTTTATATTTAGAACCTCAGCGTTTATTTTTGTGCTGTATATTTTGTATAGTGAAGGAAAATGAGTATGCAAATTGATCATTTTTGTCGATGTGATGAAATACAAATTTGAAGCAAAACAGCTAGTTTAAGATTTAATTTCGTTTACGTAAGGTCATTGCGTTTTTCAGTTATTACATTTACATACATGCAAAATTATAGCCGAACAAAAAAAATCAATATGAAGATGGATTTCATTCCTAATTTCAAGCAAATCTTCACTCTAAGTTCCAGAACTAGACAACACATTTCATCCAGGCGATTCAACACGTTTTGTTGTTGCCGAAATCTGTCTTTTTCAGATCTCCCAATGGAATTGGATTTCAATCCCCTTACTCCCAATGGAATTCATCCAAAATTTGATGATGACGATGGTGTAGTGTTCGCTTTACAACGGGAGGAGGGGTGCAGTAGCTTCTGAGGGATGGACCCCTAAGCACCAGGGGCAGAAGTGTTATTTCTTGCTCATATGAAGATGACACACACTTATCACATTCACTTGCACAGCCCCTTTTTACAGGGGAGTGGCACATTCTGACACCTCACAAAGAGAACAGGGAAGAGCAACCATGCCCTGACCGGAACTCGGAACACCCAGATCACGAGGAAGACGCGCTTCCTCTGTGCCAGGACGCCTGCTCAAAATTTGATTTAAACCATATATTAAATTTATTCAATTTAATTCAAAGCGTTTATGAGTCAATAGTGAGATACAACTTAAACGTCAAATAATGGATACTCTGCCTGCCCTGAGACACATGGAAAAATCTAAATGACCAAACCGAAGCAACAGCAACATTGGTGGGAACTGTGATTGTGTCCTAAAAGCCAGGTAAGATATTATTCTTCTCTTGGAAAACCTGCTCCGTCATCGATGGAGCATATTTTTCCTTTTTATTTCACCCATAAGATTGGCGAGAACCAACCACTATGCTGAAAGCTCATTCTCAATTACGAAGTGCCTCAGGGGGTATACAGAGAAATTTAAAGATACAGTAAAATAATTAATAAAAACTTTTTAACGCATTGTAAATATTTAAATATAAAATTAGAAGGGCTGTTGATTTAGTCAAAAAATTTCTGTACGAAATTTTTGCTCATGCTTGTGAAGAACGAATTTGAAAACCATAAAAACAATCTTATAATCAATATTGCGAAATCTAAGAGACAATAATTTACATATATTCAAGTACAAGGACCTTGCAGATGAAGGGAGAGAGCCAAATAAAAATACAGAAAATTGATTTTGAAAGCTGCTAGGTGTTTTATCTGTTTTCTTATACTGACTGCTCTTAGTCGATGATTTATAAATTATGTAAAAAAAACTCCTTTCTCAGGAAAATTAAGTATTAAATAAGTTTTTATAAGCCAAAAAGCTGATTTGAAAGAATTATAATTATTTCTTGACATGAACGTTTGTTTGAAAAATAAATTGCAAGATATAAATTTGTGAAATTGCTTAAAAAACGATAAGTTTACAATCTAAAAAAAAGTATACATATCTGTTTCTAAGTCTGTCACAAAAATTCTTTCTAAATAATGAATAATAATGACACCAAATTAGCACATGCTACTCTACAGTCTATTTCTATTACTGTTTTCCATTTCCAAATGTAAATAATTCTTAAAATTCATAAATAAATAACTAAAAGTAAACTAAAATATGATGTTTTGATCATTTTTCCACAAATAATTTTTGAACTATTAAGACAATTAAAAAATATTTACATATTGCCTTAAAAACAACTTTTAGTGACACATATTTGATTTCCATATAATTATTTATTCGATTCTTTTTGAATTTTTTAAAATTTAAAGTAAATTTTTTTGAAATTAATTGCCTTTGGCGATTAACAACTTTTCTTAGAATGATGGCTTCCATGGTTGTTAAAGAATGTTGTAGAATGTAATTATTTAAAGGTTCACATTTCTATTTGATAACCTTTAGAAATATGAGTTTAAAGAATCATTAAACTACAGATTACCTACTGCTAGTGCAAATTCCAAAAGTATATATGCTATGAAATATAAGCCCATTTGAAGATTTTGGAGTTTTCATCTAAAGACGACATATTTCATGATACCTTGATTGGTAAAATACTATAATTGAACTGTTTGATCGAACAACTATATAAATTTGAATTTACTCATAACAATAGCGATTATCCTGAAAACATTTTTACCTATTTCTATGCTCGATTATTTTTTCTGCTTAATATTTACTATCGTCTTAATTTTCTTTATACTTTCATTCCAGCCTAAAATGATGTTCTGGTGACGGTAAATCCTCTTCCTAACAATTCAAATAATATTTTGCAGCTCTATCAATTACCTAGGCAAATTTACAGCATAAAAGCTTATAATGAAACAATATAAAACGTTCTCGGTATTTTTGCATCTGATTTGTTTATATCTGTCCGTTATCATTCAACAACAAGCATTATCAGTAATTGCTACGGCACGAATGTTAGGTTTCTAATTCAATTCCTACGATTAGTTTATACGAAATTAGTTATATTTTGCAATTAGTTTTGTTTATGTTTTTATTAGTTGTTTTTAACGATTAGTTAAAGTTCAAATTTTCAATCGTTGATAAAACACCTTTTATTCATCCAATCAAGTTCAAATACCTTTTTTAACACTTGTAGTGTGCGACACTTGATTTTAATACGTTTTAAAAAATATTAATTCATTAATCAAATTTAATTAATTTTTAATACTTTAAATAGAGTTTTAGCAGTTAGTAATGAAAATTGAAATCAACAAGCAGTAATTGAACCGTTAAAATGCAAGGATTTTGGATTTTTTTAACGAGAAGGTGAAGAATACGTGTTTAATTCTTGTGAAAATCAATATTTTTTTTATCATTTATTTATATTGATTGTAATTGTTTAATAAAAATTAAACGAAATAAAATTTTTATTTGTTGACCTAAGTAGGGATTGACTTAATTTTTTTATATTACTTGTTTTATTTATGTATGTATAGTTGTTCATTATTGTTTGGTTAAACCTAAAGCAGTTTCATAATTTTATCAAATCCTCCAAATACTGATAAATTTAAAATAATAAATTGTTTTCTTTGGACAATATGGAAAGAAAATTCAGAATCGAAGTTCTGCTGCTATTTCGTACCACTTGTCCACATTGCTATTTTTGCCACTAAATTTCACTCTCGATATTCAGAATGGCATTTGTTTAATATCTTCTATGCGATGTTTCATTTAATTTCTAATTATTTATAAATTTTTATAATGAATATATCGGGTTATTCTAAATTATAACCCCAGTTTCTGAGGAGAAACAGAAAAAAAGGTGTTATGACGACTTAATTTGAAAATATTATGCTTAAAAAAATCCTCAAAATAGTAATTGGCACAGAATTTTAAAATACGCACTTTTCATATAAAGAAATCTTTATTTAATTCCAAATGTTACAAAGAAATTTAAGTTCAATAACTCATTAACTAATCGTACTCACTCACATTCATGTTTCACTCTTAAAACTAATTTTAAATAATGACATATGTTATATTAATATTTCATTTAGTTAGCTCGTTCTTGCCTGAAAATTGATGAAATGTTTTAATGTGATTTTATATAGTTTTATACGCATTGAAATGCTTTCTTATGCGTCAGCTGTTACATGATTGCATGCGTTCAGAGCATTTAATTACATTTTTGCATCCTCTTTGCTGTGCTGACATCATTGACTATAAAATTCTGTTGTTGAGCTATCATAATTTGTATTTTAATAAATCTACATTGTAAATTTTACTTTGGTTGAAGTATTTTTCCCTTTTATTGAATTCTATTATAAAAAATATGATTGGTTTCTTTTTGTCTTTCAATTTTTTAAACACCTGTATGATTTGAAATTTTTAATGACATACAAATACCGTCACTTATAGGTATCGCTCGATTAATTATCGCAGTTTAATATACTACGCCTTTAAAATCGGCAACGAGCAAAATGTTTTTTCCATATTTCAAGCCTCTGGAAGATGACTCAATTGACCTTTTTCCCATGGGGCAAATCATTTTAGTATTCCTTCACTCACTTGGAATTAAATTAGCACTCGAAGGAGTTCATTTCAATTCAGATATATTAATGTCTAAGCAATTCCAGGACTATCTTAGGACGGACCTTGTAGTTTTGAATCCCAGTCAGATGACGAGGACGACATCTGAGCTGGAAGCCCTCTCCCAAAATTTTTACAACATACCAGCGAGTGAATATTTGACCCCTATTGATTTAATATGCATCAGATTCTCTTACACGACGGTTTTCGATGGAATCGGGTCTCGAGCCTGAAACCCTCCAGTTCCGATACCTTATCTCCAGCCTACCGTGACCCCAATCACTCAAAGAAATCATACCAAAGATAAGGTTTGGATAACTGAAACATACCAGGTGTAAATAATATAAGAATTATTTCAGGAAACTTCTTAGAAAATTGAATCGTGGTGAGACGACAAGAACAGCGAGTAAATAGCCACGTTAATAAAAGGGTGTTTGTTCCACGACAAACCAGGTCTCTATACTATTTTTGGAAGAATCGAGTTTCAAATTTTTTAATCCTTCGATGCACGAAACAGATGCCACTGTAGCCTAATTAATGAGCAAATAAAACCATTTTCAAAGTGATTAGAATAGAGACGGATTAACTTTGTATTGAAGTGAAATGATAGTAAAGTATCAGCACAAACCTACAAATAGAGGAAAAATTTTGCTGTATAGATTTGATTGATAATAGTAATGGGAATTGAGTCAGCAATATTGACTTGTCGTTGTAATTATATAGAAGGAAGTTGAAGATAATTGCGACTAAATGATGAAGAGCGTGACTAAACACCAGCAATAATCACTGGTCAACCAGTGTTGTAAATTGTATATTCCATCATCGAAGTAAAGGAAACTAAATTCTGCATCATTGACATACCAAAAAGGGTAACTCTTTATTTCTATAGCAGTTTCTCATTCATGCATTCATAGTGTCACCTTAGGAGAATGGTGAAGTATGTATTTTCCATTCATTTATTCAATTGCAATATTAACTCTCTCTCTCTATCTTATATATATATATATATAT
>JAOUZG010029773.1:1170522-1204090 GCA_026289955.1 Argiope argentata | reverse complement strand
ATATTTTAGCTGTTCAAATAGGATGCTCACTGTTTGGGAAAAGAAACCGGAACTAAAACGAGAAAACTACTTCAACAATACTTCAAGATATTTTTATTATTACATGCGTACAAGTTATTCTGCACATTTCAAATTACTTGTTAAAGCCTCCTTTTCTGACAATTCCTGAACTAACACAGTCTTTTGATTACGTCTCATATGATTTTTTCACAAGATGAAGAATTTATTTCTGTGTCAACAAATCTCTGATTCCGAAAAAGTACAATCACAATACCACTGGAAAATGTAACAGGAGGGGTCTTGTAATATATTTTTAAATCTTTCTGCAAATGATAGCAAACATTATCTTTCATTACGAACATCAAATATAAATTCGATCTGTAATCATTCTTTATTGATGAAATATTTTATTCAGTACGATTCAACTGGAATTTGGGTGTGCTGGGTGGTTTGGGAATTTGGGTTTTGACAGGTTCAGCTCAAAATTTGTTTTGAATTTGTACTTTAGACTCTAAAATTAGGAATTCAAATCTTTTTCATCCAGCTTTTTGCGTTTTGAATCAATTGGATTCACTCACAGTTCGAAAAACAGATAGATAAATTATCTCTAAATGAATTTAACTTACAATTTGATGAAAGTCTAAAAAAATCTTAATTTTAAAGTGGTTTTGAATTGAGTTCACAGACAGATAGACAGACATACAAGCGTAATTAAAAAAATACATTTATTGAACTCAAGGAGATACGAAAAGTGGAAATTTGTCAAAATGTCAACGTTTTTGACAATTACAATTCGTTTTTTACACCCTTTGCATAACAGAAATAAAACTAATAAATAAATCTCATATAGCGTAACTGAACAAATAAATCTTATATTTTAGCTAAGGAAGTATAATATGAAAATTGAATTTAGATTTCATTTATTCATTTGCATGATAATCACTGTCACCGATTCCCTTTAAGGGAAAATGCAGATTAAAAGAAACAATTTTATTTATGCAATGGATATGTTTTGAAACGAAACGTGTCTGAATAAAGAAAAAAAAATGTAATTAAAAAAAACTGTTCATTTAATATTTAGTCATTCAATGCAAAACTCTGTTTATATGATCTCAAAAAAAATTCTTCGAATCTTTTAAAAAAGCGGTATAGTCTCATTTTAATATCGCGCATGTCGTCATACAAATGAACGAAAAATATTTTTCATTTTTTCTTCACATTTACCCTATACTTTTGCTCTACAGAAGTAATCAGCAAAGAGTCGCTATTCTCGCGTGTTCTCATCTGCATGCATGTTTGCTTTGATTGCGTGCTATTTTCTACCACATCAAGTTAAGAGACAGGAGAAGTTCATTTTTGTCCTGATGTTTGCCAACCTAACGAACTAATAATATGCGCGCCTTTTCAAACAAAACACTATAATTTTTTTTGTAATTCTTTTGGTCTGGAACATGAATCACAGATAGGAATAATTATTCACTTCATAATAACCAAGTTATAATCATATTTCGGAACAACTCAAAGAGTCCTTTTTTTGGTTTGCATTTCTAGAATAATGTCATTACATAAAATTTATAAATTAATCAATTCCTATTCTTCTTGAATCATTTAATGAACTAGAATTGCAGAATCACTCTTATCATTTCTATTTCTAGAACAATTTCAGTATATGGAGTTTATGAAGTAAAACATATGCTATTCTTCATGAATTATTTAATAACTTTGATTTAAAAATTCATTCTTACCATTTCTATTTCTAGAATTATATCACTATGTTGAGTTTATGAAGTAAACCAAATGCTATTCTTGAGTTATTAGAAGATTTAAACTTTCAGACGCAGTTCTAGCGTTTCTTTTTCTAAAATAATGTCACTATTTTTAGTTTATAAAGTAAACTAAATACTGTTACTCTTGAACTAATTATTTTGTTTCAGTATCAGTTTTACCGTTTCTATTTCTAGAATAATATCATTATGTAGAGTTTATAAAGATATTATTCTCCTAGAATCATTTAACAGTCTAAACTTACAGGTTCATTCTTACCATTTCTATTTCTAGAACAATTTCGTTATGTGGAGTTTATATTACTATTCTTCTTGAATTATTTAAAGATTTTAACTTTCAATATCAATTTTACCGTTTCTATCTGTAATAAATGTTCAAAATGTCCATCTCTTTCTTGGAGACAAAGCTGAACTCGTTTGCGCTTGTTTTTCGAAACGTGTTTTAACATGCTAGGAGTGATTTCTTGTATCCTTTGGGTAACTGCGATTTTCAAATCATCTATTGTTTGAGGATCACGTTCATAAATTTTGTCCTTTAAATATCCCCACAGAAAAAAGTTCGGGGTGGTCAGATCAGGGGATCGAGGAGGCCAAAGATTTTTTGAGATAAGTCGATCGCCGAAAAAAGCTTCAAGCATGTCCATGGTTTCATTACTCGTATGGCAAAATTTAATATACTTGAAAAAAAATCACGGAAAATGATTTTTTAAATTTGGAGTACGAGAACTTTTTGGACACCCGATATATAGGCAGGTTATGCACAGTAAGATTTTTTTAAAACTCCTAAAAACTAGGAAAATACAAAAAAATCATAAAATGTTAATTTTGATTTTAAAAAATGAAAATTTTGAAATTAAATTAAGAATTAAACAGTAAGTTGAAGGATAAGAATTTTATTGCATCATTTACTTTTTAACTTTTACTTAAACCATTAAAAATCTTCAGATGAAATGAAAACTCTCTGAAGCTCTTCAATTCTAATAATATTTGATAAAAAGAAAACAACAAAATACGATCATTATCAACTTCACATTTTCTTAATCGTCATATGTGAATAACAAATTCACCAAATGAAGTAAAATGTCCTTAAGTTCATTAGTTTGACGTATCCTGAAGTGCATGGTTACCGTTTTGCTTTCACCAATAAAAATAACAAGTATGCAGCTGTAATGTTAATATTATTTGTTGATTGCATTTCAAAAAAAAAAATGTCATCATTACTATTGTGAAATTCTTTTTGGTCATCATTCATGAATACGTGATAAATCGTATGAAGGAAAAGGTTCACGTATTCTGAAGTATGCGGATGTAGTCTTTATTTCACTAATAAAAAAGTGACATGGTTGCTGTTGTAATGGCAATACTATTTGTTAATTGCATTTCAAACAAAGCGCCATCATTAACAACTTCAGATTCTTCTCGATCATCGTACGGGCTTAGCAGATTCATCATATGAAGAAAAATGTCCTTACTTTCATTAGTTAAAATATCCCGAAGTACACGGATATCACCTATATTTCACCTTTAGAAAACAACACGTTTGCTTCTATGCATCTTGAAGTCTCTAATAACAATAAAAACAAATATGAACGGGTGACCTTCAAACCGGAGGAAATCCTCAGACTTGGAGTAAGCAAATTTGGCACAAAGATATTTTAAAGGCTGAAATGTCCAAACCGGAAGTATAATTATAACTAATTTAAAATCAAATGAAACCTTCATGTTTTTCAGCTATAATATTAAAAAAACTTTTACCACACACACAAAAAAGTTTATATCATAAAATTTAATTTTTTCTATTTGAATTTTTTATTGCGCAAAAATTTCTTGAATTCTGATTAGTTAAAAACAATTTTATACAATAATTAAACAATACTTTTTATTACATTGCAGTAAATAATTTTTATTGTTTTTTTATTAGATCCCATGTTTTTCTTATAAGAATGTACTTTTAAGTCTTATCAGGTGGATATGGTGCGTGTTAAAGCAGTCGAGGTCAAATGTCCTCCAGTTGGCATGTTGTGGAAATTCTGGGAGGGGAATTTGGATCAAGCCTTCTCCTCGTCCTCTGATTGCAGTTCAAAATTACAAGAAAAACTTCCAGAAAAAGTTCCAAAATATCCCCAGTGCTGTTTCGAAAAACGACATAACAAAAACTAAATTAAACTTAGCTTTATTAGTTCTGTCGAGCTAAACTGTATTTTTACAAATTTAAATTTTATGCCACATTATTAAACCTAATTAATAAATAATAAAAGTAGGTCTTATGTGATTAAATAATATCATAAAAAGTGCATATATTTTTATGTGCTATTATTTCAATTGAATTTTTTTACACTGATAAAGGCGGAACTTTTTAAATCTTTTATTCTACAAAATTGCTGAAATTTTGCTCAGTTTTCGGTTTTTTGGAAAAAATATATAATTTATTATTATTAAATTATTAAAGCTTGATTCCATACAAGAAATCCTATCTGATAATGAATTTGGAAAAAATAGTTACGAAATTTCTAAATAACTATGCTTATACTATAAGATTTGAAATTTTGAATGATGAATCAAATATTTAAAATTTAAATATTAGACACCCAGAAAATTGTTCTGTTGGTTCAATTTTATTACAAGAAAAAAAAACTGATGACTGTCATTAGTATATAATATTTTAGTAAATGCGTTGCTTTAAATAAAGTTCCTTACTTTCAATATCAATGTCAGCGCATTTTCATTAAAGGAAACATTTTCTGATTTTGCTTGTTTGGTAAATGGTTATTTTAGCAGGAATAGCAAGAAACGACTATCTGAAATGACACCCTGTGTATTTAACATTTATTAATATGGGAACATTATTACTGTAAATATAAAACTCATTATCCATGATCAAGATTTGTTTTCTTTTGATTTGCTACTATACAATATATTTTGTAACAGCTCTTGAATGAGATGTTCTATCATGAATTTTCAAGAAAAATTTGGATTTCCATGAAAATGACGGAGTCCTACATTATTAATTAAACAGTAACAATATGCAAATATTAGTCATTTGCGCAAAAAAGTAAACCAGTAACAAGAATTACACCCTCTCCACAGAAATTTCATCATCATCCTCACTTCTGAAACCTCACCTGTAATAACCACGTGCATCAACCAATTCGTTAATTCTGGAATATTCTAGTAAATATTTTAAGTGCTATTCTTTTCTTTTCCGCTTTCTTGCTCTTTCCCATCGTTAAGTGACTGCGCAACTTCCGCGCGCATCTTGCATTCTTCTCATTTCGTGATTGGAGCAGATTATATAAAGAACATCTCTGTCACCTCAACTTCAATATTGGAAGAGATAAGTTTCAGCGCGCGATAGTTTTCGTTCTCGTTCACGCAATTCAATTATCACTCGTTATTTTCTAAGCCTCATTATTTTTCCATCATGCGAGCTATGTTTTCGGCGTTTTGTGTAGCTGGAGTTCTTGCTACGGTTGTGTCTGGTACTCCTTTATCCAGGGATAAAAGGTTAGTGCTTATAATTCTCTCTCTTGAAATACTAATGAAAACATAATTAAAGCTTAGAATTCTCTCCCTTGAAATATTAATGAAAACAAGATTAGTGCTTAGAATTCTCTCCCTTGAAATATTAATTAAAACATAATTAATGCTTAGAATTCTCTCCCTTGAAATATTAATGAAAACAAGATTAGTGCTTAGAATTCTCCCTCTAAAAATATTAATTAAAAATAATTAATGATTAGGATTCTCTCCTTTGAAATATGAATGAAAACAAGATTAGTGCTTAGAATTCTCTTTTTTGAATTTTTTAAATAAAAGGTTTGATGTTTAGAATTTTCTTTTTTGATTTTTTTTTAAAAAGGTTTGGTGTTTGGAATTCCCATTTTTGAATTTTTAAAAAAGAGATTTGGTGCCTATAATTCCTTTTTTTGAATTTCTTTTTTAAAAAAGTGCTGATGCTTAGAATTCGTGTTGAAATTTTCTCATAGAAATTCTGAAAATGTATCCAATTATTTTGTAATACAATCAGAATATTTCCGTTAGCATGATAATGTTTTAAGGCTGTCATACTCTTTGTTAACTACGTAACAAAATTTATATTAAAAATGAGTTGTACAAATAATATAATGCTCTCTAGGACACACAACTGGACCAAAATCTGCCAAATTAGGCCCATAGTTCCTTCTTTAGTAGCTTTCGCATCACTTTAAAGAACTGGCTTAAAGTAAAGTTTAAAGGATGCACCAACTCCTTTTTAGAAAAATTATTTAAATTTAAATATATTTGTTTTAATAAGTGATAGAGAAATAAAATAAGAATTGATATAAAATTTTGGAAAATATAAATTAAGAAACGAACTAAAAATTCACCAGAAGAAAGTTCATTAAAAATATTTCCATAAGTGCATTTTAGAAATAATCACATAAAATAGAAGTCCTTAAGATTTTTTCATTACGAATTTTATTGATGCCACATAAATATTCCATTAAAAGTTAAATTGTAAAAATAAAGTATTTAATATTACTTGTTGAAAATTAATCGAAATTAGAAACTTTTATAATTCTAATGAAATATTTTATATCAAAGCATTTTTCGTATAAAAATGCTTTGATAAAAATGATTCATTTTTTAAATCAAAATAATGGTCAAATAATGCATTTTCGCACTAAACTGAAATGCGCATTGTAGAATGATTGGGCATAAAAACTAATAATGCTTACTTAAACTCAAACTATTGATATTTTTGCTGCTACTTTCATAACGTTCGTTTCCTTTTATAAAAATAATTATGTAAAAAAATTAATAGCCAGGAATGAATATAAAAAAAAACTCAGCAATTTTTAGTTAAAATTATTTAAAATGTTAAAATTGTTCAGCGATAATTTATTAATCCTAATTATTTCAGATTATTGGGAAACTGAAATTTATCTTGAGAAAACAATACCTTTATTGATTTTAATTTCTACATAAGCAGTTTTCAAGAAATGCATATCACAATAAGTTTAAATTTACAATATCTGAACGTTATAAGGAGAATGCCCATCAGAAAGTTGGTTTCAACAATCTCGTTTACAAATAAATAAGTAAAATTTAATTCCAATTTTTTTAAAGCAAGACTACGAAAATGTGATAAAACTTTCTGTTTGGTATTCTAAACATTTAAATACAAAGGATGGTGATTTTTTAATCAATCTACCCAACAAGAGGGGGGGGGGTAATTGACCAATAAGCTACTTTGAAAACAATAATAAGAGAAAAAAATTCTAAGAATAACGCTTTAAAGTTTAAAAGGTTTTGATTTTAATGTTTCGTTTGTTCTATCTTGTCGGATTGTAGCACTTCTCAGTCTTAGTAAGGGCACATTATAAGCTCTTTTTTTAATCACCTGGCCAATTTAATTTTATATTTTAACACTTTAATCCATTTAATCATCTAGTTAAGGATTTAGTTTAGATTTTTAATAAATTTTATAAAGCGTAATTTGTAATGATATATTTTAATAAATTAATGAAAATGTGTTTTATTTATTCATTTAATTTCACATAAATATTTAGTATTGCACTCATGAGTACGCTGCTTCCACACTTGTTCATGATTTTATTTAAAGAGATGCTTGTTGTGTTATTATTATTATTATTATTTTATTAAGTAAACATAATGAAACAGGTATGATCACTCCTCATATATAATATAATTCAAAAAATTCATCAGTTCATCAGAAGTTAATTAGTATTCGAATCTACAATCCATCACTGGTTCTATTTTCATGCTAGTTCACATAAATATTTATATTGGCATTCCTATTTCGAATTCCTTTCATGAAGAACCAAAATAAACTTGTGTAAAGTTCGTACCATCAGATCTTTGCATAAAAGAGAATATTCACGAAGAAAATAAAATCCATTTGCAATCACTGTTTACTCGCATTTCTCTGAAGAATTCACGGAACTCTGTACACTTTTTCTATTCTGTGACGTCTGAGTGTGTGGTATTTAGTTACTCATTCACAACGATGGAAGCCGTCAACAACACATTCCTCTTTTTCAAGGAGCTTATTCAGATAAGGAGAGGGGGCTTCGAACCAGGGGTCATCGTTATCTGAATGACCTTTGCTCTTTCTATTTACTCCTTTAGGGCAACTGATATTTCAGGATATCGCGATCGTCAATGAACACCGCAGATTACCTAAATGACCGGAAAGAACTCGTGAATGCCAGAAAATCGGGCCGTGAAGAGAGTTCAATTTTATTTTTCAAAAGCACACAATGATTGTACTAATTTTTCATTTTCTGATCAAAGTAGTCGCCGGTGGAGACTCTCATTTAATTCAAGTTTCCCACTTAGTACCTTCTAAATTTCCGAAATCAGATTTCTTTGATTTTAATTCAACGTTTATGTAAACCATTTTTAAGTAATAAACGTCAGGAAATTAATTGAAGCAATAAGAAATTTAGAGTCAAGAGCCGCTATCAAGAAAATCGAATTAAGTTGTTGTTATTTAGGGCACTTGCCATGGACAAGCCCCGCTATACATTAGCAGATTTTAAGCCAAAATAAGCGTCTCTTGTTTCAAGTAGCGCCAACTAGGGATTTTAGCACACACTCATCATAGTCGCTTGCACAGCCCCTTTTTAAAGGGGGGGGCACAGTCACACATCTCATAGATAGAACACACAAGAACAACCATTCCCGAACCAGGACTCGTACTTGGTACTCCCAGAACACGAGGAAGAAGCACTACCTCTGTGCCAGAAAGCCGTTACGAATTCAGTAGTCTTTGCATATAAAATGTTAAATTTAAAAGTAATTTGGGATTAAATGGTAAAATAATTATAGAACTTTTTTTTGTGCATAATACTTAAACACTTTAATATAAATTGACAGAATTGTTGACTTGGAGATTAGTCAGCCAACTGACCATAAGAAATTGGACAAAAATGATCTTTAAATCATTTTCGAAACATTTAATAAAAGAATGATGTACTGAAAAATAAAAGTTTCTTAATTCTTATTGGAATAATTTCGAGTACACGACCCTTGAATCATATAAAGCTAATAGTTACAATGCTCTGAAAAACATTAGAAAAAAAAATAAAAAAATCTCAAGGTATTGGAATCATTAGAAGTTGCAGGAACCCTTGAACTCTGTCTACTTTATCAAATCGTATTTGATAATCAAGGTTCGGCCTCCGGGTGAGAATAAACATAGTAATCTGATCAAAATCGTTAACGAGATTTTGACGATTTTCACATTTTAGATACTTTCCGAAGTACAACAAACTATTTTTGAAATTATAATGATGTATGATTGTAATAATTTATAAAAACACTACAGAAATGAAATTTGACCTGTGATCTTGATATAAAATTTAAATTTTTAAAATTAAATTTTAGAAGAAATTTCTCTGTTTTCTTCAAGTGTTTAAACTCGAGGCTCTTGCATTTAACAAATTAGACGAATAAAATTTGGTATTTGTTCTCTGCACCTAAATTCAATACATTCAGCATATTTTGAATCGAATACGATAATAGGATATCTTCTTTTTTTTCTTTCAAAATACGTATTGACTTTTCATTAACTTTCAAAGAAAGACAAACATTCTAGTTATTTTTTTTCTATTCCTACTATTAGCTCACTCTCTCTCTCTATATATATATCTTGTTCAAATTTTCAATCGTTAATAAAATATTTTCTATCCATCCACTCAAGTTCAAAATTTTTTTAAAAAAACTTGTAGTGGATGACATTTGATGTTAATACAGTTTTTTCAAATATTAGCTCCTTAATTTTTATTTATTACTTAAAAACTAAATTTCTCGAATTTATAGTAGTTCTTAATAGCAACTGTAATTGTTATTCGGGATAGTCTGGTTGGTAGAGAGTTGAATTCGCATCCCCTGTGCTGCGAGTTCGAGTCTGGTCGCAAAGTTCTCCGTGTTGGGAGTTATGCCCTTGGAGGTACTGAGTCGGAGGTGATCGTTATTCGAGTGCTCAGGGGTTCGTACCCTCAGAAGCTACTGCCCCTTTCCTATCGTTGTAAAGCGGAACACGAGAACAACGATTGTAATTATTTAATAAAAAGTAACTAAAATAAAAAAAAAATTCCTACATTTCTAAATTTTTCCTAATATTCAAAGTATTGATTAAATTTTTTTTACATTACTTGTTTGGTCCACACTTACAAATGTTCGTTGTAGGAACAACAAACGTTAAATCTTTAGTTAATTTCCTTATATACAATTTGTTTTACTTTGTCAATGGCGCTTAATTCATCTCTGAGTCGTTTCTTATGTTAATTGGTAGCTTTTGTGAATGGCAGTTAATGCCATTCACAAAACTTAATGCAACTCCTTAAAAAGAAATTACATAGGGTAAAATGACCTCATGTAATCATTTGTCACATGGTGACCATGTGACGAAGGCTAAATCATTGTGCTCCTTCATTCCAGAATAGTGGAATCTTATCATTTATGTAGACTACGAATATCCAAACTCCAAATGGATGGAAAACCCATCTTGTTGAAAAGTAGAATTCGAACTATCCTCGCGTTTTGCAGACATAAACTTATTTCCAATTAACAATCTTAGATAATTGCAATAAGTTAAACTATTTTAAAAACTAAATTTGGGAAGTTTTTATTTCCATATTGCTTCATGTTTAATAGTTTTTAAAATCTAATCATTCATTTATATTCACTATGTATATTTCGGTTTCCATGTCTTGTTTCTTGCATTAGCTATCTGTCAATCAAATTTGTAGATTATTAAAATGATTTGCTTTGATTCCATTTAATTTATCTCCCCATGTTTTCGTTTTTTGAAGCGTCATTTTGCTTCCATTTTTTCATTCAATTCCTACTTTTAGTGCACACTCTCCCTACATGTATCTTGCTCAAATTTTCAATCGCTAATAAAATACTTTTTATTCATCCTCTCAAGTTCAAATATATTTTTTAAAACTTGGAGTGGATGACACTGGGTGTTAATAGATGTTTCAAATATTATTTTATTAATTAAATTCAATTAATTTTTAATACTTTAAATAGAGTTTTAATAGTTTGTAATGAAAATTGAAATTAACAGGCAGTAGTTCATTCGGTAAAATTCGAGGATTTCAGTATTTTTCACGTGAAGGTACAGAATGCGAGTTCAATTCTTGCAAAAAATCAATAATGCCGTGATAAAATATTTATATTAATTATAATTATTTGATAAAAGTTAATTAAAATAAAAATTTTCTTTGTTGACCTAAGTAGGAATTGACAATTTTTTATATTACTTGTTCTTAGATAAATTCGTAGTTGATTTGTATCAAATATTGGCAACAAACGCAAACGGTGAAAGGAAACAATTACCAATCCAGCAACAAACTGTATACTCGGTTTTTTCTTCTTGTTTATTCCTTCCATTTAGAATTGCAAATAATGTAAACATAAAATTCCATAAACATTAACTTAAAGTACATAGTGGGCATAAAAACAATCTAAGAACTGTAGAACTTATTTTTAAAAAAACATGACAACAGAGAAGAACGTATTAATGCATAAAAAATGAAAAAGGATGAAAATATTTTCAATCATTTAAAATTATAATTTATCATTAAAAAATTAGCCGTCAATATTCCTTTAACAAGAAAAAATAAAACTTGTTTCTGTTCAAAAAGAAAATAGTTTATCTTTACTAATATATGTGTCTTTGCTATTTAATTTATAGAAATTTTTACACACTTCAATACTTTTAAGAGTCAAGCGCATTGAATTAATCATTATAAACAAAATAATCTTTTCTTAAAATAAAGCGCAATGTGTTTGTGTTTTCGCTGTACAAGCCATTCCATTCGACCTACAGCTACCAAATTTGGTATATGTATATCTTGGATGCCGGGAATATGCACCTCGGAGCCCTTTTTTGAATTTTTAATTAAAATTTTAATTAATTAGAAAATAAACCAAATTTTAACTTTTTTTCGCTATAACTTCTGAAAATATTACAGCACAAAATTGATTTTTGCATCAAGTTAAAGCTCAAAAAATTATCTTTTCAATGATACTAGTGAAAAAAAAAAGACGAACTACTAGTCATGATTTTATTTTTTTGAAATTATCCATTTCAGTAATTTTTATGAAGAGGGAGTTTTAAGAATAAAAGATTTAATAAATAGTCACATTTAAATTATTATTTGGTAAACGACATAAAAAAATAATGACCTTACTTGAATTTCATACATTGCGTCTTAATTTGTGTTTTGTCTTCGTAACGTAGTGAAGAGATCTAAAAAGCATTTCCTATCTTCCAGCAATTATTTTCATAATTTGATACACTTTTATCATTATTACGTCAAACCTTGTACTAAATTTAATTTGTCTATCTTAATGCATTTTTGAATTATCCTGTTATTAAATATCAGATCTAACATGTCGACAGACACTCCCGTTTCACTGTTGGAGAATTGCTTGTTTAGTTTTCATTGATCATTTCCAATATTTGATGCAGATCCCCGATGATGATGTGAAGGCCATATTCATCAGGTTAGGATTTTGGATTTATGAGTTACTAGCTTTTACCCGCGACTTTGTGCGCGTAGAAATTTTGATGTTTATATGTCAGAACTGACGGTCTGATCACAATGTAAAATGTCATCAAACCGTATGCTTGCATGCAATTTCAACGCCAATTGGAGCAACGCAAATGCGTGAATTTTCTAATTTCCTTAAGCGTGTTCCTAGTTGGAATAATGTAAAGCAGATTGCAAATTTTTAATTTCCATTATTCTGTTTTATTTTAATTCAAAAGTTCTTCAAAATGAATCTGGAAAACCGATTAATTAACAATGTTTAGTTTTAAATGCATCGAAAACTAAGAGAATAAGCATAATCGTTTGAAATAATCAGTTGAAAGCTTGTTTAGCCTAATCTCATTAGCGTGAGGAAAAATAAACTGAATTCTTACTCATTTGACGGCTGAGAAATGAAGAATTTTGGTGAGAATTTTGGTTTTTAATTAATAAAAAAATCAATCTCTCCATTAATCAGAATAAATAGTAATCTACGTCCTATTATATACTATAATCTATCTCTGTGGTAAATTCCCTCCAATTTAGTTCAGCTGTTCTAGTGTGATTTACTAACATCATCCATTGATCCGTCCGAACTTTCAGATTTATTTTAACAGATAGATAACACTCGAATACGTATCCATAGATACACATCCTTTTTAAACCCACAAACTTATCAATGGATATACAATTGTTTGTCAATTTGGTCTAAAATCTCGAGCATATCAGTAATTTTGATTATAAAACCATGCACCAAAATTTTGTCTTCTTAGATCTTTTTACTTTTGAATTCATAAGTGTTAAATACTCTGAAGTTAACACTTATACATAGGCATGATGTGAAGCTCCTCTGTTCGAGTGTTCTATTCGCTGTCTGATTGCAGATCAAGAATATTATAGCTGCTCAAGTATGCCTTGCTGAAATAGTTCTCTCGAAATTTCTACATGGGATTGAATGTTACTGTGTCAAAATTAACCTCCGAAATATCAATATAAAAAGATTTGGCTGGGTATGATTTAAAAGTTAATGAATCATTTAGTAAATGAATACAATACTAACTTTGAAAAGGTGAATATTCTCAATTTAAAACTAGGGAGAAATATATCTACATAAGAATAAGGAAGTTTCCTGTATTCAAAATTCACGTCAAGAAATTACAGGACAACAGAATTTACTACATATGTGAATCCCTAATAATTGAGCAATGACAACTTCCTTGCAAATTAATTCATCTCTATTGATGGCAAGAGTTGATCGGAACAAAGAACAAAGAACAAGAACAAAATGAAACAAAATGAGAAAAAATAATAAGATTTATAGGTGATTACATAGTTTAAAATTGTTCAATGGATTCAACTAAGATTTGATAGCTATTCAAAGAAACTTATAATGAGGGACGCAAATGTTTCAATCGACGACATGAAAAAAAGATGTGAAAATTATTATTTGGTTATAAATCAAGCAATTTACAGTAATTGCTTGCGCAGGGATTAGCGCTTGCAAAGATATCATGATGGAATCAAAATGGGATTTAATAACGATTTTATTTGACTTTTTTTGCATCCTATCTTTCAAATATGGTATTTTCTTTAGCCAACAGTCTAAACAATTAGAACGTTAACACAAAACATATTTTTTATCTATTAATTTAGTTATATGTTAACGTCCATCGTACAACCACACCAAAATTCGTATTTTTGAACTGGCCTCGTAATTTTGTATCGCGGTTAGATGACGAGAAGGACACATGAGTTGGCACCCCCTCTCTACACCACACCAGCGGCAGAATATTTGCCCCTGGCGGATTTAACGCACAACATACCCCCTTACACGACGGTTCTTCGGTAAAATCGGGTCTGGAACCTCAAACATTACGGTTCGTGAACAGAGACCTTACCACCAGGTCACCACTAACCTTGTTTATCTATTAGAAAAGCAACTTTGCTTCCACCGTAAGAAAATGTGATTATTGAATATTGAACCTATTTAGATGATCCACGGTGGTATCATTTCTTATGCCACTGCTCTTTCATTCAAAAACCATCGCCGTCAATTGTTTTATACCAGAATTCTCATGGCATACGAAGTCATCTACGGAGCAAATCCATCACTTGCACTTATACTACTTAAATAGCAGTCCAATGTTCATTTTGATAAGACTTCAATGTGAATATTTTAAGAGGCGATACTTTTTCTTTAACTTCATTTACTTTTAACAGGTTCGCTGGAGTCTTCACTTCTGCCGGCTTCCCCTTCGGAGCTGGAGGAATGGCATATGCCGGCCCCAGAGTAGGCTCTTTCGGGGGGCTTAGAAACACCAACCCTACTGGTGCGCAATTTTTCAATCCCTTCGACATCTTCGGGCAGGATGGTTTTTTCAATGTGATGCCCATGCCATTCGTAGTGCCTGTGCCAATGCCAACTTTTCCAGTTTTTAAGAATTGGTATGAAGGGTGAGTAGCAATTTCCTCTTTGCTTTTTAACATATTTTTGTTTTAATTGATTCGGGGCCCGCTTGTAAGAATGGAACGCCGTAATCGATTTTCCGTTCTCTTGCTTTGATATTAGAGTTTTGAAATTTTGAATATTCTGCGTTATCATTGGTTGTACTCAAATGTAACATTTTCAGAACTTAATTATCGTTTAATCGATTATTGTTAGTTAAATTTTAATCTTATGTACTGCATAATCTAACAGATAATTAGAGAAAAAGTAATTTCAGAATTTCTTCAGATTAATTTTTTAGGAGTTATTCCTTTAAATTCCTTAGGGATTCTTTCAAATTAAATTAAATTGAAGGATTCAGTCTTCGGCATTCTTTAATTTTGGTACTTAAACGTTTTTGCGGGTCTTTGACGACAGTTAAATTATTTTCGCCTACAGTTTGGCGATTTTTTTACTGTTTTCAGAACGGCATAGGTACCATTATTGTCCAAGGACCGTTGGCGACAGCTAAATTATTTTCGCCAAATCACCAACAAAAAAAAAAACCAGTTAAAAAATCGCAATTTTTTGATTGGACAATAAGAGATTTTGCATTGTTTTTTTTAAAAATAGTAATTGGGCTTTCCATCGATATAAGACAAATAAAAAAAAGATAGAAACTGAGCAAAAATCTTCCAATTTGGAAAGAAAAAGAATAACGGGGTGAGGTTCCTTAGCAATAAATAAAAAAAAATTAAGCGGTTCTAATAAAAGAAATAATTGTAAAAGGAAAAAAAAATGAGTAATAATTTGTGAATTATTTAAAAAGAATGACTTTCATATTAATGCCTCGATTTATAACTTTTTTGAATAAACAACTTAAAGTTCTAATTAATTGATATTTAGGCAGATATCAGCATTTTTCCTTGATCACAAAAGAATTTTTTTCCTTCACTAAAACGAATTTTTATAGCATTTTTAGGAAATGTTATTTCCAACAATACATTTCAATGTTGTACTAAAATTCAAATCAAATATTTAGCAGCCATTGTTGTAAACTTCGGAAGGAAGTTTTCATTTAATTTCTATCCAACTTACAAGAAAAAAAAACTGAAGCAACGGTATCACAAAAATCAGGAGATAAATAGACTGGTCAATTAGTTCTTTATAGCACTGTGATATGTTGGGAATTTCCTTGTTCAAAGTGTTTCATACTTTGATCAAGGAATGGGGCAGTAAGGTAGTAACCTTCACCTAGAATGTAGGGGTATGAAAATAACAGGATTTTAATACCTTTCCCAAATTCATGCTTAAAAATATTTCCTGTAGAGAACACGTACATAATGACTTGAGATTTAATTGAAAAGAAACGAAACCCTTATTCCAGTGAACCAGCTAGTCGTTAAAGATGGCTAGTAAAATATTAAAATAAAAGAAAGGAATCTTTTGCTGTTTCCTTAAGATGCTAAATATCATTCGAAAATCATGGGACAAATGTTTATAATAGATAGGACCTTGAGAAACAACTCATTTTTTTAATTTTAATAGATTTTTTTTATTAGAAAACCAACTGAATCATTATCCTTTTTTTTAAAATCTGTAATCCTGTGTTTATAAAAACACAAAACAGTTTTCACTACTTTAAAACAGGGTTTTCAGTGATATTAAGTTATTTTTTTAATATTCGTGTAATTATTCCTCTAAATTAAACCAGCAGTAGAAAACACTTGAAATCCAAAAACTGTACAACTAAAAAAGATATGTTATGCCAGAGAATGTCTTACATAGCATTGGCGTACAATAGTTAAGAAATGTTAACATTTGGCATGAATTTAGCATTTTTAGTGAATCAGTAGGGTGGTACTTGGCGAATTTTCTGGAGATTAATTCCTGGTATGAGGTTAAAAGAATCTGAAATCAAATTTGGAAGTACAGACTGATAGATGGTTAACCTCTTGTTGGATTTGGTATGAAATTTTTAACTGTGGCTACACTATAGGCGCTAAATCTACGAACCGAATTTTATGTATCTACCCTTTTTCGTTTCGTTTATGATGTTAACTTATATTCAAATAGATGGAGAGATTAACTTTCTCTGAACGGAATTTGCTCAAACTTCGACCATAAAAACTATATACTGAAACTTTATATATGATTTTCAATGATGATTTTATGGTCTTATTTATGATCTCATACTTTGGCCATATACATATAAAAATCTTATACTAAATTTCATTCTTCTATCTTAAAGTGTATGAGAGTTATCTTTTTCATAGACCAATATACATTTTCCAAAATTGAGTTTTTCTAACTCAAGGAGGTCTAAAACTTGGAGATTTGACAAAATCTGAAGTTCGAATTATTTGGCGATTACAGTTTTTAGTATGTATTACGTATAAGTAAAAAAAGCATGTTTTAAATAATTTGTATTTTTCCTGTTTTAGTTGTTCAATGTATACATACAATTAAGAGCAAGATGATATTATTCAAGTTTGACTACATTCTATCGTTGCTAAAATTAGGAAGAATTTTTTTAAAAATAATGTAAAGGTAGACAAATAAAGTCTACAATATTATCATGTGAGTTTCATCGGAGAAGAGTTTCGAAAATCAGTTGTTTATTTTTTTCATAATCAAGATTAATAACTTTGGTTTTAGACTCTTACCCTGACGAAGAAACATGTACCGTGAACAGCATCTTTGTTGATGAAAATAACAAGTCCAGTTAGTTTTATTTACGAATAAAACGTATTAAATTCGTAAAAATAAATTTATCAGATAATTTATCTCATATTTCAGGAAAAGAATCTGGGTTGTATAATCATTAATTAAACAGGGGAAAAAAGAAATGTTTGTTTTAGAACTATGTCAATTATGCAGACGAAGAGAAAAAAGGGTCAAAGATGCAATCTCAACATTCCAAACTGTAAACTTTCCATATTGTCATATTTACGACGCATGAAAAGAACAGTATTCC
Source organism: Argiope argentata (assembly GCA_026289955.1). Taxonomy (NCBI): domain Eukaryota; kingdom Metazoa; phylum Arthropoda; class Arachnida; order Araneae; family Araneidae; genus Argiope; species Argiope argentata. The sequence goes on along the minus strand of JAOUZG010029773.1, from coordinate 1,186,351 downwards.
ACGGGCTAGCGCAGATAAACATTTTTATCGTCCAAGCCTCATTTTAACGTGATGATGAGTTTAGCCCGGTATACTTTATGCAAATTACAGGAAGCACATAATGCATAACATGAGAGCTCTCTAAATTTGCTCGCAGTTAATTTTCGATTCTTATTTATAATATCACTATAAAAGTAAAAATATATTACAAATAGGTTTAAAATGTTTAAATTGAAAAATTTAAATAAAGATTAAAATGAAATCTTCTATGCATATTTCAATGTATCATGTCAGAACAAAATTTCTTGCAGAGGCCACGTGCTCGTGCAAGTTAAATTATATTTTTATTCATTTTAAATGTTTCATCGCATTAGTATTGCAAACGATCCAAAAAACTTTGTCTCGCATTGATTGTTAAAAAAATCACATTTCCGATTTATTTCATTTCATATAATCCCATGCTGAAAATGACATTTTTCGAGGTTTTGTTATCTGTAGTAATAAACTTATTTTTTTAATCAGAGCTTTTGTAAATGCAACGGCAACGTGTTATTAAAAGCTTATTTTTTGAGATATTCGTGCAGATAATAAAATTTTTATTTTCGCTTACGGATTTTTGTTGACACCAAAAATCTCATCCCAAAGCAACATCATGTTCTGTTTTGATTATAAATTTGAGTCAATATTCTTAAGAATTAGGACTATGATTAACGTTAATGTTTTGTTTCCGCCATTTAACTTAGTAATTACAGAAGGAAACGTGCAGTTCAATATATAAAAATACAGAAACTAACAGTACAGAGCCTTCTATTTTAACTCCACACTTATTGGAAACGGCTTCTTTGATTCACCGGGTCACGACCGTGTACACAATTTCACTTGGCTTGAGATAAATGGTGCGCTTAGTACTCAATAAGAAGCGAGAAAATACATATTATAATAATGAGTTTTGGCATAAGACTTTGTCTTCTGGCATTGGTGTGCAAATAATAAATTCATAGAACTCCGGTCTATCCGGCCTTTTTGCTATCCGACCTGCCCTTCCGTCACATTAGGCAGGATACTAGGGAGTGTACTGTAATGTAAAACTAGTTTTTATGTTAAAATTAAGCTCCAATGAGGAAAAGGCTCAATTTCAGTTTAATATAGTTCTTAAAAATATTTTTAATTTTTCAAAGAAATATTTTTTAAAATGAAATTAAAAAATTAACTAAGTGCCAAACTTGGTAGCTTTAGATCCTAAGATCTGTCCTGTTAAATGTTTCGCACGATTTCTGAATTACACAATTTGACGATAAAAGGTAGTTTAAAATCATTTTTATTTTAAAAGTACAGAAATTCTTACGCTATTTACTTCTCAAGACAATGTAAACTAGCAAAAATATTCACGATTATTATATCTTTCAAAGCTGCAAATAATGTAAGATTTGGCCTTTTTCCAGAATAGGCTATTTTTTAAAACAATACCTCCACTTTTAAATCAAAATGAAACGTATTGAATGAAAATTTTTCGAGTGGTGTGATACCAATTAGCATGGAAAATGGTACGTGGTATTCGATATTAAAAATTTGTTACTTATTAAGTATTTTGTAAATTTTTATATATCCTTTGACGGAAACTCTATGAGAAATAAAGTTACTTTCCATGAAAGACTCATTTTGTTAAAAGATGCCGAAACTGATAATCATAAGCTTTGTCACAGATTGAAAGAAGTAGGAAGATAAAAACTTTTTAAAAAGAAATTTACAAACGATTTTTGAAAAGTAAAAATTAATCGGAAAATGAATCTTCAATTTAGAAGAAACCGAGAAATACCGATGCAAAAGACTTAAAAGGTATTGGAAATTCTGGAAGGAAATAGTTTTGTGCTTTAGAATCCTGGAAAACTGTTATTGTTGCTCGCCCCCACTGGCCAGCAGTGCTAGACCAGGTTCATAACGTCATACAGAAAAAAAAGACACGTGAGGATGTGATCAGGCGAAGCCTTCTCAGTAAAATACTTGGTGCAAATTTGAAAGTTCTTGGATCCTTCGGGAAATTTCATTGATTTAAGTTGACCACTTCGAAAGTGGACAAGAATAATTTGTTCCTGTCTTATAAAACAGTGAACCTGGAGCCTCCAGGACGAGAACACTGGGGAGGGAGACAATTCAAGTGGTCTTATTCTTGTGTTTTATTTTTGAGTAAATCTCCAAAAGGGTGAGAGGTGCTGATGACACAATGGCCTCACCAGCACCAGCCTTGGCCAAAGAGTCAGCAATCTCATTTCCCTTAAGATAAACATGGGAAGAGATCCACTGTAGATGAATCTAATGCGATATGAAAAAGCGTTTTAACTTGTTGAGTATTCACACTCCAACATTATCTCTCCCACTTTGCCAATTGGTCAAGTGCTAAATTACACTTCTGATGGAAAATTGCAATTAACGTCATGTATGTTTGCGCTTTCAATGCTACTAGGATCTGGGCTTTTAAAAATGGTAATGAGTTTAGTTAACTTATTCTGACAAAACTCCTAAAAGATAGCTGTCGATGAAAAAGTGTGTCAATTTTAATTTGTTAAATTATAATAATTTTTTTTATTTATTAATTTGTTCTTTAATTAAGAAAAATATGCGAATTATAGATAAAATTAGATTAATGTTTTCATTTACCTTCATATAGTTAATTAAATATGTTACTTTTAATCCTGTTGTTATATTGTTACTTATGGCACTTGCCATGGACCAGCCCATTGATACATTAGCAAATTTTAAGCCGGAGAATGAGAAGAATCTCTTGTTTCAAGTAGCGCCAACAAGGGCCAAGAATACGACTTTAGCTACACACTCATCACATTTTCTTGCACAGCCAATTTTTACAGGGGGCAGTCACACATCTTACAGATAGTACATAGAAGAAGAACCATGCCCTAACATGGAATCGAACCCGGGACTCCCAGAACACGAGGAAGAAGCGCTACCTCTGTATCAGAAAGCCGGCACTTTTAATCTTAAATTGCAAAATTTAGCAGAAAATCCTCATTGAGGGAAAGATTAATCAAATATATATTTTACAAAATTGATTTTTTTTGAAAAAATAAACTGACTTAACAAAAATTGAACTGATTTTTCTTCGCACATAATAGTTTCACCTAATTGAAAACTGGTTAATAAAATTCGTTACTAAATTAACTACTACAGAATTCCGTATACTGTGCGAACTTTCTCCTCTTTTAAGTGCACTGAAACAAAATCATGGCAATAGGGTTTGAAATAGAAAAAAAAAACCCAAAAAGATAAAAAATTAAATCTGCTATGCATATTTCAATGTATCATGTTAGAACATCATTTCTTGAACGGCCAAGCTCCATGTGCTCGTGCAAGTTAAATTATATTTTTATTCATTTTAATGGTTTCATTGAATGCGTCACTTTAGTATTGCAAACGATCCAAAAACTTTGTCTCGCATTTATTGTTTTTAAAAAAATATCACACTTCCTATTTATTTCATCTCACATAATCACTGCTCAAAATGATATTTTTCTAGGTTTTATTTGCCGTAGTCAATAACTTATTTTTTAATTAGAGCTCTTGCAAATGGAATGGCAACAAGTTATTAAAAACTGATTTTTGAGTTGCTCGAGCAGATAGTAAAATTTCAATTCATTGCCCATGCATATTTGTTGACGCCAAAAACCTCATCCCAAAAACAACATCATTTTCTGACATGATAAAAAATTTCAATTCATTGCCCACGCAGTTTTATTAACGCCAAAACCCTCATCCGCAAAACATCATGTTATTGTTTTAAAAAATGTCACACTTCCTAGGATAACAAGTGGTTCATTATCAGTAACTAATATAGCATGCCAGAATTTTGATTGATGTAATTCAATGAGCAAACGAAATGTACACATGGAAGTTGCTTCCTAAATAATATTTGAGAAACCCAGTTTGAATTTATTTATCTTAATTGGATTATTTGAGGAACAGCGGAGAGGTAGAACGTTATCGCTTCGTTCGGTGCTATGCAGTACCTATCTCATGTGAGCATTGCGGCTCTAATTAAATTCGGACGCATGCACGGATTGCACGTGCCCGTCAACAGGGGAGTAAAATAAGGCGGGTGATTCACCCTGATTAGACAGCTGTGACTCGAGTTCCTATTTAACAGGTGGTACAACACTGATTATTTTGTCCAACTTCGTGGATATTTGCCTATACATGGTTTTGGAGTCAAGAAGGTTTCATAAATAATCTCCTGAATGATAAATCTTATTAGACAGAAGAGTTTAGATTTCGTATTTGTTTTTAGTTATAGTTTCTGTGCATAAATCATCGAGAAATGCAACTATTATTCTAAAGGATTATGATTAAATATAATCTGTGCAGCTTATTAAACCACTGAATTTTTTCCCTTCTAAATTTATAGCGTTCCAAAAAAAAAGAGGTGCATAAGTAAATAAAAAATCGGCTCATGATCAGTTTTATTTTAAACTTGCTTAAGTTTACTCCCAAGTAAATTAAACTTCGACTCATTTTTAAATCAGAAATTTACTCTAAGCATTTGCGAATAAAGCAATTTCCAGTACAGAAACCTATTTTGGATTTTATTTCAACCACTTTTACTTTATCATACACAGAGAGGAAATATATAGAGCGTAAGAGACGTACTCGTTAAAAAGCAAAATAAAGTTTTCAGACTTGAATTTCAACATTTTATACCTTTTTGAGACCCATAAAAGTATTTCAGTAATCATATTTTTACGACAGTGTGTATATTGTTGTTGTTTCTAATGGCATTTGCCATGGACAAGTTCGCTGTCGCAGTCAGCTATTTTAAGCCGATGATGTGTCTCTCATTTAAGTAGCGCCAGCTAGGGTTAAGAGTATGACTTAGATACTCAGGCTTCATAATCGTTTGCACAGCCTCTTTTTACAGGGGCGGTGGGGGGCACATATAGAACATATGAAGAACAACCAAGACTCGAACTCATGATGCCCAGATCACGGGGAAGATGCGTTTCCCCTTGTGTAGAAGACTGCGTGTATAAACACCACAAATAACCTTCTATACTATTTAGCATGAATCTCTATAAAAAATTATTGTTGTTGTTGTTACGTATGGCACATGCCTATGAACAAGCCCTCCCACTGATACAGCAGCAGATTTAAGCCGAAAGGAGCGTCTCTTGTTTTTGAAGTAGCGATAACTGGGGCCAAGCGTACGACTTAGCTACACACACACACACCACATTTGCTTGCACAGCCCCTTTTTACAGAAGGACACAGTTACACATCTCACATACAGCACACAGAACAACAACCATGCCCAGACCGGGACTCAAACCCGTGACTCCCAGAACACGAGGAAGACGCGCTACCTCTGAACCAGAACTCCGGCCATAAAAATTATTGCTAATAAATTTTGTTCATTTTCAACATATGCAAGTAATAAAAAAGTTTTGTTCATTTGTTTTTTTATCTTAAGTTTTGTTCATTTATAAGTGATTTAAACTTAATCGATTTCATCCACAATAACACCATTGCGTGTCTTTGTTTTGTAGCGTAATATGATGCTATTTTGTATAAATGAGGTTAATATAATGATGTGTCTTTAATGAAGGAGCTTATATAATGATAGGTCTATGTCTTTAAGATATTCATTCATAAAAATAATAGGGATCAATAGCAAGCCAATTTCAAGAAAATAACCTTCAAACTTTTAAGAAGGCTTATATAATAATAAATTGTCCCAAGCGTTTAGCGGTCGGCTAGCCTAGTTCTCAAGGTGGTGATGTCTCATATCCATGAAATCAAGATTTACATTTTCATGAATGAATATCTTAAATAGCTGCTCTCATTATATTAAATCTCATTTACAACTCAATTTTCCAACCTATATCCTCTTCTTGTCCTATGCTCTTCTTCCACTGTAGCTTTGATGGTCATTGAGATTGATTTAAGCGTTTTGCTCACCTCTGATTATGGTGATTTATTTTTGCCACACCTTCATATACGTTAATATATGTGGAAGTACACACATTTTTTATAGATATAAATTTGAAACCTTTCAGTGTATATCCCAAGTAAGAATTAATTTAAATTATTTTTGGCAGCATTTATAAATGATATTCTTATTTGGAATCATCCGAGAACGTCAAAGAAAGTTTCAACAAATTAAAAAAACATATATGAAAAAATAAAGAAGAAAATTCTATTCCTTCATTTTTATGAAAATTTGAAGCTCTTTTTCTTGATTATCAACATGATGGTACTTACAATGTCTTGTACTTATATAGTCTTCTTTTGAGATTCTGACTGCGATTTATATAAATCTATAAATAATTTGCCGTGCTTTGAAAATCGATTTATTTTAATGGATTCTAATGAAAAAATAATAATATGCAATGAGGAAACTTATGTGCAAAGAATCTATTAATAAGAATAAAATTTAATTTTTGTCCAAAATTCTTATTTTAACTCTTTAAATATGAATTTTGGACAAAAAAATAGTAAAAGTTCATAAAAATGAAGCTACATTGACGTGTTCTCCTTTCATGAAAAATTTGATTCAATTTCTATGTTTTTGTATTTTGCTTTGAATAAATAATCTACTTTGGTTAAGTTCAATGTAGTCTATATAATCCGAAACATCGGGGTCAACATTTTTTTAAATTTAGAAATACATTTTATAATTATTTTATTAATTAGATGCAAGAGATATTTATTTCACATTTTTCTTAGGTTCATAAAAATTAGAAATATAATTGCAAAATTTCATGTACTGTAACTCCAATATTGAAATAAAAAAATGATAAGACTCGGCGAGGGGAAAGATCGTCTGTCGTAATCATTTAGGTCAATGGCAAGTCAATGGATCATCATCTTGCTGATGGTTATCGATTTTTGTAGTTGAAGGAACTCTTTCTGCTTAAAAATAAACATTTATATCTTCTGAAAATTATCAGTTATTACGTAAAGCTGGAAACTTAATTTTAGAGTACCATTTCAAAAAAGGAAAATTATTTGAAAGTAATTTATTCTTTTTTATATTCTATCATTAATAATATAATTTGAAGTTTGCATTTAAAGTGTATAAATGGGAATTTGGCTTCAACTATTTTTATTATTCTTGATCGAATGTTTGTAAATTCGCAGATGATTTAAATTAGGGACAGTTGGAAAACTAAATTCTTCATTCGAAACTAAATATTTTTGGTTCCGTTTTTCAAATAAATACTCTTTTGGCTTGCGTGGTATGAAGCCAAAATGATTGATTCGAGCATGGTTTTTGTTATTTAAAACTAAATTAGAATTGCTCTTTGATATTAAAATACAAAATATTAATTCGAATTTTTGTATTTACAGAGAGAATGTTTGCAAGGAAGAAAAGATTATGAATACTCAGATGCCGGATGATGTCGTTCCAGATGAATGGAAGGACGACATGCCAAACATAAACACAGATTTTAGTCATGAACAAGAAACATGCAAAGGAACCGACAAGAAATATGTCTGCGTGAAAAGGTAGCTAATAAAAATTAAACGCCTTTTTTTGATATTAGGTTCGGGAAAAAGAAATCCATTATTATTTTACAACCATCTACCGAGAAAATAATGGATTTCTTTTTCCATTATTTTCAAAAATTTCATATGGAAAGAAAAAAAGGAAAGAAATGGGGAAAATGGAAAGAAAATAATGGAAAGAAATCCATTATTTTCTAGGTAGATGGCTGTAAAATAATGATGGATTTCTTTTCCCCCAACGTAATATTTTAATCCGCCCTTAAAATTTTCAAATGTAAATTCAACTCTTTCTATCATCATGTTAGAAATAATCAACTATATTTATATTAATTGATAAGGAGAAATTATATTTTATTATTCTTTGGATATTAATTGATGGATTTGTGAAAGTAAACCAGTAGGTATCTTTGTAGTGGATATTCAAATGAAAGATTATTTGATTTACGAAAACAAATCAAATCTATAGACATTTTTCCTTATTTTACAATTTTAACTATGTGTGTTTCTAAATTCATTTTTATCTTAGCTTTTATTTTATGACATCATCTCAGATGTCGTGGAAACTTTTCTTGATGCAGAAAAGCTGATCAAGAAATCAAGCTGACCAAGACTATATAGACTATAGAAAACAAATATAGATTTCAATAAAAATTGTTTCAAATATAGGAAATCATTTTCTAATTTTGGCCCAATAACTAATTTCCATATCGTAAGGGATAGGCATCTAATTTCAAAAGGAAAAAAAATGTTTTCACTATAGTAACAAATATTATTTTATTGTCTGTGATCAATAAATGCACTACTGAAAAAATTACGTAATATAAATTAAAATATAATTTCTCATATTAATTATATGGTGTAAAATACTTTTGCTACACAAAAATTAAGAACAATAGAAGTTTCATTGTTGTACGATCAAAAATGACCAAGTTATGAAATTTTGGATCAACAGCCGGATCAAGAAAATGTAATCTGAAGATAGAATGACCTGTCTGAAGTAAAATTTAAAATCGTCTGGATTCATCTGAAATTGCAATTTTAAAGTTTTAGACCAAAGTCAGTTTTAATTGAAGAAAAAATGATCAAAAGGAATGAAAATCTATATAAAAATCTAGATTTCTTAATTTTTCAGCAATAAATTTACTTCTCAAACAACATAAATATAATTTTTTTATTTCCTTTAAACCTTTTTCCAATCGAAAATATATGCTTACTTCTGAGAGATCATAAATAAGCTTTCGTACCAATATTTAAAGGGAAACACTTCTAGTTTTAATAAACTCTATCTTAAAATTTCAGAATTTTTTTAGAAATCCTCTTTTTTCTCAGAACATTTAATCTGAACAAAAATATCTTCAATATATTACAAAAAATTATAACTTTTAAGTGGTATAAAATTCAACGAAGACGTCATATTTCTTATCTGAACAAATTGTTAAAGATGCAGACGATTGGTCTTCAAGAACAAAAGGGTCGTCAGTTTTAAGAAACTGTGACTCGCTCTGAAATCGTTTTACCAAACGATTGATGAGAATTATTTCCGTCACGAATAGCCAACTGAATTAGTCTCGTTTGTGAGCGACTGATTAAATTAATCTCAGATTCTGAGGGAATGCACATTACATTAACTTTGTTTTGTTGGTTGCTCGCAATATTTAACAAACACCAATGTTATCTATTGATAGAAGTTGGATTCAGATCTAGCAGAGACTTATAAATAATGCAAGCCCGGGATCCAGCTTCCTTTTTGAAATCAGATTTTTAAATAGATTCTTATAGGAAGGCTAACTATTGTGTATGTTATTATGGCAAGACTTCGGGAAAATTTCTATGCCGATCATGGTTCCTAGAATCAAAAACTAGAGAAGGATAACTAGAGTAATTTGGTTTAGATTTTAACTGGTTTGAATATTTCGTTATAAATAAAAAAAAAACTCTTAGAAGAGCTCGTAAATGACCCATGTAAGTTCAAAGAAAGTGAAAATGGTAGGATAGTTGAAATTTTCATTATAATTTTCTTAATATTGAAATGAGAGGAAGTAAATCTTATTAGCCAAACATTAAGACGAGCAACTTTAGTACTTAAAGTTTTTCGGTAACTGCAAAATCTTAGAAGTTAGGTGCTAAAAAACAATTTTCAATCTCTAATTTTGATTGATTTTCACCGTGAAGGAATAAAAGGAATAAAAGGAATTTGAAGATAGCCAGATGTAAAGGAATCTATCTTTGCCTTCCAGCTTGAAGGGAGAATATTTTTCATTGATTTTAATTTGATATGTATGTTTAAGTTATACATAAAAAATATGATGGCAAAATAAAATAATAGATACAAAGGCAAATTTATTTAAAATTGACTAAGATCATTTAGCTTCAATAATACATGCATAGAAAATAAAAATTACAATGGAATTTACAAATTACAATTTTTTAGGAATAATAAAAGAAGTTATAAACATTGAAAAATAATCTAAAGTCACTAATACAAAGTTTACTAGATCTCTTGATTTGTAAATCTAACAAAAAAACTATATTAGGCACCCCATTTGTTTCTAAGCGAGTTTGAAAACATTAAAGAAATTCTAAGAGTAATATTTTACAATGTAAGCGGTATTTATAATATGTACCAGTACAAGACTCTAATAAATAAAATGGAAACAAAAAAAATTATTTACTGAGAAAATAATGAAGATAAACTAATTATATATATACAAGGCCTCAAATTGAGGCCTTGAAAGTTGTGGAGCTCTGGCAATTATCCACTTTACCTATTTAATTATTCTGCTTTACTAACGACATAAAATAATTGTTTACAAATATGAAAACAGCTGCGGCTTACAACCTGAATTATCAACTTGCCTATGTAATCAACTTAAAGCTCTGGAAAAATTTACTTTTCTTTAATTATTGATGCACTTATAGAACAATTGAATACATTTTTACAAATTATATGAAAAAATTGTGTTATTTAGTTCACATTAGAATTTTTATAATTATTTTTTCTAAATATTCCTTGTGGTTTGCTAAAATGAATGTATGTATGCTTTTTAAGTAGGATTCTAAATTAATCAAATTTATTTAAAATTTTGCATTTCGCTAGCTTCATAGGACTTTAGTTAATACGAATTTCTATTAAAATTGCAAAAATTATTTTTTTTATTTCAATGAAGGAATAAAACGTATTGATAGGATGTTCAGAATCTGCTCGCAGATTATTTAGCTTTAAAGGATGAGTTATTTGTATTGTTTAATTCATTATGGGATTGTGCATTTAATTGTGTTTATTTGCAGATGAAAATACAATTAGAATTTCTGTTTGCCAATCATTTTAAAGTGACGACAATTTTTTTGGTTGAATTTGCAGAAGCAACATTCATACTATTTTTTTCGGAAATTAATGAATGTATGTTTCCTGTTCCATATATACAAATTTTAACACGTGTTTCATATAAAAAATGAGAAGAGAAAAAAAGGAATATCAGCAACACAGTTGACAATTTTAGCAGGATAATCTTATAGATATAGAATAATACAAACTGATACCATCAAAAGAATGGAACGAAATAATAAATTAACAATTATTTACTTTGCTAATCTATTCAAATATTCACACTAATTATTCAAATTCTAGCCACTTCCTAACATATGATAATTTTGTTTTTAATGAATGAAAGCATATGGAAAGGAATTCATACTGTATTGTGCATACGTAATCCATATCTATCACATTATCACACAGTAATAAATACAATTTATTAACCTGTTTAACTATTTGCAATTAATACTCCTATTAATTGCAATTAGCAATGAGTCTACATAAAAAAACTGATTGAAACTGATCCTTTCCCATCTGCATTTGTAGACTGATAGTAATAATAAATATAAAAGCTCATGAAAAGGAAACTACACTGTGTCGCGCATGTGCACAATCTGTATTTATCTCAATACCTCACTAAATTTTCCTATTACTGATACATAAAAATCATTGAAAACAAAGCAGAGGCTGATTAGTTTCCATTTTGATTTTTAGAATGCTGCTCAATAATAAATAAAAGCATTATAGAAATGAAGCACATCCAAAGTAGCACAAATTATATAATATTAAAAGATGTTATAGAATAATATTCATTTTTCAATAATGTTGTATAATATTGCGAATAATGCTTAATATCATGCGATATTGTACAATATAGGTAGGTTACTAGGGGTTGTAATCTGTATCTGTGTCATTATTTCAAACATTGAAGACAAAGAATAATCTGATTATTTTTCGTTTTTGTTTACAGAGTAGTGGGCAATGGCGGAGAAGCGCAGATAAAAGCCACCAAGTATGAATGCTGCCACGGATTTGTGCGAGACCCTTCTGGCAACCCTGGTTGTGTCGAAAGTAAGTTTCCAAAACTGCTCTGCTATTTCATTTGATGCATTAATGAATATTCAACAAACAGATCAATTATTTGTTGCACGGGAAAAAGATTGCATTAATATCCTAAATGTCCTAAAATATGGAGATCCAGTCGATTTGGATATTCTGGAATTCGGATGATTGTATAATGCTAAAAAATTAAGTAAATTATTAGAGCAACTGAATTCCCCCCCCTGTTCAATTACAGTTCTCTAACTGAAGTTACATAATATTTTATTATTATAAAAACTGTAAAATTTACCCATAATTAAAAAGATAAATTAAATTAGTTTAGAAAGTTAATTATTTATAAATGTATTAAAACTATATAGTTGTAATACAATATATTTAAAACTTATTTTAAATTTTGAAAATTAATTACTAAGATTATGAAAAAAAAAATGGCAAAGCCAGTAACTTTGCTTCCATTATGATTTTTCCTTTTCATCATTTTTAATTCTCGCTTTTTTCCCCCAAAATCAATTCAGATAACTGAAACTTCGTATTTCTGAAAGTCATCCGAAAATGAAAATAATTAATGTGAAAATAATTTATTTTTAATAGAGTGCAAATTAAGCATTATAAGTTTTTCAATAATTTTTATTAATTCAAATATTAATATGATGAGTAACGTGTTTTAAGATTTTTTATGCATTAATATTTTTATGAGAAATTAATATATTAGGCATTTGCTTATTAGTTTGTTTTAATAAATTATAGAAACTTATATTAACGTATTTGTTGTTCAAGTTAATTAGTTATTTCAGGGAAACAATCACAATTTCAAAATTGGTTACGATTTCTTGTTGAATTCACGTTATTCCTAATCTAGGTTATTTTTCATGAATTATTGTCAATCTATTACAAATATTTTGAATTTTTATTGAATTTTTTTTAATGAGTGAAGGAAACTACTGATGTTATTAAGACTTCAATGTGATAAATATATTTAGAACTCTTTATTAAAATTTATTTGTGTTGAAATTCCTGTATTAGGAGTTAATATATTGAATTCCAGAATAATTGATTTTGAGGTTTTTATCCTATTTATACAATTCTTTATGCACTTCCGGATAGGAAAATGTCATAACTATAAAAAAAAGATAAATAAACAAAAAAAGAGCCATTCTCTAAAAATAAAATACTAAATGCAATACATTGCACTCAGGAACTACTTCTGGTTTTCTTTCTTCTTAATTCTTTCGGTAAAATTTTAAAATTCTAATTATAGAAATTATATAAGGATGAATGAACATAAGTTTTAAACAGACTTTTGCAGAATTTTGCTGTGATATTATTCGTAGTTTGTTATTTAAATATATCCAAAAGAACGACTGGATAGGGAGGGTATAGGGAAATGTTAGGGAAATGTAACAAATTTCTGATGCTAAATAATTTCTAAAATTTGCTTTGTTATTATTTGAAATTGGTTATTTAAATTTATCCTCTCAATGAATGGCTATTATTATAGACAGGTTTTTTGAAATTCGCTTTAGTTTTATTTGCAATTTTTTTTTAAAAAATTATTTGATTTTAATCTGATGGACAAGAGCCTCATTGTTATAATACTCTAAGAATATTACTAAGATGTTAAAATCTGCCATATTTAAATTATGTCATTTAATTTTTCCGAGTTTTGAAAATAAATTTTGGGAAAATTGAGGATACTTTGTTTTTGATTAATTGGCAACACAATTTCTTTGCATTTTATAATTTAAAAAAATAAGAGTTCTATAAATGAATGTAATAATTCTATACTTTCTTCGTTAATGTAATTTTAATTTTTATATTCTAAATTGTAAGTAAAACATTTTTATTTAAAGAAAATATTTTTGAAGTTTTCCTCTTTGAATTAAGGATAATGCCTGGTATAAATTAATTTTTTAATCAAATTAAATGAGAAATGTGAATCTAGAATTTCTGTGAATATATTGCGGATATTTAGTTTTCAAATTGAAATTATAATCAAATTTAACACAAGTAAGTTTATTTATTTCACTGCAAAGCAGTTGCACGAATCCTATGTTTTACATGATAGCTAAATAATTCAATAGGCAATAGTCATTAAAATATTGAATGAATGGGGATACCATTACAATATCTATCACTTTCAGAATGTCAAATTGACCAATTTCTTTTTGTCTGATTCTTATTAACAAGCCATGCTTTATTTGTTGCTTTTGTGATTACATTTTTTTCTATTGTATTAATCATTTAATAGTATTTAACAATATTTGCTTTAAATATATATGCAACTCTAATAATGCTATGCATTTATTGATTCAAGTTTACTAACAGATGGATAAATTGTATAGAAAATTTTTAAGTCTCGTGTACGAATTGTGCAAAACTATACCACTCAGACTATACCACTTTCGCAACATTCTGCACCACGATATTGGTGTACAATATTTGAGAAACTATCGTACACCAATATCGTACAAAGCATTCTCTAGCATTACAAATTTGTTAGAGGGCATGCGGGGAAGTTTTGAAGAGATCACCGCCGCTGGTTTGAAATATAAGTATCATTTTCAATATGAGAACAACTATATTTAATACGCAGTGATGTGAACAATGTTATAAACTGAACTGTGTCTGATTACCATCAAGTTCTGAATAAATTTGAAGACTTTCTTTCATCTCAATGACAGCAAAGATGGTCCTTTTTAAACTAATGCGATGACTTCTACGCAGGTCAAAACCAAACTCCTAATGGGGCAGGACAGAATACCAACGGAAAGCTAACCCCAAATGACCCTACATACTATCTTTACACAGGCAATAATATGAGGGGGAGTAGTAGCATTAGCAGCAGTAGCAGTAGCAGGAGTTCAACAGGAAGTAAGTTATAATGTAGAGCAGATGCAATCGAATGGTTAGATAAATAATTGAATTTTGACAGGCGTGCCAAATTATCTGATTCACTCGGACATCAAGTTTTCAGAATTTCTTTTGTTTTTTAATTAACTTTCTATATCTGTAAAGTTTCAAATTTATTTTCATTTTTTTGTTTGAAACGTAGCCATTAAACCATCAATTGCCAACATTATGCAAAGCCTATTTGTATCAATTTCTGGGCAGATGTATTTGTATTATAGATAGTGAAAGTTAAGGTTAAAATTTAAGTTTCAGAAATTGCCTATTTTGTAAAATTGGACAAAATGCTAAACTGATCCAATGTTACTATTCAAATATCCGATTATGTAAATTCGAAATGTAATGAAGATTTCAGAATAAATTTCAAAGAGCTAAAGAGAAAAAAGTACCAATTGTTATGGCCAATATTGGGAATGTACAGCTAAAAATAGAAAAAAAAATCTGGAAACTAAACTGTTAACATTAAATTAACTTATTTTTTACTGATTTTATCGACGAAATACTAACAAAGGGAAGCTTCGGTTCTGTGAAAAGAGCGTTGGCTGAATTCAATAGGTTTCACACGAAACTTGTTCAAAATAGTGTTACCCTTGGGATCAAAATTCACCACCTCTCACAAATAAGCTTAACGCCATGATGTGGCATATAGATGGGAATAGATGTGGAGTGTCCGGAAATAGACTGAAGATTTTCAAAAATGTATAACAGGAAGATGGCATCCATCTTTAATTTTTTGAACTGAAATCAAAAACAACTGGAAAGAAAAATTTAAACCCTGTCAATCATGAATTATCTTCAAAAATTATTTTTAACCTTAATATTTTTCCTGATATTCAGCTGAATAGCTTTAATTTTTAATTTTATTTTTAAAAAGCCTAACTTACTGACAAGAAATCTTTTTTTGAATTAATAATAATAATCTGTAAATGTGAATGAATAAATGGAAATAACTTCAAAAACTGTAGAATTTTAGAGCCCAGTTAATTCTAAGAAAAAAAAACGTGAATAAAAATAAGCAATATTAAACTTTATCTTTTAGTTTGATTAAATCATAGT
>JAOUZG010029773.1:1132184-1170512 GCA_026289955.1 Argiope argentata | reverse complement strand
ATATTAAACTTTATCTTTTAGTTTGATTAAATCATAGTCCCTTATTTCAGCTGCTAAAGCTGCTTGTCTCTGTTTAGTATTTTTCTAAGTGATCTTAAGCTTCCATTGCTGAATATACGCATATGTAGATATCTAATTTCGGTATTTTGTGACAAAATGAATCGAATAAGATTATCAAAACAATTATTAGTTCTTTGAATTAAATTCAATAGATTCAAGCCAATATGCATTCTTCTTTTTCTGTGAGAAAACGGGGAATTACAGAATTATGCTTGGAGAATACAACTAATTACAGTTTTTTGTTTTTTACTTAATTCCCATAAAATATATAAAATATCTTAAATTGTTTCTAGATTCTATTTCTGATAACATTTTGAACTAAAAGTAAAAAATATACAGTTTGACAGCATTATATTTTTACCTTGTAGTAAATTTATTACATTTTGATATACTTCTAGAAATACAGCAGTACGAATTTTTAGAAAAAAGCATTTGCTGGTACTGATTTTTTTCTCTAATTTTTAATCGGATAACAATAAATAAAAGGAAATGTGTTAAATTCATGACTTGCTCTTAATATGGCACTTAATTTAACTAGTATTATTTATTTTGTAAAATGCTCCAATATTTAAAAATATTAAGTAATAAAACATTTAAATTACATAGGTTGGCACGTCTGTAAAAATTTATATCACAAATAGCAGAAATTTCCTAAAACTGAATGACACTATAGTATAATATTTTAATAATTTTACAAAAAAAATCACTTTAAATTTGAAACAAAAGAAAAATTAAATTCCTATTTTTTATTATTATTGGTTTAAAATATTGTAAAATTCTTTCTCCTTTCTTAAAAAATAGAGTTTTCTGTCTGACTTCAATGAAAATGAAATGCCTGTTTACTTATTTTCAGATGTAGATAAAGTCCCCCTCCAATAAGCTGGGGAAAAATTCTACAAGAAATTTTACAGCAAGAGATTTGTTTATGAACTGTGAATTCTCTCTGAATTTATTATTTACCACCGTATATTTCCGTCCAGAATGTTATTATTTGAAACAGTTCTGTCTTTTTTTCCTTGTACCGCCGTTTATATACATTTAATGAACCAGTCTGTAATATTTTCTTGCCAATAAACTGTTTATAAAAATAAGCTTTTGTGGAATTCATTGTTTCTGAAAAAATGCTTTGCTGGCTTTCACTAACATTTATTCATATTTGTGTTACTAATCAATTTTCGAAGGAAACAGCATTTTTACTTTTCATATAGAGAGGTTAGAGTGTTACATTTTTTGGAATAATGCAGTATTTAAAAGAAACTCCCAATTTTTAGAATTAAAAAAACTTGTAGCATTTTCTTACCAATTGCTTATCGGGTCATTTGTTCATATAAACAAAATTCATCTAATAACATTGGATTTACTAATAATTAAATTCTTAAACAAAAACTAATAGCCATGCAAAATTTTTTTAAAAAATAAAAACAATAAAGCTTTTATTTATAAAGAAAAAAAAATGATAATTAAACACAAGCACGATTTATTGATAAAAGTGATACGAATGAAACTCAGGAAATTGAGAGAATGTAATAAATTTACATAAAAATGAATTAGTGTACATGGTAATGAAAAACATATCAATTTTAAGATGTCCATCACTACTCCTTTACAAAAGAATTTAAATCATCCCTTTTACGCAGAACTTTATACAATAAATTTATGTGTAGATGCACAAAGTATATTTATTCAGATCTACACGAAATCATTAAGCAATGTTACTGAAAATAAGCTTATATATAATATTTGAAAATAAACCTTCTGTGCACAACATACAGAAAGCATCGCGGACTCACAAAATAAATTTTCTCAGAGCTGCACAAAGTAAACTTCCTTGCGCATAAAACTGTGAAGAAGTAAGCAAAAATGACATATTAAATTTGTTAAAGTTAAGCAAACAGACATATTCAAATTTTTAAAAAGTACACATTGCTAAGAATAATAAAAAAACTAATTACAGTGTGAAGCAATGCAAAAATACGCTGAAGTTTAGAAAATTAATATATAGCCTCTGAGTTCCAAATTTTTAGAATACCGAGCAAAAACTTCTCTCTATGTATATTAACTCATATAAGTGCTATTAAATTCATGTAATGAGGTCAAACTGACCACTTCTTAAGGTCCATAACCAAACTCACACAATATGAACTCTATGAAATCTAGTGATTTTTTTAAAATGAAATTTTGAACTAAATTCATCTGCAGGTTTGGTTTTTGTCCATCTGTACTTTCAAAGTTATGTAAACGGTATGGTCAAATTAGGTATGGAAATTTGCAACTTTAAGTGCAGTTTCTTTTTTGAAGCGGTTGAGAAAAACTGTCCAATACCCAAATTCGATTTGTAGAAGTTATTAATGAATGCCAGGGATTAATCACCATAAACTCGTCAAGGATAAAATGGTAGATACAGTAAAAAGGCTAAATTTACGACAAAAATTGTTTCAAAACTATTATATACAAATGTCCCGTAAAGTGTTCTCTGGCATCGCTGTTGGGCTGTACTTACAGAAATATGTAAACATAGTAACTGAAAATCGCAGTGACTTGAATAAGGAATTTTATGACTTTAAATGCAGTTTTTTTAAAAACCAAATTTTGATTCCAGTCGATTAGAAAGGAAACTTCTGAAACTCAAATTCGAATTTTTTGGGAACTTTTGACCACAGGCCAGGCATTATTGTCCAAGGATTATTCAACAGATTCAGTAAAACTGATAAATTCAAGCCAAAGATTTATATTTTTATTATTGTACGCCAAAACCATTCAAGGAGTTCATTGGGATAACATCTTTGTCAAAGGGTATGCGATAATGTTTTGGGAAGACCAATTCCATTGATTATTCATATATTGAGTAATTGTATTCGAAATTGTTCCTTATAGAAATATCATTATATTTAAAATAATGATATATTTCAATAATTTCTTATATAATCATTTCAGACTTTCCAAAGTCTGAAATGATTAAATAAGATATTCATGCGTGTCTTTTTAAAATAATTTCCAGTGTATATGGATATATACTAAAAACAGAACAACTGTTTTGAATAATATCTCAGCAAGGCATCACTGGAAATAGAAACGTAGCACATATTAATTAAATTAATTAATTAATTGCAGTCCTTATAAGCTGAAGATGAGGAAATAAAACAAATATCTTAAGAGTTTTAGGGATTTACAGTTTATAGGAAACTTCGTAATAGTTGATATGATAAAATGGAAGATGTATATGCATATATCATCTTCCTAGCGACAATTAACGAAATATTAAAGAAATATTTTCCTGTATAACTCGGCATGAAATCATCAAAATTCGTTGTCATAAATACGATTCTGGCTTAAAAACCCATTGGAACAGTTTGATCCGACGAAGTAAACATACATAATATTGTTTATTTATATACATAATTAATAATTTATTTTTAAATATAATATTATTTAAAAATAATTCTCTGATTTTAAAATATCATATAACAACAATAGAAAAGGTTAAATGTGGTTATTTGTAAAAAAAAATCATTTTCTTTAAACGTTCCTGTGAAGCTAAATTATTAAAGGTCTATATAAGGTATATTTTTGAGACAAAGAATCTTGAATATCATATATGCTATCTAGTTTGATATATCTATGTATAATACGAGTTATCCTGAAGAAAATATAATTACTATTTGTTGCATAATAATCATCCTTTTATTCCTTCACAACAAAGTTGAGTATTTGTCTAACAAATATTTGCGCAGAATTCTGACAACAAAAAAGGTTTCCGATTCTAATTTAATATTCTTTAAGTTTCATTATTAGAAAATTATAAATGAAATATAGCATGAATTTAGTATTTTCATAATATTGGAAAGGTTTTTTTATACAAATAAGGCGAATTAAATATGATATCATCTCGATATTTTGACAAAATTTAGATTTTTTTCAACTAGTTTCGAATTTGTTAACTTGTATAGCAGCTTTTATAAGCTTGTCGGTGATTAGCGGATAGCGATAGCCCCGAACTTCAAATCTTATGGTTAGTAGCCGAGTAACATCCGTTGGGCCAAAAGTAGTATCTAATTTTTCTTATTATCTAATTTTCTTATTTATTTAATCTATACAAATTATGGAAAAAAATCTAGTAATTGACAAAATTGATAATTTATCAATATCAAACTTATTTTATTTAGTAAAATAATAGACTAAGAAATGAAAAGAGAATCAAGTGTTAATTAAACAATCAAATCAAGCAACAATTAAATTGCTTATGAAAGAAAATACAAGATTTGTAAAAAAATACTTATTTAAATAAAAACAAATAAATGAGAGAAAAAAGAATTTTTCTTCTTTCAGAAGTTAGAAAGTTTAATATCTTATGTTTGAAAATATTAAAGAGGACAATCATAATGCACAATAAAATACATAAAAAACTCATTCTTTGATTATGTCGAGATTTTTTATTTAATAATAAATAGTACAATGTAATATTAGTTAATCTCTCCCATTCACTTCTTTCCTCCCTCAGCAGAATCCTGAATTTAAATATCAAACATATGCTCGATGGGTGCGTCTACACCCCTAAAAGTTTAGCAAGCACCCAAAATCGCCAGAATCCAGCTTTTGTCTAATGGGGAGATTTGGGCTGAACTAGACTCAAAGAGTCAATATATATATAAACCATGAATGTTAGATATTCTTTACTCAGTAAATCTAAGTAAAATAGTAATGATTTATCACAAAGTTGCTCATTGCTTTCAGAAAAAAGCATAATTTAAAAAATATTTCCAGAATTTTTTTAGTAGTTTGTATTTTAGATAAGTGATTTTTTTCAGTCGATTTGAAAAATTTACTTCCTACTCTCAGAAACATGGGAGCTTTGAAGTTGGTAAGTTTGGTGGAAAAAGCGGGGATGATAGAGTCTCTGCACTCCTTCAACTACACCGTACTTTGCCCAGAGAACGAAGCTTTAGAAAGCATTGTTGACGAGGACAATTCAGCTGAGGTAAGTAAAATGCAAATGAAATTTTTAGATTTATGACTTATAGCTTCCACGCCCCCATAAAATATTTTAATTTAATAGTCATAGATTTGAAAGTTAAAAACGGTTTTGAAAATCAATGATTCACAAGTATATGGAATAGAACATTTCTTGACATGATATATATGTTACATTTAAAATTAAGTACATTTTTACTCCATCTGTGTATAAAATGGAACCTTGTGAAAATGATAAAAAATTAATTGAAAAGCATTTTCAATTTAACTGAAGCGAAAGTCATGAGAAACTCTTATAATAAGATTTAGAAATGAATTAGAAATTTTTTACTAAATCAAGCAATTTACATTATTTAAACACTTTCAGATGGTGGATGTTTTAAAGATTGTAACATCTTTTTGTGGAGCATCAATCTACAATCTTCCAATGTCAAGCGTGGAACATTTAAATTAGATGATGTTCAGATAGTGATCAACACGCAAGTCAAAGGAAATCCCGAACATTCACAATAACTCGTTGGTTTATGTGAGCGTCTGCTCAAGAGCTATTTTGTCATCGTTCATAAGGAAAATTATTTTTTACGCATGTTTTTATGATTACCAAGTTGGTGATAAAATATCATCCTATGAAAGCAACAACCACTACTTCTTTATTTCCCATAAACCTAACATTTCAGCAATTTATTCAGAAGCTGAAATGTTAGATCAAGTTTGATTGGATCAAATGTTTTCCATTCTGTTGTAGCAGAAACTCATATCTTTAAAAATGTTGAGCCACGTTGGATCAAATGTTAGAAACATTTCTAAATACTTTTCGAATCGCTGACTTAAGATTTCAGTAAAAAACCCCAAATTAAAAAAAATCATATCAAATGTCACAATTTAGGATAATTAAGAGAGAGATGGGAGAAATATTTATGAACAAATATTTCATCCCATAGAATGGGGAATATTTTTCCTAGCAGTAAACGAAATATTTTTTGTTTATGTTTCCTTATTCCATGACCGCCCTATCCACGGGGTAGATCCCGTCGACTGTTGAAGAATGTCCTGCAATCATAGGACATAAGAGTTATATCAACGAAATTAGAAGTAATTTTAGCTAACAGTACATATTGTTTAAATACCATTTGAAATATAATTATATCATAGTATTGCTACGTTTTTAGCGTAGCGGGGTCGGATTGAATGGACTTTACTTGAGGATAGCACAAACAAATTTGTTTGCAGCTATTTACTAGGATGACTTAATACAGGAAAATGTCAGATACAATCAATCCAGCAACATTCAACATTCACTAACAGCGTAAATACAAGTCTTACGCGCAATAAACACAGACTGCAAAAAAGATATCGTATAGCACAGCAAGCAGTAAATCACAGCGTGCTCAATCATACAACGTAAACAGCAAACGTAAACACAGCTCACAAATAACAGGCGGGAAAAGTAATCAGCTTGCTCAACGAGTTGCTACTCTTCCGAAAGGAACCGCCGAGACTGCGGCAACCCGTCCCTTATATAGCCGAGCAAGCGCAAAAGCACATGGAGCTTCATGAACGATCCAGCGGCTACTAGACTATTCTTTTCGCCAAACCAACTTGTCAGGCGCGAAGTTCTTCGTCTGCGGTCGCTAACGCCTTCTCCTTCGGTGAGCTTTCGCGGCGCTTACCCGCTCGTAACAGTATGCTTATTGTGATCATTTATTCTTCACTTAAAATAACATTTTAGTGAAGAATTATGGTTAGCATTTAATAAATGATAAGTATTTAACATTTTTACGAATGTTAAGAAAGCTTCAATAATAAATATTTTATTTTTCTTAACATTTGTAAAATGCAGCACTTCATCAACAAATCATCTAAATATTAAATGATTTTCTCTGAATCATGACTACAGATCTAACGCACAATGTAACATGAAATGCCAAGAATTTAATTTAAAAAATTTAAAATTTTCAACTAATCAAATAATAAGGTATTTTTTATTTATTTTAAAAAAGTTGACTGAACTAAATCCAAATTAAAAATATTAGCATTCAATAATATTTTCGACAAGTGTTGAAGCATTTTGAAAAGTTTTTCTAGCCAAATAAAAATTTGGTAATTTCTTAGGATTATCATTCTTCCAATTAAATCTGAAAAACGATACCGAAATAAAAGCAAAGAAGAATTTGAAGACAGTGATAAAAACCAACGAAGTTAAATTATCTTATTTATGGAGGAAGCTAATTTTCATAACTAATAGGAAGCAAGAATTTAATACTGAAGATATTTATGGATATGAAACAAAGAATTATAAATTAAAAATTAGGATACGTATAACCATAAGTATAAGACAAAATTTTTAATATATGCCCTCTGATTCATCATGTTTGCAATTACGGTCATATTTACTGCTTGATTTTGGTTTGTTTTTAAATCCTAATTAGAACTCTGTAGTAAAAATTTGCCTATTTCCCCTAATAATGAGAAGTGCATCGAATTTGAGTCACTGCATTATGAAAAGAATAGAGTTTCTGAGTTGAAGTTAATCGAAAGTTTTTACATTTTTATTCGCTTTGGGTAATTCAGATTATTTGCCATCATAATATAAGCTTTATCTTCTATATTAATAAAAATGCAACTCGAAATGCGTTGCTAAGCGCAAAACTGGAGAACGGCTCGACCGATTCGGCTAATTTTTAAAAATATTTTCGTTAAGACACGAGGATGGTTCTTATGGAGAGAAAAAATTAAAAAACTGCGTGGAAAATAGTTAAAACGACACTTTTCTTACTTTCCCGCCAAAAATCTTCATTTCCTTCCCCCCCACACCAAATGAGTTAGATAGCAGGAAGTAATAAATTATGATTTGTTTAGAAAGAAATACGCGAAGTCAGTTGGTTTTCATTCATAGATAACGGGATGTTTAAAAAAGAAAGAAAATAGTTGCTTTTATTATTAGTCGGTATGAATATTTAATCTATGCCTGCTCAAAATAAATTCTGGGCAGGGAAGAAAGAAAAGAAGGGTGTGTGTGTGTCACCATCATTTCCTTTGTGCGCGGCATTTTCCAAGCTGTTTTTAAACTTTCGCATCGCTTGAAAACCAATTTTGACGTTATTTGTTTAGTATGTTTACATTTATTATTCTATAAAAATGTAGAATTTTAAACCTTTCCCTCCACCATTTAAGTAAAATATCAATTCCGGGACAATCATTGCTCGGATAGAAAGAGAAAGATGAGTAGTGCAATGAGCAGAACATCTGAAGAAAATAATACTATAAATGAATTATATGATTATCAAAATTTGTTTGGTTTAAAAATATTTTGGTGAAAAACCTGTTATGAGACACAGCTACATAAAATATTACATGAAAATTTTAGCGAGCATTAATACTGGCGAACCGACTGGTCTCCAAAGGTGGCTAGTTCAATAATATAAATGATATATAATATAATAATATAAATAATCATAATATAAACTTATTTCAATTTGTTAGATTTAAATATCTATACAATTTTATGTTATGATTTCATTTTCAGAATGAGATTGGAACTAAATTTGAACGACATAGAATGAAGAAAAAAAGAATGTTCCACAATCTGCTCACAAGCCACTTAATTCCTGGATTTTACAAGATAGACGATTTCAATGATGGGCAAGTCCTAACGGCTGAAAACCCAAATTCGAAGATAAGAGTCAATATTTATTACACTCCAGAGAAGGTAATAAACTAATCTGAAATCATTTTAGTTACATTTTTCATGCTTATTTTTTAATGTATTTTTTTGTTCTTTTTATAGTTAATTTATGTATTAAGGTTTTTTATGTGTACATCTGAATTGTTGATTTTCAATTTAATGAGATTTCTCATATTGTATTCGTGAACTGTTGTGTGGGAAATAATACCGAATTTTTGATAAAACTAAATTAAATGATCTTCTATGGACTTTTAAAGAATTTTCTGGTATCATTTCTTTTAGTTAAAACCTGTTTATGAAAAGAATTTTATTAATGTTCTGCAATCTAACTTTATTGAATATTTCATTATAACTTTTCTTCTATATAGCTTTTCGACCTTATAGCACATGAATAAATTTTTTGGGGTGATGAAATCTCTTTAGTATTGAAAATGGATGATTTCCAATTTAATGAGATTTCTCCTGTCATATACACTAATCATCTTGTGAGAAAAGCAATCTACGAATTCATAACAAAATAAAAAGCACATGAGAAGAATTCTTTGATACTATTTTTTCAATTGAAAAATATTGGAAAATTCCTCTTAATTTTCGTTTGAAAAATAAGCGTTGAATCACTGTTTTAGTATGCATTGCACAAATAAATGGAAATGCAATGTTACAAAGACAAAGAAAACATATTCATGTAGTTCTTTCAACTTTAAACGAATATGATGCCACCAAGGCTATTGAAATACGAAATATGAGAAAAATATTTTAAATATTTATCTTATCTGTCAAATAAATAAAAGAAATTCGAGAAGTGTTTTTAAGTAACTTATATAAGATTCATGAAATTTAATAATATATTTTAAGTTTCTGTTTTTTTCAACGAAATAAAAAATTCTGAATGATTTTCTTCGTTTTAATGTATAATATTATATACCTTGAGCTTAAATATCTGCATTCGAATGTATTCAACTCATTTTTTTGGTCGCAGACACCTTTTGCAAACAATGCAATTGTGTTGCAAAAATACATTCAAAACAGATGATTTCACATACATGATTGGCTTGGTGTTCCATCGGATGACAAGTTCTGCATTAATAAACAAAAGAAATTACAGAGAATGCAATGCGTTTTTTAGTTATCTTGAGCTTTTGGACACCAAATATAAAATTAAAAATAACTCTAGTGTTCTCTATTTGATATTCAATCACTTTTTTATTTTTTTGATTCCTTAATTTTAATATTTGCCAATGATATTATAATTTAAATGATTTTTAAAGCATATCAAAAGTCCAAAACATTACACAGTCATATAAATTAATTTGGCTCGTTTCTTATTTTTTTAAGAAAATATTTTTAAAATTTTAACCACTATAATTGTGAAAGAACTAAATATACGTATGTTTCAGATTAAATGACTTGCGAATGTGAATAAAAACCTATGGATCAATGAAAATACATCAAACTTTTTCAGCGAGTGCGAAATTCAATGTAAATGCAAATAAATGCAATAATTAAAAAATTTGTAATAATTTTTTTCAATATGGTTTAAACATACTAAATCATCGCATAGTAATTTATCATGGTGAAAATATCTCAGTATTTGTTTAAACATTTTGTAAGCAGAAAAAATGATCTTTTTTAAATTTTTAATTAACAGCAACTTATAACAATTATTATCATTAGATGCTCTAAATGCAATATCATCTTAAATAAAAATTACTTCCATCCTACGCAAGGAAATATCTACAAATGAATCTTGGGAATTCAAATGAAAAACAAATTAAAGTATAAACTGAAAGAAAAATTCCTTCGTTAACAATTTAATAATTCCAGCCATTAATAGAAGCTACTATTTTTTACAGTATTAACATAATAATAAAGGAAGCAAACCGAAAGAATAAAATAAAAGAAGTGTTAAAGTGTAGAAATACTCAGTTTGTTTGTTATTTTTATTAATGTCTAGTTAATGAGCACTATTAATGTAATCATTATATATTCATCAGCTGAATATTCGGTTTCATTTTTTAAGTGGATATCAACGTTTGACATCGAAAATAATTCCAATTTTTGAATTCTAATTTTTTGCTTATATGAACAAAAAACAATCATCCAAAATTACTGCTAGATATATGCATAAATTGTCTTATTTGATCCTCAGCAAAAATATTTGAATTGAATTTGTCGATTGCTTATGTTGCGGTAATTAAAAGCAATAAATAAGTACTAGCAAGTAGTTACACCGTAAATTCGCTGTGACTGAAATAATCTGGAAGCTATTGTATATTTGATAAAATCAAATGAATATAATGCAGCTATATTTAATAATTATATACTAACATTTGCAACATATTTAAAGAATCTTTGAAAAATAAATAATTACATAATATCAATAAACAATTTAAAAATGATGAAACACTTACAATTCATGAGAGAGTGGTTGAAATTGTATAAGTGCAGTTAGGAAATACACAAAAATTCTCAAAAGAATAAACCAATTTGCGTATATAAGAGTGCGATAATAAAAATATAAAAAGAAAGTTCGAAAACTCCAGAAGATATTTTCGCGATTCTTCCTAGAGCCAGATTAATTAATTAAGAGTAAGAAATAAAACGATAAATTAGTAAAGCTGTTTGAATGTTTTGATTAATTAAGAATAAGAAACCAAAAGATACATTAATAGAGCTGTTTGAATGATTTAATTAATTAAAAGTAAGGAACCAAACGTTAGTTGGTAGAGCTGTTTGAATGTTTTAATTAATTAAGAGTAAGAAACCGAAAGATAAAATTAGTGCTATCAGGTGATATTACTTCATAGATACGCCGAATTATACCAGGTATAAGATGAGGGGAATAGACTACATCTGAAATAACATAGAACACACATTATTTTGATCTCATGTTGGAATCGGTTGTTTCGGTTTATAATTTTTTTTTTAATTTAGCCAGAAATTCTAGAATTTTCAAAGGCAGTTTTATGAACATATCAATATATCAATACTTGCTATTTTTTAAATTATCTTTGCTTGTCTACCTGATGGCGTAGTAACTCAAAAATGGTTTAAATCGGCATAAAATATACGATATGATTTTTTTTAGATAGTGACAGCAAATTGTGTCCCCATCCTCTCTGGAGATTACTTCGCACGGAATGGCATCATCCATAGCATTGAGAAAGTGCTACCGATCCCCACTCGGACTGTCGCAGACATCATAGCCGGCGATGTGCAGTTTTCAGTTTTAAAACGGAGTGAGTCTCTATTTTTTTTATCATTGAGTATTTTACAAAGGTAAGCTTATATACTATATAACTATTTAAAATTCCATAGTTAATATTATTTAATTAAATTTTTTAAAAAATGGAAAATGCAGGTGGTTAAAATTATTTTTGGATGCATTTTAGGACGTTGATTTTCTTGAATGAGTTCTCTCTGAGATTCTCGGTATTGTTTTATTTATATGGGAAGTTGGATTTATCAAATAAAATCAAGGTGTTCTCTCAATTGTTTGAGCCACTGTATATGCATACATATAGATACAAATTAAATCCTTAATGGTTTTTATTCATATTAAGATAAAAGATCCTTTCATTTAAAATTTCTTCTAGTTGATAGTAAAATATAATGATATCAATAGGAATTGCTGTAGTTTAGAAATATTGATATGAAGACAACATCAATTAGTATTTTATTTTGCGTATTTCTTTTGTTTATTTCTGTTGCATATAGATTACTTCAAAATGTAAAAATATATATAAAGTGATATTTTGATAAAGTATACTTACACTTATAACTCATCAGTAATTTATTTGCTTATAAATGAGTTCTTTGTGTTATTCTTATGATAGTATCCGTTTAATTTTGCAGTGCTTAGTCGAGCTGGATTGGTCCAGGCCCTGAGAAATCCCAACAAAACCTTTA
Source organism: Argiope argentata (assembly GCA_026289955.1). Taxonomy (NCBI): domain Eukaryota; kingdom Metazoa; phylum Arthropoda; class Arachnida; order Araneae; family Araneidae; genus Argiope; species Argiope argentata. The sequence goes on along the minus strand of JAOUZG010029773.1, from coordinate 1,157,890 downwards.
CGATATTCGCTCCCACAGATTCGGCATTCTCTCACCCACACTTGGAGCGAGAAACGAGTGCAAACGAGAAGTGCACCATCAGTAAGTACTTCTACTTCAACAAACATTACTTTTTTAATAAACGGTCACTTTTGTAAGAAATAAAGTATCACTTACTTGCATCGTTTGTTCCAGGTGTTATGAAGCACCATATCATAGACCACACGATTTGTTCTTCTGCCATTCCACAATTCGCCAAGAGTCTGAACTTGATTGGGGAATTATTGAGTCTTTCGAGGGACGAATATAATAAACTCTACGTCGATGATGTCCAAATTGTTGTCAAGGATTTGGTAGCGACGAATGGTGTTGTCCATATCATCGATGGAGTTCTGTCTACGAGGCAGGGTAAGGTACCAAGTAACACTAATATCCCTGAAAAGTATGCCTCCAGTATGTCCTATAAAAAATTTTCATTTTTAATTCTTTAAACATTGATCTTAAACATATATTTCAAATTAATCCTATAGTACATTGCGAAGCCATTTGACTACAGATTTTATTACCATTTATAAAGTTCGTATGAAAGTTCTAAAAGACAATAATGAGTGACTGGAAATCCTTTTTTAAATGCTTTTAGAAAACTTTTATAGAAAGGATTGATAGAGCATACTAGCGGTACTAGAGTTAGATATAATTTGAAACTAGTAAAAATACCAGGATGGCTGTTGTACTGTCTAAATTGAGATAGATGGCGCTGCCCGCGCTCGACGAAAGAGACGTCGCTATATTGTGTTAGAGCGGGAAGAGATTGTTTTTAGCATGTCTTGACGCGTAACAGAACTGACTTCTAAAGTGTCTGATATTTCTTGAATTCTAAATGTTCTCAATTTACTGATATTTGTTAATTTTCTAAATCTTGTTTCTAAATTCATTTTAAATGTTTTGTGTTGTCTGTGAATAAATGTTCTTAGTGTTAAAGAGTTTCGTTACTTTAAGCTAAGACATTACACTGTTGAATGTGCAGTTCTATCATTAACAATACTATTAAAATAATTTTTACTTTACATTGCAAATTTTATTCTGGTAAAAATTGGCTTTTATTTTTATAGCAAAATTGTAATTTGTATCACTGAGATATTGTTTAATTCCTAATGTAGTCATTTGGCGCATTTAATTTTTTTTTTTCATTTTACGAAAAAGATAATTAAACAAAAAAGTTAACTAATTTTCATGAATCATATACAATTTTTCAAAACAAGCACTTTCTTTTTGTAAAAAAGAGAAAAAGTTTTACATTCTTGAAATGAAAATCCGTATATGAAAACACTTCACATTTTTATAAAATCAGTTACAAAAAAAGTTAATTTTTCAGATACATAAATTATGTTTTGTTGTACAATCAACTATAGAAAGATTGTATGGCTGGAAATGCTCTCCTTAGATTACTGTATACGATTTCTGATTCCAAAAAGAAATCAAATACATGTGTCAAAAGAAAAAAAAAACATTGACTCAATTTATTTATCAATTCTATTCAGAGTTAAATTCATGTTAATGAATTGTTATTAAGGGGGTCATATACAAATTGCAAAGTTAATGCTTAAAGTTATGAACATGACGCACATCGATCGGAGACATATTTTTACAATATGCAAGTATTTTTGAAAAATATTTATAATACAAAAAAGCGTACTTTTAATAAGAATAACCCAAAATAAATAAAGAAAAAAGTAAAATTTATTAAATGAACCTGATAGAAACTATTAGAAAACTGTTTACAATATATATTAGGAAAACATTTGTATCTGAAATGTATAAAATGTAGCTTTATCTATAACATAAATGAAAATTTCCAAAGAAAAAAGCATCAAATATCGGGGATTACTATGCATTAACATATAGTGATAATAAGGAATCTGGTACGAAGACTTTATATAGGGTAACTTATAGCAGGGATTAAAATTAAGAATTTTTTCTTAGTATAATAAATTCTAGAGTTTGAAATAAGAAATCATAATCATATTTATCGTTACCTACATAAAGTATCTAATACATAAATATGAGAAAAAAATGGTACATTACGTTAAATGTTAGATTATATTGTTTCATTATTTTAGAATCAAGTTTTTCACTTTTTTCTGATTTTTTTTTGTTTGAGAGGATTTTTTTTTAATTTTTTTTTTAATATAGCATTTAGGATTTATTGCATTTTTACTTTCATGTTTTTTTCAGCCAAGAGTGCAAGCGAAGTGTTAGAAGAATATGGTTTAAATGAATTTCTTTCCTTGCTGGAAGCGGTAAATTTGAAAAAATTGTACGATTCTTTTGAAAACGTCACGTTCTTCATTCCTTCCAACGAGGCTATTAGGGTATGCATAGATTAATAAAATTTTTGATTTCAGTCCAAACATATTTAAAAAAAATGTTAACTATAAAGTCTGAACTTTTTTGAAAGATCAATTTTAATTACTTTAATTGACCTATAGCTAACTCTACTAAATAACTGATAAACTATGAACTGTAAGGAAATCTAGTAGTTGCAAAAAATTAATCAGTTAAATACCTTGAGAATAAAGAAAAATAACAGATGCTTGAGAAGAAAAGTCTTCTCCTTATTATATTTAACTTATATTTAACCTCCTTATTATATTTAAACTTATATTTAAAAGACATCATATTACTATCTAATAAAATACATGCCTTATAATTATCTAATAAAATAATTTCTATTTTTTTAGATACTTAATTCTTTGCATTAACATAACTGATTTGTATAGATAGAAGATTCCTATAAACTGTCACTCCTATCGTATAGCTATATATTTATTTAAAAATAAGGTAATCATAAGGTAAAATATAAGACACAAGACAGATAACGTAAAATAATATAAAACAATTCTTCAACAAAATTGCAAATGAAAGGTTTCTCGGTGCATTAAAATATTATGAGTAATCCAATTAATTAATTTTGCTACTCGTCTTCGTTACATTAACAGATAGTTAATCTTTAAACCTATATTTTAATTTTAGAAACTTGTATGTTATTGCTTTTAACGACATTCGAATGTTTTTAATTATTTTGTATTATTTTCAAATGCTGCAAGAATTCCATATTTCAATTCCTACCATTAGTTCACACTCTCCCTATATATATTTAAATATCTTGTTCAAATTTTCAATTGTAAATAAAATACTTTTTATTCATCCATTCAAATTCGAATACATTTTTTCTGAACTTATAGTGGATGACACTCGATGTGTATATAGTTGTTTCAAATATTAATTCATTAATTAAGTTTAATTAATTTTTAATACTTTAAATAGAGTGTTAACAGCTTGTAATAAAAAGTGAAATCAACAGGCAGTAGCTCAATCGGTAAAATGCAAGAATTTAGACATTTTTCACGTGAAGGTGAATAATGTGCATTCAATTCTCGCGAAAATCAATAACTTTTGATAAACTATTTATAATAATTATAATTATTTTTAAAAAAGGAGCTAAAATAAAAATTTCTATGTTTACCTAAGTAGGAATTGAATTAAAAAATTTGTTTTTATATTACTTTCTATGTAGATAATGAATGATAAATATAAATAATTAAATAATAAAAAGTATATGATGACATCAAGCAGTTTTAACGAACCGTATAGAATTACATTTTTGATGGTAATTTAAGCATTTATTTTAACTGCTCATTTGTTAATGTACTGATGTAATGTTTTCTCTTCAAGGCCGTGCCACCTGGACTTCTAGAATCACTGATGAGTAATATCAATTCATTGTTTTCTGTCCTGCTGTATCACGTGGGGGACGGAACAGCTCAGATTAAGTTGCAGGAACAAATCTTCCATTCAAAGTTGCAGAACACGTCCATCAAAGTGCAAGTCCATTCTTCTGTAAGTAAGTTTCCGATTTTACTCACATTTTAATTGGGTAATTTCTTTAAAAATTCCATAGTATCTAGTATCACTTCGTTGAATGCTGACTGTCGATTAGTACATATGAATGATATGCAAACGTTTTTAAAGGAAAAGGAAAACTTGCGTCTTTGAACACAGGAATACTTGATCCATGAGTTTTCTCAAATGGTGAAATATTTGAATTGACATCTCTGTTAGATTTTCGAATGATAATCTGGAGACAGTCTCTTCGACGGTAGCTTTTTGTCGTTGGTACATTTCGTCGAAATTTGTACTTTCTAAAGACAGTTTTTCCAACTTCCATCACTAGTTTCTTTCTTGATACCTTCTTTATAACAGCATGAACCATTTGTTGTACGGAATCTGAAATTTTTCTTGAACTTATACATGTTCTGCTCTCCATACTGAAATGGTGAACTACAGCAATTCTATCATAAAAAAGAGGAATTCTTCTTTTCAAGCATCCTATTTTTGAATGAAGGGCTCTTCTTCTGACTAAAGGATCCATGACTAAAGATAATTTAGCTAAGTGATAGTTCACTTCCGATTATCCACTGAATCGAATGGTGTGACATTAACGGATACGCAAATTTTTTTTTCACAAACATTTTTTAAAAAAGAGAAGTCAATATCAATTTACTTCTGACACATTTTTCATTTACTGTAGGAAACATACACATATGCTATTTTGATTTAGTAAATATTTCATTTATTTACTAAATTAAGATTTTTTTTTTCAAATTATTGGTTAAGCTTAGAATTAGGACATTTTTATAAACTTATATTAGAATGAAAAAAAAACCTCTTAAAAACATTAAAAACGAGACAATATTTTTTAAAAAAATTCTGCATTTTTAAAGTTTAGTCTAGTTATATTAGCGTCCCATTGTAAAGCAGCACTTGAGCTATTTTGAGACGGACCTATTAATTTTGAACCACGGTCAAATGATTTATAGACACCTGAGCAACGGGAGGATATTTGTGCTTAACGGATTTAACTTACAACATACCCCCTTACACGAAATTGGAATCATGTCTTGAACCTGAAACCCTTTGGTTCACATGCCAAGACCTTATTATCAAGTTACCGCTGCCCTCTTACTTAGTTTAAAATGTTTTTAAGGGAAACTTTAAATATGCCAGGAAAATTAATTATTAAATTTTTACTTATTTTTTTATCACCATACAAAAATTTATTTCAGTAATTTTGTATTATCACCATACAAAATTACTGAATTTATAAAAAAAATTTGTAGTTCATCGTTCACTAAAAAGTTAGTTACAAGAACATTTTTTATTTGATTGAAATTTTCTTGACAAAACTTCAGTATTAGCTACTATGAATAGCCTGCGTGGAATTGAAAATTTGCTGAATTTAGACGATGAAATTAAACACGCTTTTCTATGTGACATAGCATTTTACGATGGTATCGAACAAAATATAAGAGAATTGGAATGGGAGATGTTCAGAAAATTCAAATTTGAGATAAGAATCTAAATTTTAAAAAACCCTTTTTCCATTTATTTAAAGAAAAATTAAAATGGAAACCTAATAGTTATGATGGGAGGTAATCGTAATTTGCTGACGTGGTTCAAGCTTTGCCCCCTACCCCATTTTTAAAAAGATAAATTAAAATTTTTAAGAATTGACAGAAATTGAATTGGATATAAAAGCAGAAATCAAGATACTACAAATCATTTCAGAAAGAAAGAAGAAACCCAATTCCATCTTTTAAATTGAAACTATTTTCTTCACAAATCGCTTATTGCAAATGTATTTTTATTACATTTTTATTTATGCATTTATTACATTTTTATGGATGAAATACCCAGAGTTGGTCGATATTAAAACCTTTTGTGTGTAATTCTTTTAAGGTATCCGACTGGGTAAAAATCGGCAAATTTGACAAAACTAACGAAAAAAAATTTTAATGCAAAATATTAAAGCCTATTCTTTTTGCTTTCCAAATCTGTCCTTTTTTTTGTTCTACCTACTTTAGAAATAAAGTTACGGCCGTTTTAAGTTAGCATAGTATGACAAAAGTGAAACCGGAAATGGCATTTCGAAACCGGAAGTTGATGTAAATATTGCAATCTATCAAGGAATTTCGGTGTTAAAAATTATTAAAAATGACTAACATTATTATTTTATATCTTTTATGCCTGATAATAAGTATATGTAGGTATTATTTCAAAATTTGTCTCATTAAAATTGGCAACAAATGTGCTGTACTGAAGTTCTGTTTGTTTATTTTCTCCACGTTATTGATTACTTCTCAAGTGAATCATTTACGAGCTTTTTTCAACTTCAAATCACTTTTTTTTTGCTATATTCTAAATCTGTTTCTGGTTTTAGAATGCCCAAAACGAGATCTAAACGTTCCAAGAAACGCAGTTTTCATGGAAATAGATTTACTGAAAGTGATGATGTGAGTGCATCAACTTCAAATGTCACTACTGCTAGTACAGCGAAATTGAACCTTGACTGCTCTTCTTATGTTGATATTCTGAAAACTGATATCAACAATAACTTGACAGGAAATTGCATGATTTATCAGTTTTATTTAATATATTTTCTGTCCTTTGCTGTCCTGATTGCTTCTCCAATGGTTTGCATCTCAGTGAGGATTCAAAGTTTGGACTGTGTTCAAATTTTGTATTGAAGTGCAGAAATTGCCCATTAATGAAAGGTTTTTCATATACACCCAAAACAAACAAAAATAACAGTATAAACACATTTATTGTGTTTGGATTAAGGTTGATAGGATGTGGTTACACTGCAGGAAAGAAACTTTGTTCAACTCTGTGTTTACCTTTTTTTATCTAAGTGTTCATTTCGTCACCAAGAAAAAATACTTCTGAACACTGTTGAATCATGTGCTCAACTGAATTTGAATTCAGCTGCAAAAGAAGTTAGAGATATGAAAAAGGCCAATAACCGAGAAATAATCAGCTGTGGTGTTTCAGTTGATGGCACTTGGCAACGTCGTGGGTACAGTTCATTGAATGGTTGTGTCAGTGTCATTTCTATTGATACTGGGAAGATTTTGGATATCGAAATCTTATCTCAATACTGCCGTGTATGTCAAACCAAAATCTCTAGGTGCACTAACAGTAGTAAAACCCACATATGTTCTAATCATAAAGGGTCTGCTGGCAATATGGAAGTGGTAGGAGCCTATCGTATATTTGAACGATCAGAAAGTTTACGGCGATTGGTATATAGTGAATATTACGGTGATGGGGATTCCAAAGGTTTTGACTCTGTAAAAGATATATATGGTGAGAATTCGGTTAAAAAACTTGAGTGCATTGGTCATGTACAAAAAAAGAGTTGGAGGGCATCTCCGTAAATTAAAAAAGAACACAAAAGGGCTTAGTGGAAAAGGGAAATTGACCGATAAATTTATAGATAGACTGCAAAACTATTATGGAATCGCCATTCGCAGTAATGTGGGAAATTTAGAAAAAATGCAAAGTGCCGTCATTGCCTCTTTTTTTCACTGCTGTTCCGGCACCAATAGTCCCATGCATCGCCAGTGCCCTGAAGGACCAAATAGTTGGTGTAAATTTCAGAGAGCCAGATTTTCAGGCGTAGAACTTCAAGAAAAGAAACCAGGCCTATCATCAAATAAAATAAAAGAATCCTATATGGAACTGTGTGACCAAAAATTATTGCAAAAATGTCTGCATGGAAAAACACAGAATTGTAACGAAAGTTTTAACGGTGTACTGTGGAATGTTGTACCCAAAGAAACATTTGTTGAACTGCAAACTCTTCACTTAGGTACATATATTGCTGTTTTAATTTACAATTCTGGATACACTGGCTTATTACCAGTTTTTGAAAAATTAGGTGTGCCTATTGAGCCAGAACAAGTCAAAGGTTTCATCAACATTGATGATAACATAATAGCCGATTCAATTCGACATTCTTCAGTGTCTGTAAAACTGTCCAGAAAAAAAAGAAGAGCATCTAGAAAGAATAAATCAGTGAAGGATGATATAAAGCAAGGTCCAACTTATAAATCAGCAGAGTTTTAGACTTGTTGAAAGATAATAATTTTGCTTTTTTTCAAAATGAAAACTTTAAAAGCCTTTTCTGAAGAATTCCATTTTTGCACTTTTTGCATTACCGTAAACACAATATCTCAATATGTTATGAATATATTCTTATGAAATTTTGTAGAATTGTTTAGTATAATATTTTTAATGCTCTGAACTAAAAACTAAAATATAAATGCAGTTTTAGGCATTTTACAGGTATTTATAGACAAATTAAGCACATTTTTTTTCAAAAAATTCTTGTTTATATAATTGTTTTAGCCATATCTCAGAATATATTATACATATTCAAAAGATTTTAGTTCAAAGCATGCATATTGGTTATTACAATGTTCTTCTAAAATATTTTTGATTTCTACTTGTAATTTTTTTCTCTACTACTGTTGGCGTAACAGTTAATTTTTCTGTTTTTTAACTACAATTTTACCTTTTTTTCAAAATGTTATGAAAATATTTTTTATTTTTAAATATTTTTCATTATTCTGTTACATATTGAAACTTAACCTAGAATAATAACAAGCATTTGAAGCATATTTAAAAAAAAAGGCTCCGAACCCAGTCGGATACCTAAAATTTATTATTGCATAAATTTTATAATAGTTTTATTATATCATTCTCATCTATTTGCAATATTGATAGAATAAAACGAATATATTGTCTGTATTAAAATTAAATTTCCATTCTATATTAAAATTAAAGTATCATTTCAAGCAGACAATTTTAAAAACCGCCGATGACCATTTTCTCCGAAAGTTTGTTATCACGTGAGCAAGAATTTTGCTCATTTGCTCTAGCAATAACGTGTAGTCAGGCTCAATATTTTATTTCATTGCGGTAGGACTTATTTTCTGAACCTTCGCTTGAATTTAAAGAGTGTAATTATACTTTTGAAAGTAATCTCTAAAAAAAAATTTTGGGGCACTCACGAAACACACGGTTGAAAGTCTATTATTTTATTCAAAAGGAGGGGGGGGGGGGGTAGAACATCTTTATTATATGAGAAAATTTCTGGGAGACTACTCTCGCAGATTAGTTATGTTGCTTGTAAAGAATTTTTATTAGTGCTTCCGTTTATTCCCATTTTCGAACTTTTAAAAATCATTGAATATCACAAAAATAATATTTGAAATCTGTTATAGTAGAAGTGATTTTTGGTGAAGGTGAATTTTTAATTTAATTAATTTAAGCTTGTTATCATTTCGTGATTAGAAGACAAGAACACTCTTGAATCTTGAAACATATTATCGCGAACAAGAGTGGATTTGGAGATGTTGATTAGCTTAACTTTCAGGATAACTTATGCAACTAAGCATAATTAAATAATGAGAGTTTTTTGTTTGCTATTGTTTTCTTTGTGTTTTTCTTCTGATAACGTTTGTATTTTTATCATAAGTAAAATTTTTGAATGATTATAAACTTTTTAATTATTTATTCTGATCATGTGTTATTATTTTGAGTTTCATTGATAAATGTTTGTTTACTTCCTGTAAATAAAAGTATGCTTTTGCACTGGTCTTTTAAAATGTGGTGAGCAAATTTCAAAGCAATGAAAAACGTCACAGCTAAATAATTATTGAAATTATATTTTGATTTAATAATATTAATAGTAATGTTATAATGAATTATGAAAAATGATTTTAAATATATGCAAAATTGAAATGGTTGCAAATATATGTAAAAGAGTTTTGACAAAAATAATATATTTCATACTTTGTCATTGTTTTCTGAACTGATAATTTATATATTTATTTTAAAAAAATAGTTATTACTGTAACTATATAATATTCAATAAATGAAAAGTTTGCTCTGAATAAAGCCGAATATCCTTTTTTGGCACCAAACCCTTCTTGGATATTTAGATACTAGGTTTTAATAAAAATTAATAAATAATTAACTTTAATTTGAACTTCTGACTTTAATCGGAATCATGTGTATTATTCGAATTAAAAATAATTTCATAGATATTGAATTCACAATTGCAAACTGTGCTACGTACATGAAGTTTGCGAAACAAAATTGTATCAATTTAGATTTGTTGAGTAACGACATGAATAAAATTCAAAAATTAGATTCAGAAAAATGCTTTACAAGAATTATATTTGTAATGGTTAGGTCAGATGACAGTAACTCATAATATTTATTTTAAACTTAGTTCCTTAACTGCAACAATGCACCTAACTGATTTGCTTATAGTGTACATAATTGATAAATTCTAAAATAATCTTCTAATTGATTGGCCAAATAAATTCTTCGTATATGTTTTAGAAAAAGGATATTAAAGAATTTCATTCATTTTAGTCTAATTTTTTATGAGGAAATATTTACCTTGTCTTCTTTTTCTCAATTAAATTTTCGTTTTTATAGTTCCCCCATGCTGCTCCTCAAGTATTAGTCCAGTGTGCTTTAGTTTTGAGTCCTGGAAATAAAATGTGTGGTGGTAATCTTCACGTCATCAACAAAGTAAGTATACAGCATTAATTTTGTAACAAATTAATAGATTTAAAAAACTATTTGAATTTGAATAAACACATTATTTTGATTTTCATAAAATAATAAATTTAAGGAAATGAGTTGTTTCTCTCAAAATTATCATAGACAGAATTATAAAAAAATCGAAGAAAATATTTTTTAACATTGGAAATATATTTTTTAATATGTTAAATTTTTTTTAAATATATTACTAATTAATATTTTTAAAATTTAATAATTATAATTTTAATATATTTGTAATGAATATTTTAATATATTAGTATTTTTAAATATTTAATAATTTAAATTTTAATCTTAATTATTTTATTCACAATTACAAATTATTAATTTTTTTGAAATTTCAATAAAAAGTTTATAGTAGTTCTTATCTTTCAGAACTAATCACTTTTTGTTGTCACTGACTAAGACGATTTTTTAATTTAATATTGTTACAAGCGAGCGAGCGGCACGAAAACTCGCCAAAGTTGGCGACGTTTGGCCAAGAGCCTAGCGCCAGCTTGATTGGTTTGGCGAAAGGAATAATCTAGTAGCCGCTAGATTGTGCGCGATGTTTTGAGAATTTCCACGAGACTCAGGTGCACGCGCTTCTCGGCTATATAAGGACGAGTAGCCGGCGTGAGTTAGTGAGTTGCTATAGTGATCTGATCGAGTTAGTTGAGAGTTTGCTCTGAGATAAAAAGCGTCTCGCTGGACTAAAGGATTTGTGAGCTGTGTTTGCGTTTGCTGTTAACGCTGTGTTATCGAGCTCGCTGCGATTTACTGTTGCTGTGCTATACGATAGCTGTTTTGCAGTCTGTTTTTATCGTACGTAAGACTTGAATTTACGCTGTAATTAACTGTTGACTGCTGGATTGTATTTATCTGAAATTTTTACTTTATTAATTATCCTGTAAATAACTGTAAATAGCTGTAAATAAACTTTGTTTGTGCTGTCCTCATACAAAGTCCATTCAATCCGAACCCGCTACGCTAAAAACTTAACAATATTTTTGGAGCCATTTTATTGACATATTATGAAACAAAAATTTGATATAATTATATCTGCATTGTAAAAAAATAAATTCTGCAACATTTCATGAGGTTTTTAGAATTTTGAATAAATTCAAATCACCGCATAATTTTTTCATCTGTTTGGATCACTACATTATCATCAGTAACTCTCCTCCATAGTTGTTGCAAATGTACAGGAATCTCTTGTAATTATTTCAAAAACTTATTTTATTATTTAAAAAACTTATTTTATTATTTCAAAATATTTATCGATATATTGATATCGATTTGATTTTTTTTTATGATTTTAAGAGATAAATGAAAACAAATTATTTTTTAATATCATCTATAATTGAAATGTATTAGTTAAAAACCCATCGTCGTTCTACAAAATTTCAAGTTACTTCACTAAAACACTCTCCCAAATCCTAAAAATAGTTTCTTGATAACAGTTTAGAATAAGTTATAAAATTGATTATTGTTGAAGTTTAAATGATGTATAAATAAAGATAAAAAATTACAAATATTTCTTTTTATCCAAGAAGCAAGAAAACTACCTTCTCTTATTCAGAACCTGGCAACATTTCAAATATTTTGCTGGTTTTCCTTTCTTTTAAATATATATTTAATCCCCTCTTTTTAATTTTTGCCTGACTTATATTTATTTATAAGTTAGATTAATTTTTCAGCTTATAATTTAATTATAAGAGGATTATTTTTCAGAGAGGAAAATAAAAATAATTTGGAATGCATTTTTAAAGTAGCAATTCCATGCGAAATATACAAGAACCAAATGGAAAACAATGTTAAAATATGCTAATATGATATTGTTAAAATTCATACACTTTCAGAATTTTTAAGGGAATTTAAGAATAAAAGGTGATGTATGGAATATATTTTTCAAAATTGCTTGTTTCTTAGTTGGTGAACTTCTACAGAATAAGGCTAATGAAAGAATAGAATTGAAATGAAACATTTATTTAAATTATTAAAAAAAAGATATATTTGAAGAATGACTCCTATTGATAAAAAACTATTCAGGGTTTAATTTTGACTTTTCTTAATAAACTATTATAAACATGCTTGGTAATCTAAAATATTCCTAAATAAATCTTATTTAAATCTTGTATGTAAAATACCAACAATATTATGATAATCAAAAACGTGTGAAGAATTTAAGATCAAGAGTTTATTTGTTATCAGAAATAAAAATAACAAAGATAATGTTTTTGGTTAGTTTATAAGTCTACGTGAGTTAATGAAGTCCCTAAGGAACAGTTTTGAAGAAATACAAAAACAGTGCTAAAGGATTCATAGAACTTTAAATAAACAGAATACCAAATAGAGCTGAACTTCAGTCTGAGACTATTATGGAATTTAAACACGCAAGTGTACTTTTAACATTTAAAGGAGGAATTTGCTTAAAATTTTAAATATTTTGTAGTAGATGAATTTCACATAAGGGAACACTCAAGTAACAGCTTTGAGAGTTGGTTTTCAAAAGCCCTTTTACAGTGTTGCGGGTCAAATATTGATAAAATAATATTTTATGAGAAATGCCTTTTGTTACATTCTTTCCATTGTTTGAATGTAAAATCTTTTATTACAAAATGCATTCGCAATTCTGATAAATTTATTCATGAAAAGTGCACATTTACATTTAATTCACAACTTTTATTCCCTTTGTGCTCTGGGTAAAAGGGTAATTCAAATGTGCTTTTTGTAAATGAACCGTAAAATATACTTTAGAAGTGAACAAAAATATGCTAAAAGTAAGTTGAATATTTAAAACACTTTATACAGTTACAGGAACGCGATATTTACCCATGGAAACGGAATTACACGGAATTACATTGAATCACTCTTCAAGCTAAATAAAACTAGACTATAAGGATATACATTAGAATGCGAATTTGGAAAATTGAGTTAAATATATTTAGGTTCATTTCTAGTAAATAATTTTAAGGTGGGGCGTTGTATTATTCTGATAATACTGTCACAAGTGCAATTTATTTTTTAAGAAATAAGTTATTAAAGAAAAGTGGATTCTGGCATGCATTTTCTTCAGGTTTCATGTTTGAAAACAGAGACTCTTACAAAGAGGCAGGATCTTCCGAATATATAGGGATATTCATTTGTCTTTAAATTCTATATTCCAAATTGATTTGATATTCGTCTAAAAAGCATTTAAAAATAAGAAGATTTATATTGAAAAAAATATGAAATGTGCAGAATAAATAAAAATATTGCTAGAGGGAACAACTGATATCAAAATGAAACAGTTTGTTTAAAGAAACAAAGACTGTCCTTCTCAAAATTCGAATCTATGCTGAAAATTATGCTTAACCTATGCTTAAAAATTCTACAGCATAAAGAAATATTTTAAATTGCAGATTATTTATAATAACTTATATTGGATATGGTTCTTTATTTAGTGTTTCTTTTTAATGATTCAATACGCAAGTTGCACATTTTATTTTATTTAGAACAATACAAGCAATACAAACGATGACGTTTCCATGACTAGAAGTGGGGAAAAAGAATCTATTTTAGAGAGAGAATTAATACAAAATAACTTACGATTAGAATTTGTGGACCTTAAAATGTCCTCTCTTTTACTTTAGAAATAAATTCGAAAGGAATAAACTGATATATACGCATTAAAAAAATCAAATTAAATTACGAATTAAAAAAATTTGTATAAAAATGATAAAATATTTTCCGCAGCATTCAGTTAAACATAAAATGGGCATCCGTTTCTTTAAATTCAAAACAATTACTGAATGCCGCAGCGCAATATTTGCCTTGAATGTTACTCGGACAGTAATTGTTCAAACTGCGTTTCAGATATATGAAATTTTTTAAAGCTTGATGGACCCCGAAACTATCCTTAATGATCTAAAATCTAACTTATGAAAATTTCCGACGAAATTCTTTTTTTGTTGGGATCTAACGTTATTACTTATTAGAGCTTCAACTATAAAAATACACATCTTGAAATTGTATAAATATTTTTTTTATCTGTTACATGTTGATACAGAGCGTTCCTTGGATTATCTATCTTTAAATTGTCTTTTTCAGTTACTTCTTCCTCCTAAATTATCCATCGTTGAAGTCCTTGAAAGTCTAGAGGAGTTTTCCACCCTGGTTCTTTTGCTGAGAGCGACGGGTCTGGAGAGACGGTTGAAGAACCCCGATAGCCAGCTCACCCTACTGGCTCCCACCGACGACGCCTTCCACCAGATGGGCCAAGAGACACTCTTCAAGATTCTGGAAGATCTAGAACTGGCTACTGACCTGGTCAGGATGCACATATTATCTGGTGGGTTATTTCAATTATTATTATCTGGTGGGTTATACCAATTCCTATGCCCTCAAACATTGTTAATGTATCCAAAATGTTGTTCTCAAAAATTTAATTCCTCTCCTTCCCATAGATCCACCAATTGCCTAAATGCAGTAATTCATGGTTTTATTAAAAATATCTATCGATAATCTTATCAGCTGTCTAATAGATATCCCAGACATTACCCAACAACTTTTCTGTATATCTGACGGTGACAATCTCCTTCCCATAACTATACCATTCGACTTAAAAAATCCATGGCAATTTTTAGATGTCTTAGAATTCTTATAAAAGCTGTACAAGGCAGCTCTCTTTGCTCATACTGCTGTAACTGACATTAAAGAATGAATTATCAAGCTGAATTTTGACAAAGTACATTACGAATTTCACGGTTAAGGTTTTTAATTAAAAAAAAATCTTGAATCCTCATAATTATTCCAACTTTCGGTATTTTTTAAAAATTAGTTTACATCCTATCACGTTAATTTATTTTAAATATTCTAATGCATAATTTCTTTGAGATAAGATAATATTGAATTTTGATTTTCTAATTACCACTGTTTAAAACATGTTTAAACTTAATACTCACTTATTACTCCTTCTTGATGGTCTCTTTTTTAACAAAAAATTTCCCAATAAAATGTATGTAAAATTTTACTTTTATATTTTATAAAATTCAATATATTGTTCATAATTATTGTGTAAACTAAAAATTTATAATTTACTTTTTTCAACTCTTGATCCATTGTTAGATGAAATTTTTTTTCGTTTCCAACGTTGGAAAATAAGTAAGAACTTGAAGAATTAAATGACTACTGTTCATGACAAAATTCAATTAAAATTTATAAAGAAAGTTATCTGTTATTATATAAAGATATTTTTTTACAAATATTAATGAATATAATTCCATTGTTTTCGTTGGCAATCCCACAATTAAAAAATTATAAGAATTACCAACCAGAATTTCGATTAGAATAGAATTGTGTTTAAACATTTAGATATGTTAGAGGAAATAGTTGTTAAGTGTTCTTGATATATTAGAGGAAATTATATTTAAATAGGCTTCATATGTTAGAGGAAATGTTTAATATTTAAAATGTTAGTTTCCTCGTCATCTTTTAGAAGAAACATAGCTTATCATACATATTGTTTATAAATGTATGCATATAAATTATCCATTTAGTATTTTCATTTTTCTTTATACAAAACTTAAAGGATGTATTGTAATCGTCATATAATTTGAACATGACATTTTGAAGATTAGAAACATTCCAGACATCCTGAGTCCGAAAAACACATTTTTGGAGCTATGTCAGTCTATATATGAAAATAACTGAAAAATGCTTTAAACTAGATGGATGAAATTTTCTATATAGATTTATAACCATATTTTTAGATATTTTCCTCAATTTTCGAACGAATCTATCAACAGGAAATATGTCTATCAGGCCATTCTGTCACACATGAATTCAATAACTTCAAAACACAAAATGCTGAGTAAGATTTGATACAGGTTGAGCATCTGAAATATAGATTCGTATCAATCATATTTTGAACCAAATCTGAAGAGGATTGAACGCATGTCGATATGCATTTTTCTGTGCAGATAAATGCAGTAACTCAGACACATAATTATTTAATCCAATGATTTTCTGTATTTTATTATGTGAATATAATTGTAGTTCCGCTTCAAATTTTGCTTTCCTTCATTTGGAAAAAAGATGCTCAAAATCCATATTCGCATGATAGATTCATTAAAATGTTATGTCATTCATAACACAAATTTAGATTTCATAATTACTATTCACAAATGAGATAGTGCCCTTTCCAAGATCCTTAATTTTATGCATTGTGAGGAAGACAAAACCTTAGTGAGAGTAGATGCGAGAAAGATTCAGAGGGACCACTCCTTTAGTTAAGTGTGACGTGGCAGTATTCCATAAACAAATATCATATTTTCGTGTTAAAATATATTTAAACAGATAGATAATCAGCCTTTGATACCAAATTTTTGCATTAATAAGCCAGTTAGAAAATGAAAAAAGTATCAATTACTCGTATATTAAATTTTTTTTTATTTTTTCTATTTTTTGTTAATTAGCCAATTTTTTTGTTTGTAATATTCTTATCAAAGCGTTTAAAAAGTATTTATCAAAATTCTGATTAAGTTTATACATACAACATAATATAAAAACGTTCTATGTCCTTTTATATAAATACTAAAGAATTCTTTTTTAGAAATGAAATGAAATTTTAATTCTGTACATAAGATGAAAATTTGGTTTCAATTTAGCTAAAAAAATAAATTTTTTTCAGCTAATGGAAATTATTGATAAGATTCATCTGAATGCGCGAATCATTTCATTTCGTCTTAGAATTTTCACAATACTAATAAGAAAAAATTCAAAGCAATTATGGAGCAAAAAGTATCAAGTTATAATGAAGTATAATTATAACTTAGGGCCTTTTCGAAATCTAGTAAACATCTTTCGTGATTAATTTTTTTTAAAAAAATTATTATTATAATAATTAATAAGCTTCCTGTTGATTTAAAGATGCAAACAACAATTCTCCAATCAAAATAAAACAAATAATCTGCATTAAAATAGGATGCAAGTTAATGATTGCAATCAGTGCTTAGCTCTAGGGTAGTTGAAAATAACATCAGCATAATTATTGCCGAGAGTTCTGAACCTGGGTTCATATTTTCTCGCATTCTCTCATTCATTTCCACATAAAATTGTGAAATTTAGAATCGACTGGAAATGCCTCGAGTGTTCGGATTTTTTTTTCAAAGCTCCACGCATGATGTTTCATACTTCAAAGCGATATGAAGAAAGCCGAATATTTCGTTTCGACGACTTCTCTCCGATCGATTGGAACCTGTGGTGAGTGTGTATTATTTCAATCAGCATATACACCGCTCTACAAAAATAATTTATTTAAAACAAACTTTTACTTGTAGTCTAAAACGAAAAGGAACACGAAAACATTTACAACGATCGCTGCCGTACCAAAACTACTGCACGCGCTTTTTATTAGAACAGTTCTGTTTTCTTCTTAGTTCACTCCACTTCAATGTAAGCGTTGATCGCAGCGCCACAGAACCCAAATTTAGCACAGAATCATAACAATAAAATAACATACCAAATTTTATTCTTCTAATTCATCTGGTTCTTGAGTGACAGAGACCACTTTGGCCTGGTGGTAAAGTCACGGCTCGGTTCAAGTCAAGCTCGGTTTCAGGTTCAAGATCCAATTCCACTGAAGAACCGTCGTGCAAGGGGGACTTGTTGCACGTTAAATACGTTAGGACTAAACGTCCTCTCGCTGGTATAATGTGGAGCGTGCCATCTCAGGTATTGGCCTTGTCATCTGACAGCGGTTCAAAATTACGGGTTTTGTCCCAAAATAACCCTATTGTTGCTTTACGATAGTATGTCAATATAACTGAACTAAGTTTGAGTTATAGGTTACACGTGCTTATGAAAATATGCTCAAACCAATAGATGGCCCCGTTTTTTCAATTTATTTCGTAAAAAGCCAATTTAGAAGCTAAAACTATCTACTAAAGTTTATTTATTTAAATAATTGGGTTTTTGAGTTATTGCTTTTACATGCATGCATTTGTAAGTTGAAGCCAAAAGGTGGTTAGATTTTTAAAAAATTGTTTCAAAATTCGATAAGGATCCACATTTTAAATGCTAACACTGAGAACCAAACACTTTTACACTTCTAGATTTAAAAAAAATTCTTTATATAAATTAACTTGATCGTCTAGCCATTTAGATAAACTGAAAATGGGTTACTTTTAAAATTTGAGGGAAACCCTCAAATTGGATGTAAATATCCCATAATAAAGTTCAACAATGTAGTTCAAAGTCTGAAACACATATTATTTACAACATTCCATTTCTTAGACATTATTCCAAAAATGTGATCTATGGACGTAAGAGTGAACATTTGGTGAAATTTCAAAGTAGAATTTCTTTTTTGATGATTACAATACTTTTTTTGCACATTTTGTAAACGAGAAATTAAAATAAAATTCGTTTCTAAGTATTGCAGAAACCTGTCCATTAAGTTGGATATACTTTTCCTTGTTATGTTATGCCTATACTTTTTTTATTTAATTATTCCTATCGCTAAGTAGCATTATAGAAGCATTTTATTTTTACATGATCCATGAAAACGGATCTTGCAAAATATCTCACTGCTGTTGAATTTCAAGTTTTCTAACATACAACTTATTTAATCACATACAAATGAAGATATGGATATAAATGAAACTTGATAAATTAGATATAAGATAGGTTTTGTAAATAGTACTTCAATCAAAATGATGCAGATCCACTAACTTTAGCACATTTGATTATCTATAAAAGTTCCCAAAATGTTTCTATAGTTTCGAGTTTTAGTTGAATTCTGTTCTATTTATTTTTAAAAATTCATATTATAATCTTTTCTTTTATATTTTATAAATATTTATAATGTAATTTTTTCGTAATATCTATAACTGTCTTGTAAACATATTTTAGTTAAATATTTTTTAAAATATCGCTGGTAAAAAAAGAATCAACATCACAAAAATTAGCTTACAAAAGTCTTCATACACTTTAAATAAATCTAATAATGTTAATTATTGTAAATTCTGTAATTAATTGTGATATTTCGGACAATTAATACGTAGTAGAATATACGGCAGCACCCAAAAAAGCTTTAAAATTTTTAAGCAATGAATGGCCTAGTTGTTATCATATCTAACGTCCAGATTTCACCAGATGCTTTATATTGCATTTAACTCTGAAGACTCAGATTTTGAGGATAATTATTGATACCGAAGGAAAATATCGAGAACAGTGTGCTTAGTATTCTTATCCTGATGTAAAGAAACATCTAAGTTGTTCTAGATATCCAAATTTTAGATTTCAAATTTAAATTGTCTTTTAAATATTTTAATAATTCATTATTCCATCAATAAATGTCGAATTACTCGTCCTAATGTTGACCTGTTTTTCCACAAAAGAATATATCCATCGTTAACCGAATTTACTGTTCCATTAAAGTACTTAAAATTAATCCTTTGCATGGTGCCTCTGACTCACCATTCAAGATTGCGCATCGTTTTGACGTTTTATTTATTTATTTTTCAAATTTAATTGTTAAAAACGCTTACATAATGGTTAAGAGATGTAGATTCATTTTTCAAAGAAATTCATCTTAAAATAATTATTCATATTTATTTTTCATAGAAATAAATCTTTGCATTAGATGAATAATTTTGCATCTGATTGTTTTTCGGAGTTCAATGGGTTAAATTTGTTCTTTTTTACTGTCGAAAAATTATACGCTCATTAGAACAAAAAATTCTCAATTTGCTTTCATCTGCAAATCAAACATCCTAATCCCAATACATTTCGAGACTAATTATCCTTCATTTTAGGAGGGAAAGTCTGGGCGTCCTAAATTTAGCTCCAATAAAATTTTTTCACTGGGATGAATGTCATGACAATTCTGCTGCTCTGAGTTCGCATCAAATAGTTTCAATTGAAATTGAAGGAAAAAAATACATTTAAATAAATGCGAAGAAGGGGATAAATTCAATAATTTAGCAATATGCCTAAATTAACTTACCTCTACTATAATGAGAAATAATAATTTTTCAAATGCTTTTGGGTTTTTACTTAAGACCACAAGTTATTTTAAAACACTGGATAGAAAATTGCGAAATAAACAAGCAAAGATTAAAATCAAACGTTTTTTTTTAAATGTTGCCAAAATGCAAAAATAAAAAAAAAGTGGCAGACGATTTTCCTTTCGAATTTTTTGAAAATGCTTCGATATACGAACATTTTATTTCTACTTCATCAAAATAAAATAAATCCATTCTTCGGTACTTTTAAACCCTAGCAATATGAAAAAGTTAATCAGTTTATATTAATTAAGTGAAATGAAATTCATATTCGAATTAAGATGCGAGCTATAATTTTTTCCATACGTTTTTAAAATATGCAAACCAATTTGAGAACAACTGTATACTTTTACGAAATTTTCCTTAATTGATGTCCAATACAACAACTTTCATAATATAACAATAAAAAAAACAGAATAATAATTTTTATAACAAAAGAAAAACAAATTGATAGCAAAATACAGTTGACGAATTTGAATGATCCATTTTTGTTCAGTTGTGCAATCGGAATATCGTATTCAATGTCACAAAAAATTCAGCATAACAAAACTAAGTTTACTTCTTAATTATGAAATTTGTGAGAATATTATCTCAATGGAAACTTCAAGAACAACCTAAAGACAGTCGATTACATAGAATAATCAGTATAATAATTTGTTTAGTGGAAAATTGAGTAATAATATGAAAAATTACACCAATATGAAAACTCAAGTTTTTAATAAGGAATTGGCGTTTTCTTTGAAACGCAAAGTACATAAATTAGTTTTGAAACTTGAATAGTCAAGTCAAAATATCGTTAAAAATGAAACTGTTTAATTTAAATGTGTGTTATTTAAACGAGAAAATGGTATTTTATTTAAATTTTTTTAAATTTCCTATTTCAATTCCAAGTGATAAAAAATATCAAGTAATCATTTTTATAAAGTGCTTTATATTATTTCATAACAAAAGCATTTACTTATATTTATTAAATTACATGGAACTTTGGCGACAATTTATTATTTTTTTTTTCATTTTTTTAAAGAAAACGATTCAAAGTTTATGAGCTAATTATTTTTAACTGCCATTTTTTAGTTATTTATAATTACAATTTATCTTTAAAAACTGATGAAAGAAATTACAGTCTTTTTATTTTTTAATAGCGATATGAAAACAGAAATAATATTGATTTGTTTTTGAGAAAACCTTTCACCGAATTTGAAAAGGGATATTCAAGATATGAAATACATTAACTTTTAGTAAAAGAAATTCAGATGCTTTCCACGAAACCTCTTTATATTCTATATATAGCTTGATTCAACATTAAACAGTTTTTGAGAAAAAAGAATGCATTGTCATAAAATTCAGAGAAAATTCTTCCTTTTTTGTCAGTTCAATTATTTTTGAGAATTTCAATCATCGTTTCAAGTATGGGAAATAAGATTCCCTATTTTTTTATAAAACCACAGGCTTTATTCTAAATTGGATAAAGATTCATTTTCTCTTACACAAAAAGATTTTCCATTTCCAAATGAAAGTAAAATAACGTACTTTATTCTTAATATTTCTTGTTAGAGGACTCGAATATAAAATATTTTTGAAAGAAATGCGTAACTCACGACAATATCGATTTAATTCTGAGAATTAAATTTAATTTAGTTCTGTTAATATCAATGATTATTTTAGATTAGAAGAAATGATGGAATTCTTTTTGTCCAAAACTGAAGAATTCGCTTTAAATAAAATAGAATAAGATTTTTTTTCTCTCTCGCGCATGGAATGTGATAAAAATGTAAAGAACTGTATTAATAATTTTCATTGTTATTCATTTCAAATAAGTAACCACGAAAGATGTTCTAAACGAAACCTGTCGATTTATTTGTATGTTTGAAAGCAAAAACCTTAAGGTGAAGAACTATTGTTACGAGTTTTCTTAGAATGACATAAATCTTTATAAGTGTTAAAATCTTTAGAAACTATTTTTTTAGAATAAAATAAATACTTATAACTATTTCAAACTTCATAAAAAAGCTTTTTTAAAAATGTTATATATGTATTTAATTAAAAAAAAACGAAAAAAATGAAGCAAGTGTGATGAATTAAGTATCAGCAAGTAAACTTTACATCAACTCTTATTTTATTATAAATCTGTATCTTTAGTTGTCCTGACGCAGAGGTAGCGCGTTTTCCACCTGATCTGAATGTCCAGGGTTTGAGTCCCGGTATGGGCATGGTTGTTCTTTTCTGTAGTATCTGTGAGGTGTATGAATGTACACCCTGTAAACAGGGCCTGTGCAAACGAATGTGATGAGTTTGTAGCTAAGATGTACGCTTGGCCCTAGTTGGCGCGATTTGAAACAAAAGACGCACTCTTCTTAAAAGTCTATGCGTCTGCGTGCTTGTCCCTTGGCAAGTGTTATTAGTAAAAACAACAATAACAACAAATCCGTGTCTATTCTCGAAGAAAATTTATCAATGAGAGCAGTTTTTCTATGTGCCTGAGATCACAATAATGAAACCAAGTTAATTGGTTTCCCCCAAACTTTCCCGCATGCTATTTAATAAAGTTGATATCCCAGAGACCACCTTGAGTGATATTGTCATACAACCGTTACAGAATCTAACCTTTGGCATGACTTTAGCGTTTTTACTGAATCTGTCGTGGCATTCTTGGCGATTTATCCCGAGCATGCGATTAATAGTATCCTAAAACTGAAGTTGTATTTTAAACAAGTTTTCTCCAATTGAAACAAAAGCTTGACACTAAACTATCCTTGTAGTCAGAAAATCTTATACTAAATTTCATATATTTAATTTTTTGCGTTTTGAAGTTATCGTATTTGCATGTTTTAGAAAATACAGACCACCAGACAGTTACTCATAGAATTTGGCAAATTTTTTATTGCTTTCTATTTTATAAATGCTAAATATATATACCGAATTTCATCTATCTAGCTCTTTCCGTCTTGGAGTTAGCCTATATGGAACAGACAGCCTTCATTTAAACAATTTTTTTTTTTTGCACAACACTTGGGACTATATTAAAGTATTTTATTCTTCTGAAATTATGCCTTCCATTTTTTTAAATATCCCGTCTTGCATCATGAAATTTATTTAGACAATAGAACCTATCAAAAACAGCTAATTTAACTTTCATTTTTGAATGCGAAGTAAACACCAATATAATTCTTTTTACGATTCGAATACGATTTTTTACGATTCGTTGCATCATAAAGCATGAATTTTTTGTAACGCTCTCTTACAAATTCAGTTGACGCCATAAAAATTATTGCACCCGTACAATTGATGTTTCGGACCTTTGACTGTAATTGATTACCTTTTGACGAAAACCTTTCATATTGCCCAGGACAGAGATGAATAGGCTTAGTCCTATCGACTGAGCAAAAGTGCAATTACACAAGACGAATGACTTCCGGCATGAATAATGAATATGACGCAGATTCTTCATCAAAGAGGGCATGGTATCGTCATAGACTGAAATGGTCTTTAATTGAATTTGTTGGTCATTATACGTTCATATAGAACTACCCCAGTTTATCTTATATTTACTTTCTCGAATATGTAATACTATCTTTTATCATCGATTTTGTACACGTAAAAAAATACTCAACTAACCTGAAAACAATTCATTTTCAGTATATAACTGAAATAAAAAAAACAGCAAATCAAGTCTGTATTTATTTAAAATAAAAGTTAAGTCTATTTTATTTATTGATCGAGATTGAGATACCTGCAACAGTATTATACACATAATTTTGAAATTTTTATAATTAAAATGGAAATACAGTTTTTAAAAATTACAATACACTGCCCATTCGTGAATTTTCAACGCCAATTCAGGCAAAGGAAATGCGTGAATTTTAGATGCCAGTTGTAGGGTAAAGCAATGCAAATTAGAAAATTTTAATTTGCTTTTACTTGTTTAATTTTAATTCAAAAGTAATTCGAAATGATTCCAAAAAAATAGATTAACCAATAATGCTTAGTTTAAAATGCATCAAACATTAAGAAAGTAAACAAAATCGTTTGAAAGAATCGGTAGAAAATATGTTAAGCCTAAATTTCTTAGCGTGACAAAAAAAACCCTGAAGTTTTACTCATTTGGAGGTGGGAAAGAATTTTAGTAAGAAAGTTAGATTTGAATTAATAAAAAATTAACCACTCAATTAACCGTAATAAATAGTAGCTTAGAATAGTTGCCGTATTTCCTATTGCTAAATTTCCTCCAATTTCTTTCAACCGTTCTTGAATGGTTGAATAACATCATTCATCTATCCATCCAAAGTTTCACATTTATAATGGTAGTGTAGATAAAACTTTCAACAGTCAAAACTTTTGCATTTGGAATCTCGACGTATTTCCCTATTTTAAACTTCATTGAATACGAAAAACCAATTTTTTACATTTATGTCTGTCTCTTTGAGAACATGGTAAGTGAAAAATTGTTTGAGCTAAATAATTGAATTTTGGTATATAGTCTTTACACTGAATTTGTAGATTTCTTTCAAATTTTGAACGAAATCCATTCAGAGGAAGTATGAGTGTATGCCTATCTGAGAGCGAGTAAAAACATTAACTGAAAAACGTAAAGAATTTGATAAATAAAAAGTGAAACACATATCTGGCATCTAAAATGCAGATCAGTTTCAAATTTCGAACCAAATCCATCAATGAATTGACTGTCTGTAAGTCTGTTGTTTTCCGTACATGTACATGCGATGAAACAAGGACGCAATGGACGCATTTATTAGATGAATAGAACTTGATATGTGGTTTTGATACCAAACTGTAAAATTGGTAAAGTTGAAAATCTTGATTTCTGATCAATTAATTAATAGAAATTCAAAAATACATATTCCATTTTCTTCACTCTGAAATGATGCTCAAAATGTTCAGATATTGGATTCTGAATATAAAAATTTGAACGTTGTGAACTTTCTTAGCCTTAAAAAAATTCTATTACTTCTATATGGGAATAGAATGGGGGATAACTCTTTTAAAAAGAGTAGGCAAGAAATTTCGTGAAGAACTCTCTTTGTTCTCTGGCTTCTTTTTATTTATTTATGTGGAAATTGTTATTAAATCTTATCAGATCATATCCCACTTGACAATTCAATAATATTATATCACAATAAGACTCAGATTATATATGGGAATAGGATTTTAAAGAAAAATACTCTTTCCATTCTTTGACATTTTTAAGGGGATATATATATATAT
>JAOUZG010029773.1:1097948-1117416 GCA_026289955.1 Argiope argentata | reverse complement strand
TTTTGTTCATATTTATGTTAACTCAATAACTGAAAACACCAAAAAAACCTAGATGGATGAAATTAATTAGATAATCATTAGTAAAATAGATATATTAAATTTTGAAACCAATACGTCCAAAGGTTGATTGGATACTGATTTGTATATCTGAGTATATATGAACATAATTCCAAAATGTAAAAACCTAGACAGATGAAATTTAGCATGTTGTTGTAGCGTCTTCTAATTGTCTCTGCATCAAAATTGGATGTGTATTTCATCTACTTCATGAATCATAAAATGACTTTGAGGCATAGCCCGACTCAGTATTCCCATCTATCAGAGAGAGCGGAGGAATGCATCGAGAGTATCTCCTAGCAACAAGACGTGCGATGTTGTTAGTTGTAGAATAAGATATTTTTTGATATAAAATGGAGATTTAGTGCTTCCAACCCTTACATGGAGTCACATCATGAGAAATAATATTATGGATTAATCACTCCTTTTCATTGTCTTGTGACAAAAAATGTAGTTACTAAACTTATGGCTTATGGATCAAAAGCATGATATTCAAATTTATAGTAAATTTTATGCTTTAAACTTTGGAGCACAAATCGGCTCATACTGTGTTAATAAGAAATAGAAATCATCAGCGAGATTGATATTCCCCAAACCTTCCTGCATATTCTCTAATAAACTTGGGATTCTAAAAATTTCTTATATCGCACAGGTATACAATAGTTACGAAACATTAACTTTAGGCTTGAATTCAGCATTTTCCCTGAATCTATTGCATTTAGAATACTTAATAATCTGACACTTGGCCAGTTATTTCGTGATAATTATAACGAAATGCGTTATTAATAAACAAAAATTGTATTTGTGTTTTAAGCATGCTTTTCTCAACCGAATGAAGCAAAAATTTGTCAAAAAACTGCACTTACAGTCACAAATTTTCATACCAAATTTGATATATTTAAGAAAATGAGTTTTTACTTACTTTTAAAAGTACAGACGACAGACAATCAACCCATAGTTGGCTTTTGGCTGATAATTTGATACTATAGACATTAAATCCCTATTTATATCTATAGTAAATATAAATAGTGATAATTCATATATTTGTGTTTTGGGTATGTTTTTCTGAACAGAATGAAACAAAAATTAAACCGTCTATGTGTCTGTGCATTTAGAAAATGCACAGACTGACAGATGGTCAATTCTTTGTTAGATTTAGCTCAAAATCTGATATCTAGATTAAAGATATTAATTCTGTCTATCAAATTTTATCGATCTAACTATTTTCATTTTGTTGTTATAGGTTGAATTGTAATCGAACATTAGGCCACACAAATTTCCTCGAAACGGATTTTATTGAAAATTTGATAGAAACCAGCAAATATGGCATAAAGAACCGCATATCAAATATCGTCCTTTTAGATCAAAGTGTTTTTTAACAATCTGAATCATACATAGACAGACTGATGGACAGACACTTTTCAAAAAACGTGTTTTTGGAGCCCAGGGAGGATAAAATATGAAGGTCAAAATCTAGAAATCTAATTTTTTGGACAATTTTTGTACTTTCTCTGTACTACGTATTGGAGAAAGTAAAAATTATTGGGAAGATACTTCCTCCTGGTTTTGAAGAGTGACCACAAATGAGTTTGCTGTGGTCAACACCACTACTACGCTTAGCACCAACTGACCGTAAAATGGGAGATCTCTTTAGTTACCTATGTTTAATAATAGCAATCACCTCACTCATTGAATGGGTTAATTTAAAATGCACGCTTCGAGTTTAATAGGAATTTTGCTATTCAACACAACATTCCAACAATACAAACGGTCATGATATCTGGTATAAAAATGACCTTCTTGGTCGGCTCATCTGGGAATAAAAGAATGAAAAATTTCTCTTTTTAAGTCTGAAGTCTATAAACCACCACGCTTGAATCGTGATTGTTGCACATTCTTTTTAAAACGATAAACTAAGAGATTCTAAGGAAGCAAGCAAACCGCAATAAAAACTACAACCGAAAAAATAGCGATGCAATAATTCGATGGTGCTTTCCACGTGTTCAACGACATTCACTTGAAAAATGTTCATTAATGTCATCCCTAGTTACTGCCATAAATCATTTGTCCCAGACCACAGGCGCGGAGCATCACTGTATTGTTTTTCTGTGTTATTCAATTTGTATCCCAGAAGTCATCTGGACTGAAGTTACCCATTGTTTTATGTCAGCCATTACCCATCTCCTGTTCGTACCGTCTCAAATTTGCATAAATCTCTTGGAGAAATCTGTACTTCTTCGGCTTAACGCCTTTCTCTTCGTGCATTGCAGTCTCATTACGCAACGATAAAGACGCCACATTTGGCGAGTTTTGCCAAATGGGAAAAAAGTTAACATTTTGTATCTAGTTTTTTTTTAAATTTATACAATCATATTTTTAAAAATAAAAGGGCTAAGCTTTCAATTAATTCAAGATAACTAATTAAAGCCTATTCCAAATCGTTCGATTTATATTTTAAATTAATATTCAGAGAAATGTTTTAAAAATACAAATATTTGCACTGTCTCTCAAAATTAATTATTGTTTGTAAATAATTTGCTGAGAAAGGGAACAGAATTAATTCACATTTACATATTAAATTATAATCTCTTAAATACAATTTGAAATGCGGATATAAAATTCACATAAATCTAGTTATTTCTCGACGCAATAATATGAATATATTAAGTTTTGAATTACGATATTTTCTTTAAAAAATGGAAACTCGAAGACAGATATTAAGGTTAATTAACTAATCAAATATAATTTAAAAATTTTCCTGAATTGTAGGAGTACGATTCACTAGAAAGGTTTGTTTTGATAAAATGCATTCAATCGTAATTTGATTGGAGAATTGAGCTTCACTATGCAGTTATTTCTTTTATAAAATAGTGTTTTTTCAGAAAAAAATGTTTAGATATGAATCCCATACTGATTAATTACATGAATATTTTTCAATTTTAAATACATATAAATTGGTCATGGATATAAAAAAATCTTTAATGCATTTAATTTAGGATTTTATTCAAAATAAACTGCTTTATTGCAGTATTCATTTTACATTTCATATATCATTATTCATATTTTTAAATTTACAAAGGTTTGCCATCGTGAAATACTGAACGAAAGGCCATGTATGGCATTATCAGCATGCGAGCATATAAAAAAAAGCTCTAATAATTAGTTATAATAATTATTATTGAGTAAATTAGTGGGGTTTTTTTTGGAAATACACCAATACAAATAAACTTAAAAAACAATACCAAATATTAAAATGTATTTAAACATATGTAAAACGTATGTAAAAAATAAACAAAAAGGCGTTACTCAAACCTACAACACTCACATATAAGTAGCTTTTATATTGTTCTGACCACTTTATCACACTGTCCAAGCTTCGAAGCGAAAGTTAAATATAGTAGTTCTAAAAGTTAATAAATTTTTCTTGTGAAAGTGTACAATCATATTTGTTGAGGAAAGAATATATATATAAACTTAAAAAGTAAAACCTTATCTAAATATAGATTCATTAGTCATTTCCGAGATAGATAAAATATATAAAAATATAAGAATTACTGTCTCAAAGTTATGAGATTCTTTATACGTGATTTTAAAATATTAGGATTAAATTGAATAGAAAAAATATATATTCAAACTACTGAAATTAACTAGAATAGATTGTTTTATTTTTCTTCCCATTACATACGAAGAGATAAATACATTTAAAAATATATCTTTCATTTTGAAATTATTAAAAGATTTATGAAATTATTAAATAATAATAAAAGTGTATAAACCTTCGTTCAATTTCTTTCTTTTAAAAAATCGACAAACTATTTTTTATTCAAATTTACTTATAAAACGCATCATTTTAAAAGATAACTTTTCGTTTTGTTTAGCTAGGTTTGATAATAATTAGATTAAAACTTTTGCTCAAATATACCAATAAGGAAAACAAAAATAACAATTTTTTACAAAATTATGTTCCTCTTTATAATAACGACAAAACACTTAATTTTAATGCAAAACATTTTCTTTCATTCAGATAGGATCTGAAAGTGAATTAATGTGATTTTCTGTAAGATAAGATTGAAATAAATAAATAATTTGAATTAAATATATCGATATTAAATAAGGAAATATTGAATGCAAAACTGAATATTACTTAAGTTATGAAACATTCTTTGAACTTTATTATAAGGAAGTAATCTTGACCGAAATTTCCTTAAACTTTGTTATACATTTTTATAGATTTCCATGTTCAATTTTTTACAATTTGATTGATTATAGACTTTAAAATAATTTATTTCATTTTTTACCTATTTTAAAGTCAATGTTAATTCAGTATAACATAAAAATCTCAATGAAAATTCAGTAATTGCGTATAAAAATATTTCTTAAACATTAGCAGTTAATAGGAATTATAAAAGTTTAATATATACGCAGTTTGTTTCAAATAAATTTATATTGAGTTATAAGAAAAAAATAATTGAAAAAATAAAAATTAGATCACTTGAAATATTTTTAAATTTTTAAAAACTGTATATCTTTTAATTTTTAACTAGTACTTTTTGTTTTAAAATGTTCATTTTCAAGAAGTAATATTTTAAGTATTTGTATTTTAAACGTATGCATAAAATTTTTATATTATTTACTGCATAATTTCCAAAAGGTATAATACAGTCCACTACCCCCTTAAAAGCAAGAATAATTAATTTGTGTATATTCACCTTCCCTGACGAATTAAAAAATAATTCCTGTAAGAAACCAAATTGCAATGAATCTCCAAATTTCTGCTATTCTTTAAAATGGTAGAATATATATCAGTAGCAACTATTCGAAAAAGAAGATAGGGAACTCACCAAAGCAGCAAATCCAGTAATTGCCTGTTTTCAGAAACATCTTAAAAGGTTTTGCTGATTTAAACAAAATACCATAGATTAACTTTGAAAACACTCCTATCTGAATTTCAGCATATATTGTTTCCTTTTTTTTTTGTCTGTTATTATCTGTTCATTTGTGGAAGTTTCCGTTGTTCAAATATTTGAATGAATGGTCATTAGCGTACATTTTGTGTCGTTTGATTGAAGCTCAGTACATCATGAATAAATAAAGAAGATTAAAGTGCGTTTTTCTTTTTAATGACTTACGTTCTTAAAAAAAGGAAAACTATCTAGAAGATAGTTTTAATATGTTAATATTAATAAGTTTTCTTTCTTTCTTTTTTTTGAAAAAGGAAAGCTTATTAAAGAATGAAAATGTTTATAAAATGTCAAATTATTTCAGAAAACCTGTCCTGTAAAGTCACGAGTCAGATCTAAAAATATCAAAGTTGGAATTTGTGAGTTTCTTAAGTAGGCAATGTCTAAATAAAAGCAACTTTCCTTAAGAAAATGAAATATTAATATGACATTTAGAACTAAAAAGGATTTATTGAATTTCATGCATATAATTTAGATTATATTTAACCTGTTAACTGATATGACAGAGTATTTCAATGAAATGGAATTTGGATGTAATTTAATCCCCCCATAAATAGGTTAAGCTTTAATTTTAATTACAATTCAGTTAGATGAATATATTTTCAAAATCTGAAATTTTTTAAAATCAAATCTAATGTTTTCACTGCTATCTGCCAAGTTTCTTAGAACAAATTTTTAAGATTGCTTTATAGTAATATTTTTTGGTTTCATATTTTAATTAGCTTATGAAGATAGTTTCAAAAACATATTAATTATAATATTAATATGACTAATTAACATAATAAATAATCCTATTATTATTATGTCTTAGAAACAAACAAATAAAAATTGTTGAAAATGATTCCAGATTTATTTTACACTTTATTTTTCTCCTTTTTTTTAAAATTCCATCGGTATAAGTTTTTTTTAACAAAATGCTATAAAATAGTAATGCTTTTCAACTTTTAAATACCAGTTAAATTCCGAAATATTTTTAAAATGGTAAAATAACTTTTTTTAACTAAAAAAGAGATGCCAAGTAAAAGACACATTTAATTTTGTAAGTTGAGAATGAAATAACAGTTTACCAGTTAGAGATCAAAATCGTTATCAAAAATTGAAAAAAAAGCTTTTTTTTAATTAAAAAAACGTAAAGCAGAAAAAATTATAGTTTATGAATTTCTCAAAATAGATGCTAAAATTCTTTAAGGTACCTGAAGAAATATATTACTGTAATCAAACTACAAAATACATTTCTTGAACAAATCTATAAGCAGCATTTAAGTCGAATCTTTAACTATTGGGATTCAAATTATAAATAACAAAAAAATTAGGATTATTTT
Organism: Argiope argentata; assembly: GCA_026289955.1. NCBI lineage: Eukaryota > Metazoa > Arthropoda > Arachnida > Araneae > Araneidae > Argiope > Argiope argentata. Next base: position 1,111,076 of record JAOUZG010029773.1, on the reverse strand, counting down.
CTACAGAAGACTGCATTAAGATAACTATTAAATACTTCTAAGGGTGCATTTTACTTAATATTTAGTTAAGGAAAAATGAAATATAATCTGAAATTATTATAGCAAAATTGGACGAAAATAACTGTCAGAATTTAATTTGTGAAGCTTCTCATTAAAAACACTATTAAAAAGAATGAGAGGAAATAATTTTAAATATTTAAAATGGCATTAAAACATGAATTATACAAATATTAAAAATCAATGCAACTACTTAAAAAATAAACTTTGAAACAAAATTCCGTCGGTTTTATGACGCAAGCTTCTCATAAATTAAGAATATTAAATAAAAAAATATTCGATATTTTCGCACAAAAATAGATACTTCAACTTATACACTTTTTAAAAATATTATTATAATAAGAACGATTATTTTTTATATAAAGAAATAAGTACAACATTTTTATTTTCTTGACTGTTAATAAGAATACATACAAAAAAGGAAAAATATGCAAAATATTTTTATTTAAAATAAGTGTCAGCATTTCGATATACTACTCTAAAAATAAGAATAAAAATTCAAAAAAAGGAATTTATGTGCAAACTATAGTGCACATCTTTTTTAAATCTTTAAAAATATGTAAATTACTGAGAAAGAAAAAGATAACAATCAAACTATCATCAATCAATATATCAAAGTGTGACTGTTAAAATAGTACAAATAATTTTTTTGGATTAAATATTTCCCAAAATTATTAATTTAACGGGAAAAAAAAGTTGGAAAAGTACAATATCAGATGCTTTAATTAAAACAAAAGGGGATTTTTTGCTGCATAACACATTAGAATAACCAATTTCATCCATCCTCTAGAAATGATACTTTTTAACTAAAAGCATTGGTGAAATCGAAGAGCTTCGATTTCTTTTATGGGGCATTTTATTTTGGAGAAGTTTAAATATACGATTTCCCTTCTGACAGATTTATTTCACATTTTTGAAATACATCTGCGTCTGTGCTGAGCATTTCGCAAAGAAATTGTTGCATTTTTATGTTATCTTATCCCCACACAGATTTTGTTTTGCCCCCTCACTTAGGGAAACCTGAAACTGCGATGTTTACGCAAATATCTTGAAAGGAATTTTTTCTCCTATGATTAGAAAATGTTTTCCTCTTACATTTCGTATAAAAGAAGATCAAAATTAAAGCAGTGCATTGCGTCTAGTTTCTTGCGAATATCATAGCAGTATCCTACAATAACGAAATGATATAAAAAATTTCTATATATATATATATATATATATATATATATATATATATATATATATGACCCTATGGAGCTTTTGGTGGAATCAAAAATGTATTTGAAACCTGAATGGTACGGAATAGATGCAACGTTTTTGATATTTTCAATTAAGGTTGATGAGTTCATTTAATTTATTAAAATAGAATTTAAGGAATTTACATGGTATGGTCTTGATCTAACAGTGCCAAGGTCATATTGAAAATGCAGTAATTTTTAATGACTTTTAAAAATGTAGCAAAATAAATTTTTGAAATTTCAATTTCAATTGTAGGCGAAGAGGTTGCAAGTCTCAAAAGGAGAAGACCAAGAATTAAAAAATAATGACCGAAGAATCAGTTGCCCTTTTAATAATAATAGGAAATGAAATAAATGGTTTAAACAACAGCAGTAAAACTTGCACATGAGCGTGTGGTGCTTCATAACATAGGAAAGATAATCGAGTATGCATTTTTTGACAACTTTATACCGATAGAAAGAAACCAAAATTTGACACAGAATTACAGTTTTAGTAAAAATAAGTCAAAGTGAAAATATACAGAAGAAATAAATATAAAAAAATTACCAAATTTCATTTAGTTAAGTCTTTGCGTTCTTATGTTATCATATTTACATGTATGCAAATGTACAAATTAATAGAAAGATCAACCTTTTAAGGAATTTAATTAGATATAATAGAAATTATATACTGTACCTGATAAAACGTCTTAAATTTGGCGCTAAAAGGCGCTAAAGCGTCATAATATATGCTTTAAAGCGTCATAAATAAGGCGTAAAGCGTCATAAATATATGCTTTAGATTCTGAAACGTAAATTTAATTTATCTAGCTCCCCGTTTGGAAGCTGTATAGTTTATTTGAACTCCAATAAAGAGACAAGCAAACTCAATTTAATTTTAAACTCAATATTATTTGGGCTTCTTAGATTCAAACAAGCATTCTAAATTTCAGCGATACCTACCTTTTCCAAATAAAAATATAATTTCATAGGATGCCATTTTGCAATACGTATAATGTATCGATGACGTGGATTCTGCATTTTGCAAGATATTCAATTCCTATAGAATGTTGGAGAAATTACCAGGCTTGCTTCTCCCACTTTAGCGGGGCGTTATTTAAAGACGTGGCTTAAGGATCAGAGGAAATCAGATCGGAATAACAGCTACGTTAATTAGTTTAGCTTGAGAGAGAGTCTTTTCTTTTTGACTTACGTTCCATAGCTTTGCTGTTAACTGAAATTATTGTTAACCGATATCATTGAGTTTATTCCTCATTTTGAGGACTCCATTTATATGAATGGATTTTGAAAGCTTGCAGATTCACTTAGCATTGGGATATCAGAAAGTTCAAATCTGCTCAGTATTTATATTTGTTATTTGACCACAGATAACCTATATAATCATTAGCTCTTATATATCCGTAATTACGAAATCGCATAATGTGCATTTTTCTAGACGTTATTTGGGTAATGATTGTATAAATTACACTGCGTAATAAGTAAGTACTAAATGTATAAATTATGTGTATTTCAAAATTACGCGTGCGGGAATTATAAATTTGTAAAGCACAAAAAAAAAAAATCAGATTTTTTACATCATATATTTTTATTTATTTCATATATTTTGAGACGCATTTACTTTTATAAAATAAAGCTAATAGTTTGGTGATAATTTTCATTTTTCAACCTTTCTGTAATTTTTGTAATCCTAATAATTAACTTTTAACTATGAAACTCAAAATTCGTCAGCACAAATTTGCAAAAAGGAAAAATTACTGTTGCAAATATATAAAACAAAAAAATACCAAAACATTCAAAGAACGCTCGTGATGTTTTGAAGGTTCTAAGGAATGCCCAAAAAATTTTGTGAATTCCAGATGATTCAAAGAAATATAGCATTTATGGGAATATTAGGAGATTCTATGAAATTTATCAGCAAATGGCAACCACAACGATCAAATGTTAACAAATATTGAGGAAAAAAAGATAATTAAAAAATATTAAAATAATTTACATAGTTATTTCAAGAAACTCAATTCCTTTCCTCTGCTAATGTTTATATTTAATTTGATCAATTTTTAAAAACCTTGAAAAAATATACTAAGCTATTTTATAGTTAAAATAATCCTACAATTTTCCTAGAAATCGCTTGAAAAGAAAAAAATCCTTTTTGCCTGTTTTTTTTAGTAAAACAAAAAATGCTCTGTGTACCTTTACTAGAAATATATTTGCCTTCGTCATGAATTTTGTAATTTTTTATCAATTTTTTTCCCAGAAAGCCAAAATTTAACATTTTAGTTTTGAAAATTTCTTCGCATAATAACTGAAATTCGGGGATTTTTTTTTAATATTTTGAATAGGATCCTCTCGGAATAATGTTAAGAGGTAGTTAGAAGTATATCCATATATGTTTGTTTAATAAAAAATTAATTGTAACTGTCCAATATCAAAGACCCTTCTGATTTAAATTAACAAATAGTTTTCATCAATTGAAGAAAAAAACTGGAAAATGAAGGTAATTTTTTAAAACAAATTTTGCTTGGTTAAATTAATATTTGAATAATTTATAATAGTATAAATTATTCAAATATTAATTTATACCATTATAAATGTTGAATAATTTATAATGGTATTTTAGCTTAACAATTTTTTTTCTTTTTCTTTTAGTATAACTGAGACCAAATTTTCTGTATTAGATATCAATAAATTTATATGATTATATCAAATTTACATAATTATTTTCAATACTGGAATTAATTTAAATTTTAAAATTAAAATAACTTTATAACATGCATTTACACATTAAGTTTAAAAATTTGTATTTCTTTATTATACTTAAAACAATCTTTTTTTTAATTTTTCATTTTTTTCACTCAATTCTTAACAAATTTTGATGAAAAACCATTCAAAGGAAGTATTCTATCAATGCTTATATTTGTTTCTGAGCACGGCAACAACAAATTGTAAAGAGCAAGATGGGCAAAATTTGGTACACAAATATTATATCTGAAGAATCTATCCGTATCCAATTCGTCTATTGATCAACTTACTGTATGTTTATTATAATCAAAAACACACCATTAAAATAAGATAAATTAAAGTCGGTACATAATTTTGTTGTTATAATGGTATTTTCATGCTAAATCTTAGTGATGGTCAAATATTTATTCTGGTATATTTTTTTATTCAAAGAGACACAAAATGTTCAAGCATTAATATTAGTGGAAAAAATGAACACTCGTGCCATTCATGATGGATGGAAATAAAGTCCATAGTTATTAAGTGGAGGTGGAACACATCAATTAAATAATATGGAGGAAGATTCGGAGTAACTCTATCCTCCAATTTAAACTTACATTCATTTTTTCAAAAATTAAAAAAGAATTAATTAATGAATGTAAATTTAATAAATTTTGAAAGATGCATGTTTCTCAGAAAAAAAATATGTGAATAAAGTGATCAAGAAAATTTTGGTTTATAAGTTAATGTATATCAAAGTGCATCTAAATCATCTCAGTTTAATCAATCATCAGTTCTTTTAATTAAAATATAATTTCTGATAGATGAAACTAAGTTTTAAATTGAATTTATTTTTTCCCTTTAACTATTTAATTATTTTTCCAAAAAAATACATCCTAACAGAAAACAATAAATAAATAAATAAATTTTTGAGTGAAAAAAATATTTTAATCAAAAATTATTTTATTAAGTGAAAACAACATAGTTTCTTTTAAATTTAAAATGAGTATTTTTTTTAATTAAAATAATTTAATCTAATTTAATTTAAATTTAAAGCATCCATTTTAATAATTAATCATTGATATTGATAGGAAATTTTAAAAAGGGAGCCAATCTAAATTTCCTGAGCAGTTTTAAATAAAAATAATTTTTCTTGTTAGGCTCATTTTAGAAATGATTTGGCGAGAAATGGACTAAAATCTTGTAACCCTATTTTTCTTCTGAAGTCTTCAGAACTTCACTCGTCTGTGTTTCCTTGGCGGCGAATATAAATCCGATTTTTCCTAGCGCTCATCAGTTGTTTTCCAAAACTTACGACGATACGAGCTCCTGCGTCATTATACTTCTGTTTACATTTAAAAAAATGAATACTGTTCTCTTCGCCGGCTTACTTGTTACCTTGGTAACCATGTTTTCCACGGTACACTCCCAGGCTATGGCTTTTGCAGGACCAGCCACTCAGAATGGAAATATGCGTCAGTGGTAAGCATGAAAACGGTGTCTTTATTTTTCTATATAAATTAATTGGTCATATTTTTCGATACATCTGATTTTATACAGAAAAACTTCATTCTTAATATCAGAAGCATTACGTTTTTATCATTTGTATTAAACATTTAAACATTTGGATATTAATTAGTATATTAATAGTAAACATTTGAGCAGGATTTAAGCTGGTCTATTACTAATATTACATTTAAGAGGTGAAGTGAAGAAAAGACGAAAATATCACTATTTCACGGTTTTTTTTTTTTAAAAAACTTGATAATGTTTGCATGCTGCATGCAAATAATGTTTATAGTTTCTATGAACTATATGTAAAATTTCTTCCAAATGTTCTACTGGTTCAGCCTTTAAACTTGAAGTACTAAATTTGATTCGAGGTTATCTAAGGATGGAAAATGTTGAAAACTGTTTTATTGAAGAATTAATTCAATTTCTTAATTAAATTTTTTAAATTAGTTTTGAGAAAGGATAAAGATTTTTGTATATAATCGGAGAAAGTCGCTCAAAAAGTATTTTTTTGCTCCTTCAAAATTTGTAATATTTACTTTTTAGTTATACCAATTTAATTTTTGGATATTTTTCTAAGATTTTAATTAATCATAAAATGTTTTTAACAATAATTTGTAACAACATTTACCAACTTTTTAATTGTATAAATATACTTAAGCATTTTGAGACGATGAAGAGTAACATTTTTATGCATACGTTATTGTTGTAAAATATAGAACTTTTAAAATTAAGATTATGTAATAAAAATATGCCGAATCGAGTCGAATAAAAATATCTCGAATCTCAAAAACTAGTTTTTTGTCCCTTTAGAATTTGGAATATTGCATTTTTGCTACATTAATTTAATTCTTGAACATTTTTTCTTCTTTTAATTAGTTATAAAAATATTTTAAACTATAATTTATAACAATATTTCCCGTCGTTTTAGTCACTGTAAATATTCTCATGTACTTTGTGAATAAATTTTTAAAATTAAAATTATGCAATAAAAAGGCATAGATTCAAGTCTTAAATATAATTATGGTATAACGTTTCAGTCTAGAGGAAGTAAAGTACTTTTTTACTATATTTTATATTTAGTTAAGGGTTTTTATCATGTAAGAGCACGATGTTGTTTTAGAAGATTTTGATGTCTCTGAAATTTAGGGCAAAAAAATATTTTTACTTGCTTTTATCAGTATTTCATTGTTATTATCTATGCTTCTTATACAACAGATGTGTTTTTAAAAGATTGGCCTGCTTTTAGCAGTATTTCTTTCTTATTACGAATGCTTCTTTGACAGCAGATGCATTTTTAAAAGGTTAAACTGCTTTCACCAGTATTGCTTTACTATTACGTATGCTTCTCTGACAACAAATGAGTTTTTAAAAAGCTGAAGAAGAATTATGTCATCCCAGCTATTATTTCATCTCGAAATTGGTCAAGATTCAAAACTTTGTTTGCCAGCTAGAAAAATTAAAAATGGAAGTTTTAAAAAATTATCATTATATACATCACGAGACTTCTCTACAAGTTTGTATTCCTCTATTATGTATATATGTATATATTACAGAGGGATAGAGACCGATAGAGAAGTCTCGTGATTGGTTCAAACAGGTTTTAATTGGTTAAGGACTTAAACTAATTAGGATAAATAATGATTCAAAAAATAGTAATTTTCTCAAATGATAACTTGAAATATATGATCAAAGATTTCATTATAAACATATATTATTTTTATAATTTAAATGTATGATGATGATGATGTCGTGTCCGCTTTTTACCGCGGAAAGAGGGGTGCAGTAGCTTCTGAGGGTATGAACCCCTGAGCACCCGAGGGCAGAAGTCTGACTTCTAGCTCATATGAAGATGAAACACACACACATACGCTTGCACAACCCCTTTTTACAGGGGGGGCACATTCACTCATCTCACAGATAGCACACAAAGGAACAACCCTGCCCGAACCGGGACTCGAACCCGGGACCTCCAGAACACGAGGCAGACGCGCTACCTCTGTGCCAGCAAGCCGGCATAATTTAAATGAATGAAATACAACATCAAAAGATAAAAGTCTGTATCAGTTATTAAATCTTTTTTCTAAGAGAATATATATTTTCAACATATATGATATGTTACTAAGCAATCAGCGTTACTAAGCGACCTACGTTGCTAAGCAACCAAATTAATGCTAATTTAATTTACTCCCACTTGAAAAGTCTCTTTCAAAATTGTGCCATGTTTGTTCTGTAAGAAATCGTTAACATGGGACAAACACTGAAGTGAATCTGTGCTGATTTAAATATCCGACGAGTAAAAATAGACATGAAAATATTAGATTTACTGGTGTATGAAAAGGGTATTAAAATTTTTTCAGTCTTTTAATTCTTATGGTTTTCCATGAAGTATTACATATTTATTAAATTTCTCTGTTGATTTCTTCTATAATACTTTGAAATAAATAAAATAGAAAGTCACCCTAACTTTAAATATTTTACTAAAATTTTACAAATAAACATATTTAATTTAATTTCTTTTCTTCTTTAATTTTAAACTATCTTTTGTTTTTTTTCTTTTAATGGATACATATTTAAAGTTGCGATGCATTTTTGTAGCTGAAATAGAAGCACGAAAAAGCCTTGTAAAATCTTATTTTTTAATACCAAGGAAAAGAATTTTCTTAGAAGCTTAACATCACTCGACGTTCTATTTTTAGACTCTATCGGGCGCACAACAACACCACAATCTTTCAAATTGGTGGTGTTTTTCTACATCCTTCAAACAAGTTTCAGTTATGACATTCACAAAAGATACGATTAGATGATGTTACATGGTTTTTCCAGTTCTTTTCATATCCCAATTTCATGCCAAAGATCGATATTTCGTAACTATTGCCCGCCAATACCCTGCATTTAACACACAAGTACATATTTTCTTTACTGCACTAACCAGCATACAGTTCTAATGCAGGAAACTCTTAAAATAAATTTGATTACTTGTTGCATTCGCGATTCTGCTTAAAGTGCACAATTTTAAGAGGAAAGGAAGGGTATAGCACCTTAATTAAAGATTATACGAGAAAGTTTTAGGAGAACCACTGCCACAGGTTTAAAATTGCAATTCATTAATACACCACATATTTAATTGTTTTACAGACAGCAAATCATTACGTTAAATAGAAGAAAACACTCTATGTTTCGTAATCTCTGAACTAAATTTCAAATATTCTGAATTATGATTTAGAGATCTAGAAATTAATTTTTCAAGTCAATATTCCGTAAAACAAACATTGACGATAATATTTTAAACTAGCCGTCTTTGGCGATGAGTTTGTTCGCCAGGTTATTTAAGTTTTACATCCTTAAATAACTAACCATATGAAAGACATTTTTTTAAATATAAAATAACCTCGTTATTTCAAACAAATAAAAAAACCTGTATTCAAGGAATTAGTTTACAGCAAATAAAAAAAGTTTAGATAACGTAAAAGAGTAAATAAAAAATTCATCATAAAATTTAAACTTTGTATAGATAATAAATCAAATAAAATTTTAAAAATATGAAAATTAAAGGGAAAATTTATAAAATGGAAGAATATCATTAAAAAAGGCAATTTTATACTCTGAAAATAATAAATATATAAGATAATTATTTAGGTAATTGTTTTGAAAGATATGAACATCAATTTCCGTAAGCAAGTCATAGATTAACAAATTGACGACGATTAAATCTATTTTTTCTTTGGATTAAATTTTCTATTAGAAACCTATTTTTTAAATCTCTTTTATAACTTCTTTCCTCCGATTGAATCGATTTTTGTTGTGAAAAGACAAGCCTCTCCCAGAATATTTCTAATTTCCTACTTCTCTTTAAAGAGTTGAATTAAAAGCATCTATGAAAGCTCTCAATAAAATAGCGTGGAATTCATATGAGGGTTTGTTTATATTTCATTATTGCAATCGATAAAAAATAAGAAGATAGCATTTCTTACCTTATATATATATATATATATATAGATAGATAGATAGATAGATAGATAGATAGATATAGATAGATAGATAGATAAATCGGTTATAAATTGCTGAAATAATGATTACTTATCTTAAAATCGAAATAGCATCAAAATAAAATATGAAAGAAAAAAGTATTATTTCATTGTAATTTTTAAACTTTCATGTAACAAATAGTTTTAGAAATTCAAGATTTTATTATATTTATAAAGCTGTATCCGAAAAATAACACTTGCGACTTATAGTTACTATATTTATTTACATTTTTTTTTATAGCTCAGACTTTTAGAGTATCTTGGTAGCAGAGGGCGGAAGCATTATTTATATATTTTCAAGGTTAAAGGATAAAATTTAAAGTTTTCTTGGAACGCGAGATAGTAAAATTTCTCTTCCATTTATAGCGATTCTGTACGTGCTGTTAATTGGAATTTTTGTTCTAAGTTTGTCTGTATTTAATTTTAAAGGTTTGATATTATTTTTATTTTATTTAAAGGATACTACTATATATGTAAAATCTGGCAATGATGCTCCCAAATTTTGGCACTAAAATTAATTTTTGATTGCCTATTTGGTTAGTATTTTTAATATGACATTATTCCGAAATACCATTATTATCACTATGAAAAATCGATTGTTTAAAAAATTACAGAGATGAATATATTTTTAGAAGTAGTTTTGGTATAAAAAATTTATTCCTAACCTAAAATTGTTTGCTGTTATATTGAGCCCAAATATAATGTTTCTGCAAATATCTCAAATAAAAAAGAATCAATACAATGAATCTATTTATAAAATATACCCCAAACATTATATAATTTTCAGTGCTTTTGAAATTAATAGGTAAGTGTGGGTATGATATTCTATGCATCATTTTAATCTAATGTCCAGCTGTCACGTCACATTTTTTCTGCAAAAATTCACTCGGTCGACTCTAAAATTAAACTAAAAGGATGCATTTAGCATGTTAGGGCGATAATTTAATTGATATAAATTTTAAATTTATACATTTACATAATAATACATATATAATTATATTAATTGACCTAATCCTGTTACCCAACTAATTATGTAATAATATAAAAGCTTTTAACTTAACATTATGTATAATTATATTATCTAGAAATTAATGCTTATGTAGATAATTCCGTAACTTAATCTATTACTATACGCCTGTTGGCGATACTTAGAATAGAAGATATTTTTTCTGTGCTGAATTTTTATCAAATCTCCTTGATCTAAATTAATATTCTTGATTCCACCAGTAAATTTTCTATAAGCCTCGAAATGTCTTTGACTTTAAAACTCTATAAATTTAATAGTTTTACAAAGTTCTATTATTTCTTCCATAAGATCATAGTGCTTTTAAAAACCTCAACTTTTCGGTTCATCCATTTACTGTCGTGGTGTTGCAACTTCTTTTTAAATCTCCCTTCTTTAACTACTCAGATTATCTTTACATCTCCTCTTCTTTCGTTTTTAATAATGAAAGGAAGAAAACAATTAAGTATTTGAGGAAAGAATGAAAAAATTAATCGTAATGAAATAACATTTGTTTTTCACAATAGAGAAAAAAAATTCTTCAAAAATTGAGAATACATAATTTTTTTTAAAAAAATTTCAAAAATTCAGAAAAAAATTACACAACATTTATAAAGGTATTAGTGAAAAGGGAATTTTTAAAATGGTGTAAAACTTTAGTTTCATGAAAAAAAAATAGTCAAGAATGATCGCCTATAAAACCATAATATTCCCTTAACTTTTAATTAATTAAAAGTTTTTAAAGGATGGTTTCGAGTTGCACATACCCAGCCTTCTAAGTATAGCAGAGCTGAATTTCATTAGTTTTTATTAAACAGCCTTCTTTAAACAAAATTGCTCTTAAAAAACTCAACAAGTTTGTTATTTAATTGTCCTATAGAATATTATCGAGCAATCTTATTTGCAGTGTTTGTGGTAGTTAATTGTACTCTTGCAAAAAATGATCTTATTTTCACATCATTTTCCAAACTTAAAATATGACTAATAATTCATTTTTTATAAATTATTATTATTCATAATTTATAAAATATAACTAATAATTCATATTTTATAAAATATTTTTGATGTGCTAAAATTTTAAGCAAAAAAACTCAGACTTCAGGGGGCAAAACTGGCCGAGTTATGAAGATTAATTATCACATTTTATATCAATTCAGTATCTACGTCCAATTGGTAGTATCTACTACCAATCTATAGATGTGGGCGTTGATTGGTCTGAAATAATAAAATCCAAAGCTTCATAACCTATAATTTATTTTTTTTTCTAACTTACAGAACCCTACCAAAGGAACCAAATTGTATAAGAGAAAATACACAAAAATGTACATTAGACTCTCTTCATTATTCTATAAAACTAAGCACAAAATTTGCTGTTTTGTGTAGATATACGAGAAAAAATAAAGAGGGAACTCTACCACTGATTAAAATTTATAAATTAAAGCTAGTTCCGATTGTACATAATTGCTTTGTTTAAAGGTCTTTCAAACAATCAACGGAAAAGAAATAAAAAGAACCACTTCACCGGATGTTTCATTATGACTCACATTTTGCAAATTGCTAATTCTACTATCTTCAAAGCGACAATAAGGAAATAAAATTATTTTCTCTTTATGTATTTTTTTTCTTTTTATTCCAATGAGTAATAGTTTTCACAGTACATTCTAGAATTGTTCTTTTCGTTCATTATTGTTTTAAGTCAAGTCATGTACAGCGCGTGCCTGTTGTTGCAACCTTCGGTAACTTTATTGGCATTGCATCATAACATTCAATAATAACTGCTGGATTCCGTTAAAATATGAAATGCGACCATCATTTATTTGTTGGAATATTTTAGAAATGCATGTCGATAATACGTAAATCTTATGAAGTAATTTTTTTTAATTCTTGGAAAATTAATGTGTTGAAATTTTCCTCTTCACAGGTATTTCGAAACTTTTATCATTCATTCTATTCATTTCATCTTTTAAGTAAAACAAAAATACTGATTAATAGCTTTCATTTCGATTTATTATGCATTTTATAAGTTTTAGTATTTCTTTGAAAATTTAGAGATCAATTTTGAAAACACACAGTAAGACCATTATATGTTTCAAAATCATTTCAAAGTATTTTATAAAAGAATGAGTAATGTAAGTTATGCCTCACGAGCGAAAAGCGTGGGAAAAGAAGATTTAAAAAATGAACGGGGAAATTTTTTCCTAATATATTACGTAAAAAATGATTAATGGCTTACAAAATAAAATTTTGACTTATGGCTCACAAAAATCATTTAAAATAAGAATTTGAAATGCACACAAAAGCAGTTTATCTCTGCCTTTTAAAACAGACAAATATGCAAGCACGAGTTTTCAAAGTTTTTTTCTTAATAGCGTCTTTTATAAACATCTGAGTAAAGTATTTGTTTGTTTTAACGTCTATTGTCATTTCTTGAATAGATGAATAAAAACTTGAACAAAAGAATTCTCATCACAGCACGTGCTGCAAATATCCGAGAGAAACGAAACAATGAAACAAACAAAATGAGTAAATCTTTCTATTGGGTTGTTCGGAAAGTAATTTCGTTTTTTCCCGT
>JAOUZG010029773.1:1001796-1082948 GCA_026289955.1 Argiope argentata | reverse complement strand
AATAAATATATAATTATATTTAATATTTTTAGTCATATTATATATTTATATATATATAATTATTTAAAAAATACTAGTAATTACGTTTATTATATAATGAAATAATAATTACGCAGCTTATTATTTTATATTCCATTTGAAAAGTTCAGTAAAGATTAAATTTTGCTTTTTTTTCAAAATTTATCATTTCATTATAATATAATCATGATAACTAAATCAATTTATTTGCAGGTAAGAAAATTAATTAATAAATATGGGTTTAGATTTAATATTTTTGGTCATTTTTTTAAATACTATGCTTAAAAACAAATAAATTGACTCCAAACCGGACACAGACACCAATTGTCACAACGGAACCAAAACATTCATTTCTAAGTCACTGTTCCGAACTGATCAGAACGGATCCGGAATCATTAGTTTTCGTGAATCCGGTCCGGAAAAAGCGACATACAGCATATATATAAATCCGATTTTCCTTCGCGTTCATTATTTCCAGAATTTCTGATAATACGATCTGGCACGTTATTAGACTTTAATTTTAAAAAAATGTTTGCTGTATTGCTTAGAGTATTAATAGTTACCATGGTAACCTTTTACATGGTACATTCCCAGCCCATTAGTTATGCAGACCTAGACTTAGGCTTTCGGAATAGTAATATGCGTCAGGGGTAAGCCCAAAGTTTCATTTTTTATTATATTGACCTTAAATGGTCAAAATAAATCTATTTCGTAGTTACGCCATGGGTTGTAGTTGTTTTCTAAGAATTAAAAAAAATTTAATTAAAAGATTGGTTAAGCTCAGATTATTAGGTTTTTTCAGATGTTAAACTAAATTATTTTTTCATTGTTTTCTGTTTTAGGAAATTCTAAAAAACATTTTAATAATATCTTCAGTTATTTTAGTATTTCATTCGCCTCATATTCTTTGTGAGGATAGTGAGACTAGATTTTTATTAAACCTGCATTGGAATACATTAAATACGTCTAATTAAATTGTTTGAAAAAATTATTATATTTGCCATGTGTTCTTATAGTATTTTAATCAAGATGAAGATCTGGAACAATTCTGAAATCAGGCCTTTGAACATTTCCATCCGTAAAAAAACAAAAATAAAAAGGATTAAAATGAAATCTGCTATGCATATTTCAATGTATAATATCAGAACATTATTTCTTGAACGGCCAAGCACCACGTGCTCGTGTAAGTTAAATTATATTTTTTATCCCTTTTAATTTTTTCTTTGAAGGAGTCACTTTAGTATGGCAAACGATCCAAAAAACTTTGTCTCGCATTGTTTAAAAATATGTATGATATTTCCTATTTATTTCATTTCATATAATCACGTACTCAAAATGCCATTTTTTCAAGGTTTTATTTGCTGTAGTCATTAAATTATTTTTTTTAATCAGAGCTTTTGTAAATGGGATGGCATCACGTTATTAGAATCTGATTTTTGGAGATGCTCGTGCAGATAATAAAATTTTTATTTTCCGCTTACGTATTTTTGTTGACGTCAAAAACCTCATCCCCAAAATGTCATGTTCTGATATGATAAAAAGCTCACGCGTTTCTTATTATTTAAGGCGTGAATAAGCTACGCTGAGAAAACTGCTCCTTAATCTGATAATCTCTATAATCTGAAATTTCCCGAACAAAACTCGATAATCTAAAATAAATGTTTTTGAACAACAATGAGCCTACTATTTCAAAAATCAATTCATATTTTTGTTAAAAAAAAGAACTATATAAATAGCCTTTCCAATTATTTTAAAGAGGAGAAATCGTTCACGTTAAATTTATTAAAAGGATCTCATTTCCGGAAAAATAAATTTAATGAAAAAGTAACCCAAATTCTGATAAGAATCTAAAGAGATTAATTTTATAAGGCTTTACTTCTTAAATGTAACATCATTATTGGTAATATTTTGAATTTTAAAATAAATTAAAAACGGTTCAAGTGAGAATTTCCAAAACTATCAACGAAATATATAAAAATCTCAAAATAAAGAATTGCTCATCAGAGTTACTCAGAGTAATCAGTAAACTTTTATAAATACTATTACGTTATCAATTTACGACTCATTATGTTCTTAAAAACTTATCAAAAATGTGAATACAATATTTTTATTCCTTTTTTTTAATGACTTTATTCGTGGTTTTTTACGGATTTTCACTAAGATTATGTATAACAATTTTATTTTTCTTCGATGCCGTCATGGAATTTATTTTTATTTACGATATTTTTCACTATATGTAGAAAATCGTCAATGCTGATCACTATTCCATTTATTATATTACAAAATACAGTCAAAATTTTATGAAATTAATAGTTTAAAAAATTACATTATAGAATTCATTTTCAAAAAGGCTAGTTATTGAATTATTAAAAATTAGCTTCACATCATGAAGATTTTTTCCAGTCAAATTAAACGAAATTATAAGTTATAAGAACATTTTTAATGCGAAAGAATCTGTGAGAAGATTTCATTCATATAATATTTTTTCTAAGATTATATTAAACTATCAATTTACGGGATGTCCCATTTGCATGTTAAATGAGGTTGTGACAGACTATATATCATTTAACATTTAATTCTGCATCTTATGACATACTTTGACGTCGTGCCCTTTTACTAGTACAAGTCATGGAAAATATTCTAAAATTTCACTAGACAGAAAATTTATGATTTAGTGATGATAAAGTGTCTTCAATTTGCAGTCTATATCTAATGATATCCCTATTATTACATCGTTTGGCATAATTTCAAAATCTGCTATATTATATAAGATAATCATTTATATAATTTTACTACTTAAATAATGGCGTTGTCTAAAAATCAGTGTTGTATCTATTGGCTCAATATTATATCTACTTTTTTTCAAAAATTGTTCTGTAATGCAAGTTGTCTGCTCTAATCATGGCTAAATAACTAATATCTAAACCATAAGAATTAAAACAAGGTTTCAATTACAAAAAAAGAAATAAAATATAACATTTGAGAAAATAAAAGTTTTATTGAAATGTTTTTTTAAAAAACGCTTAATTTCTTTTACAGTTTTTAGGTCATAGTAATTGTATAGTAAAATATTCTTAGGGCAGTAGCATTTTTTAGCAGTTTCAGAAAAAGTTTCCTAAAAATCTAAGTATAAATTTCTCAGTTTTATATAAATATGTGTGAAAGAGGAATAGAGAACTCTTTCATTAAAAAATTTAGATTTTAAAATTAATTTTTACTATGCATTATTGTAGTCATTGAATTATAACAATCAACAGAAAGGAAACAAATGAAATCACGGAACCGGAAGTTCCCTTATGGAAGTTGGAACTTTCACCCTCTTTCGAAATAGGAATAAGGAAATAATTTTTTTTTCTTCCGGATTTTCACTCTTTCACTCCGATGAATAATATTTTCCCCAATATATTCAACACTCGCACTGCACTTTCTTTATTGTTTAAATCATCTATAGCACTTATTTGTTGAAGTAATTTTTGGTAAATTTGCTTTGATGACCATAGAATTCAATGATAATTGCTAGAAATCCTGAACCGCAAACATAAGTTAATCGCTAAAATATATTTTAAAATTTAAGTCGCTTATGTGTAGAGTAAAGGAAGTATTTGTTTTTGTACTTGAAAAGATAGTGTGTTGAAATATCATCGAAAATGTTAGCATCCGTTTGATTCATTTTCCCTTTCCAATAAGCAAATGAAAAAAAAAGATTAATACAATTCCGGTTGATTTTATTTTTTAGAATGAAATATTAGAACAAAATTACTGTTATCTATTCGGTATACACATAGTGTTTTCTCTAATTTCAAAAAAAAAAAAAAAATTTGAACAATTTTTTGAAATCGAAAATTGGACATTTTAAATATGTATTAGGATTGAAAGGGCATCAGGACAGAAAAAAAAAATGGTCAAAAAAAAATAAAGGTTTAAAGCCGTAAATATAATCGATGCAAACACCAGTAAAATAATTCTACAAATAACCAACAGAAAAAAAAACACTGGAAAAGAAATAAGTCCTTACCATCCATCCCTCAGATATTGAAATATAAACTATGGGGTGAAATTAGGCTAATCATGAACAAATACTATATAAAATAGCAAATATTTTGTTTTTTTTTTAAGTTCCAATTACAAAAATTGAGAGCATTCAAAGTTAAATAATATTTATAAGAAAGCCTATTTAGTCCCAATTAATAAATTATAATTAAAGATAATTACTTATTTTAATCAGATGGATCAGTAAAAAAACATTCAATGACGAATGAATTCGAAGAACGCTGAGGATGTTGACAACCCAAAGTAAACAGTTGGTCGACCAACATATCATAATTTCATAATTGTCTGTTTGAAGGGTGAATGCATTGATATTCCAGCATCGTATTTTTCAATTCCTACTGTTAGTTTACACTCTCCTTATATATGTATATCTTGTTCAAATTTTTAATCTTTAATAAAATACTTTTTATTCATTCTCTTAAGTTCAAATACATTTTTTAAAACTTGTAGTGTATGACACGTGATGTTAATACATTTTTTCCAATATTAATTCATTAATTTTTATCAATTAATTAAAAATTAGCTTTCCCGTTAAAAATCTTCCTTTTCTCTCTGCCAAATGAGTAAGACTTCAGTTTGTATTTTTCCCACGCTAATGACGCTAGGCTTAGCATGTTTCAGACCTAATATTTCAAACGATTCAGCTTATTTCCTTAGTGTTTGATACATTTAAAACTAAGCATTGCTAATTAATCGAATCCTTTTGAAGTACTTTTGAATTTAAATTAAGCGTAATAAAGAAAATTAAATTTTTTAACCTGTATTGCGTTACCCCAACTGGCATAGAAAAGTCACTCATTTCCGTTGCCACAATTGAAGTTGAAAATTCACAGTGTGCTCTGATTTATTTTCAACGGATACGGAATTGATTTTATTTTGGCCTGACGTAGTTTTTTGATATATCATTTAAGTTAATTGTAATCATTTACTAAAATGTAACTAAAATAATTTTTTCATATCACTAGTTTCACTTAAAAGAGAATTCAAAGAACATCGTAACTATTGAGAAACTTCTAAGGGACGTTAACCCTCATCTCACACCTGCAGTAACAATCTATGAAAAACGAATCTCAAACCTTGTTCACCAATATGAAAAATGTCAGAATCAACACGGTCGTTTCTTCAAAAAATAACTATGTTTAAAATTAACTAATAAATACATTTTGTTCTGCACTCTTGTACTTTATTTATGATCAATTGGAGTTTGAAGAAAAGAATTGGTCGTTCTATTAATATTAAAAGGGGAAAATGTAAGAGTATATTTGTTTGTTTATCCGTCACAAAAACTCCTCTTAAATGGTTAATAGTAGTAATATGAACAGATCACTGGGCAGGCCATTCTGGATCTATTAGGTCTGAAGCCATGTTTAAGGACAGTTATAAAAAATGTTTTTAAAAACTATTTTTGTTGAATCAATTCTTACATTATCTCAGAAATTACATCATAATTCACCGTTCATTTTTAATTTTCCTCAAAATAATTTATATTTCAGGTTTCCTTTGTATAAGAACCGGCTTTCCTCTCAACCATTATTTCCAAGAAAAACGTTCGAAGAGTAAGTATTGTTTTACTATAAGAAATGATATTTTTTAACATCAAGTTTGCGCAGGAGATGTTAATATTGAATTTCAATGAAAAAGTTTTGTTCGTTAATTTGTGATCCAATAATGTCATGATCCCATTAAATTGTAGACATTAATCTCTTTTAATGTTAATAATGTTACGCTTAATTAATAATACGCTTTGTTCATTGTTGCATGAACCTTCCTAATGAAAACTAGTCCCATGACATAATAGTACTACTAAAATATAATCTACATGCTCATCAATCTTCTTATATTTTATTCTATTTTGTTTCGCTTTTTATTCGTATTGTGAACTATAACGATATTAAACACAACTGGGGTGATGTTTTTGTAAGCTTATTTTAACATAGGGTGAAAACCATGAGATTAAATATTTGATCAAATGATGAAAACGTTTTGATTTTAAGAACAATAATATAAACTTGTATTGGAAATTAGGCAATACACGCACACACACGCACGCACGCACACACACACACACACACTATTTGTTTTTTTTTTCTGTACTTGTGATTTGCTTTTGTACTCTCAAAATGTGGTGCTTCTCTTAGGTTTTAACACAGGGAATTTTTTGGGGTCACAACAATAGTCAAAACCCTATACATATTTTTTTTTGGGGGGGGGGGGATTTATGTCTGATGGTGACCCATGAGAAAGTCACCAGGCCGGATTTCTTTTATTTTGGTTTTTACTTTTAGTTTATTCATACTTTCGTTATTGATCTACTCTCATTTTTTTCTACTTCTGTTTTGGCTCATTTATGTTCCACTATGTTTTTAGGAGTAGCAGCATAGGCTCTCTCTATATACATAAGTGTTTCTAACATACATATGTCTTTTATGTCAGAATTCAAAAAAAGCTTCTTTTTTTTAGTTTATTTATATTAAAGTCACGTTTTAAAGCAACACAATGTCTATTTTGGGATGGTCCATGTAATTGTAAACCACTTAATGATGACGAGAAAGACACCTGAGGTGCCATTTCAATGAAACTTTACACGAATATTAAATGGCTATTATTTTAAAAAAATAAATTTATCATTTTGAAACGATATAACATTTTTGCACTGATATTTTTGAAATCCTACGGATCACTAACAAATACACATACATACAATTAAATTTATTATTAATAATAAGGTATTTCACCCTAATTAATGTCAAGATGAATATGATTGATCCAGCTTTGAATAAAACTTTAATGTTACACTTTTTTATATTGTCACCAACCTTGAATTTTTCCAAGGAATAATTCCCGAAGTGAATATTAAATTCAAGATATATAAGAACTTCTCTATGTGAACTTTAATTCTTATTTATAATAATTGATTAATCAATAAAAAATCTTTCACTTAAAATTTCACTTGAATTGATAATAATATGTCCATTTAAATGAAAAAGTAATGGATGATTAGCACTTTTCAACCGTTGTTAAAAATGTTAACAATTCAATTAAGAAGAAAAAAATAACAGATGTTATTTCAACTACCAATTAGATTTTAGCTAAGTACTCCTTTGCATTTTTGGAAAGTACAGGAGCAACAATCTTTCGATTCAACGCTTTATCTTCAATATAAAAATGGATATTTGCTTGCGATTTTTATACAAAAGTACAATTTATATCCAATATTTTTAAAATTTAGTCTAACTGCACCTTATTACAAGAAATAAAGTCATTATGAAAATTCCAGAACTTCAATTAAATATAAGTTAATTAAAATTAACCAAGTATGGAGGGATATCTTACAATAATATTACCTCATAATTTTCTTTTTTACATAATCTTAAATACATAGAAAAATCATCTTTTTTATTGATACCAATTTCAATTTGTACCTTTTTTTTTCTCCATTAAAACCTATTAGATACATAATTTATAACTTTTAAAACATTTTGAGATGAAATTCAAACTAAGTTTATTACTAAACACCTTTTTTCAATGGCAGGATTTTGATAATATCAATCAAGATTTTAAAAAATTGTTTTCTTTGGTGATTAACATAGTAAGAATTTCCTTATAGTATAGACAATTTGTAACAAAAACACTAAGTAATTTTTATAAAAACGATTTCATAAAGTTTTTAATTTTTAATCTTATCAAATCACAATTTTTATTTTAAATAAAATTTATTTCATGTTAATAGTTTAATAGCCTGGAGAACAATTATTCTTGTCACTAAAAGGGATTAATTTATTATAATTTCTTAAATCCAAATCATTAAAGTTTTACTAAAATTTAGGATTTCCTTTTTAATTTTAAAAAGTTATTTTATTTATAATTGTTCTTCATAAACATATCTATTTTTTATAGAAAATGCATACGTATTAGAAATGTAAGATCATGTCTCGATATTTTAAGTTGATGATAAAAAGTGAATGATCATATTAACCGGAGTCCACTATGAATTCCTATTATTTTCTACACTCGCCTTTTATTTATAATGCACAGGATATTAAAGAGAAGAGGGTAAAATAATTCTTTTAAAATATAAAAACGAAAATACATGTCCCTGTTTGTCTGTATGTCTGTCTGCCTATCAACAGAAAACCTCCCCTTAAATCGTAAAAAGTAGTATTTTTAAACTTGGGTGGGTCTTTCTAGAATTCCTTCTTAGATAAACAGATAAAAAAATAAACTTTCAAAAATAATAACAAAAATGTATTTAAAATATCTGTTTTTGTTGCATCTTATTATAAATAACCCTTAAAATTGTGTCACGACTAAATATTCATTTTTAATTTACTCCAAACAAATGTATATTATTTCAGTTTTCCTTCGTGGGGCAGATCTTTTAACCAGGGACATGGAATTATGAAAAACTGGTATGAACGGTAAGTACTTCAACTCAAGCTAATAAATATTCTTATTTAATACCACATAGTTAACCATAGGTATTCGTTATATTTAATTTCATTCAAAATTTTTAGAACAACTTAACGTTGGTTTATGTCAGGATTCCGTCTTTTTTTAATACATTTCAGAGATAAAACTCATGCTATTTTAATATTTTTATGCATGTTCTATTTACTGTGTGCATGAACCTTTCTAATGGTGATAAATCCTGAGAGAAATCCTGAGCCCTATCGAAAATATGATTCTAGACGTAATTCCCGGTTCATTCATCTACGACTAATTTCAGGGATATCGATATCAATTTTTTATTAGTGTTCTAAACTGCATAGATATTAGAGATTTCGTTCTTTAATTTTCATTAATGAAAGAAAATACACAATGAAATATTAGTTTAATTAAGGAAAATGGTTTGAATTTAAGGATAACAATGTAATCTATGGTTGGAAATTAAATATTTCCTTGAAAGAAAAGCCAAAATTTAAGGAAAATTTTCCCTATATTTAATAAGTGTCCTTAAAACAACATTTTAAAAAAAGTTTACAACAGTTTAAAAATAATTTTTTAATGATATATTTTCGGATATTATTGTAGCAAAAAAATTACAATACAGCGGAATTTTTAATTAATTGAAAGTTTTTAAAAGTCACTTCGAGGTGTAAATTACCATGCATCAAGTAATGATATTATTTATATTATATTTTAAAAATCTAATTTAAATATCAAATAATTTCGTAATTTTATCTTAATTCGGTCCATATTTACATTCTAAAATGTTCCTTTATTTTCTGTTTCAAACCCACTTTTTATTTAATTAATTCTATGCGCAACTACAAAATTGCTCACTCCGGCATTTTCTCACGCTCTAAGTGAAGAGATAAAAATCCCTAATGCTTATGTTCCGAATCTTTTCACCACTAGACCAACACCATGTTTATTAATAGAACAATGTAAGTTGGTTTGTAAATAAATTTATGTCATCAGATGTGCTGTGGTGTGCGTGAACAGTAAATGTATGTGAATGTGTAAAAGTTTATATTGTTCTTTGTCGTATTCTAAATATAAACATTCGTAGAAAAAGCTTATAAAATTCTTTTAAAGATCCTGAAATTTCCTTTTCTTAATCGACACGTGTCTAAGAAATTGCAATCAAAATCTCATAGTAAAATGAAAAAAAAAAAATCTCTATTCTGCTTTTGTATCGCGATGTACACTCTCTTATTTATTACCAGGGGGCATTCCTCCGGGGAGACACCTCGTAATTGGGGATGAGATACTTCCGGTATGATAGATGGATCTCGCCAATCCGGTGGGTGCACTAATAGGTGGGGGTTAGACTATTCTTATCAATGACGGGATGTACTTCCTTCGGGGGGGGGGTTGTACCGTGGCAGGTGATAGTCATTAGGACTCAACCACAGCTCCCGCTAATTGCTGTTGCGGAGGTCCAGTCCTTCAGTTTCTACGGTTAACCCGTGTGCCTTCGTGGTGGGTCGGAAAGTCTGTCTATGACTTACAAGGGGGAGTACCTCGAAATGAGGATGACAGATTCTAGCGTGGTGGTTGGATCTCGCCACCCTGGAAGTACACCAATAGGTGGGAGTTACTACTCTCATCAATGACGGTATGTACTTCCTACGAGTAAAGTTTTACCGTGGCCGGTGATGGCCATTAGGACTCAACCACAGTTTTCGACCAGTGTTGCTGTTACGCCGGTCCGGTCATTCAGCCCTCGCGGTTTAAGTCCATTTGCCTTTGGACGGGTCGGAGAACCTTGATATAACTTACCATATATTTCTTTGTACTTAAATTATGTTTTCCTTGGTAAAATAAATCGTAGTTTTAATGTTTCAAAAGTTTTTTTCTATTCATGCAACTGCTGACATATTTACACACACACACACACACACACACACACACACACACACACACACACAGGGAATTCAGTATTTCGTGGTCAAATGTATTCTTCCTAGTATGGACCAATACACGCACGCATCCATCCTTATCATTACAGACGGAAGCAAATTTCATTCTAAATAACGCCAAAAGTGACATAACTGAGATAAACTTTTATCAGAAAAAAAAAATCCATAAAATTTCTTCCATTGCCACGAACTTTTTTTTCACGCCATAATTTCTCAAATTTATTATCAAGCTTAACATATTTACGATTTTCGCTGGATGGTTCAAAACATAATTTATTTATTTTTTCCTATGGCAAATAAGCTTTCTCTTAAAGTTTATTTTATATTGTTTATAACATTTAAAATGAAGTGAAAATTTATATAAAAAAATTAATAATCGCATAACACTTTTCAGTTGTTGCTCTTCCAACCAAAAGTGTTGTAAATAACTTTTAAGTAGAGGCTGAAAAAAATAACAGATGCTACTATTTCAACTATTAATCATTTTCAGCGAAATGCTAATTTGCAATTTTTTTGAAAATACAGAAACAGCAATTTCTCGGTCCATTTCGTTATCTACCTCATAATGATTAATGTTTGCATTTATTTTTTAATGTAAACTTATGTCTGATCTTTTTTTATTAGATACACCCGCATTTCAATACAAGAGAAAAATCAGTGCCGAAAATTTCACAGTTTTGATAAAATACGTAATTAAAATTAATCAAGATTTTGATGTTTCTATCCGATATCCTACAAAAATATAATTTCACAAAAGATTAGTTTTACTCCGTTTTAAAATACACTAAAATAGCTTTTCAATTGATGCCAAACTTAATAAATTATTGACAACATTTTTTTTACTGTAATGATGAAACTCAAAATAGCTTCATTGTTAATTTAATCTTTCATTTGCATGAGTTTGACAATTCTAAAGTTAAAATAAAAAAAACTACATTCTTTTGAAACGAATTCTGAAGTAGAATTTTCACTTTCGACTTAGTTTCAGTGTCTTTAGTCTTCTCCGTTTATACACAAATTGATTTCGGGAAAATCGATTTCATTATTTTCTATATTGTCAAATCATAATTTTAAATTAAATATTTCTATATTATTAGTCTAACAACCTTAAAAGCTAATATTTTAATCACCTATGATAGCTAATTTAACAAAGTTCTACGAATTGTTTATCTTTTTCCCACAAGAAGACTGCTTCGTTTTTCGAAACCATACACGTTTCTTTAACGAAACATATCATTATCTTTAAGCTACACGCAAAAATATTGATACGATTAGTTAGTATTGTTATAAATTTATATATTAATATTTGTTCTCAATGATTTTCCTTTTAGAGAAAATGTATGTGTGACTGAAACGGAAAAACCCGTGACGGCTCCCAGTCCTTCTGATCGTGAAAAAGGATTTCGCTGGAGTGAGTCAGAGTCTTGCAAAGGTGATTTGCAAAAACATGTCTGCGTCACCAAGTAAGCAGATTATCAAAATTTGTTATTGCTAAGCCCGATTCTAATCCTAATTATTAACACGATGCGGGCCACATCGATATTGCTTTCCTTTGTGTTTGACCGTGTTTCAAAACCTATATTTATATTCATTTTACACCCAAGGAGCTTATTAAGCTTTTATTAAACCGATAAAGATATTTTGGAAAGGAAAATTTTGGCGAAATTTGGCGAATTTGGTTTATTAATATAGTGTAATTTATTTATGTTCAATTTGCAATCGTTAATAAAATACTTTTTATTCATCCACTTATGCTCAAATGCATTTTTTTAACTTGTTGTGGACGACATTTCATGTTAATATAGTTTTTTCAAATATTAATTTATTATTAAAATTTAATTATTTTTTAATACTGGTAATGAAAATTAAAAACAACTGGCAGTAGCTCAATTGGTAACATTGAAGGATTTCGGTATTTTTCACGCGAAGGTGAAGAATGCGTTTAGTTCTTGCGAATTTTTTTTGATGTCATTTATATTAACTGTAATTATTTAATAAAAATAACTAAAATAAAATTTTACTCTGTTGACCTAAGTAGGAATTGACTTACATTTTAAAAAAATATTACTTGTTATGTTTTTAGTCATAAGAGGTTTAACAAATGCAAATGGGATGAAGTAAAGGGCATTATTTTTTTTCTGCTTTACATGATACTTCACTTTAAAGAGTGACTCACAGTTTTGCCTTCAAGGTTATCAGTGTTCCACTAGCCTCCCCAGTCTCTACACTTCTACAGTCCTCCATAAAAACGAATAAAGTAAAAATTCAAAAAACTTTCTTTCTTACAGCATTTATTTACATGTAAGAAATTTTTAGCATATAAATGTAGAATAAATCCCTAAACAGATGCATTTGAATCCTGCATATTTGTTATTCTTGTGGCTAATTCGATTTTATGATTTATCAATGGTTGCTCAATAATACTAATAATCATAATATAATACAAATTTCTACTATTCTATCGTACATCACCTAGCTATTTTGAGGAATTCAATGTCCGTAGTTCATGCACTGTACATGGACAGTTTTTGTATCTAAAAATAGGCAACAAAAATATGTTGTTTGTTGTTGTTTTCGTGTTCCGCTTTAAAAAAGAAAAAGGAATGCAGTAGCTTCTGAGGGTATGTGCCTTTGAGAACCCGAGGGCAGAAATAAGACTTCTAACTCGCACACGGCACAAACCCTTTTTACGAGGCGGACTTCATTCATCCACAGATCGTAATAGAGACGTGGAACAGAGAACGATCACCTCTGACACAATACCCCCCCCCCTAGTGGTATTACTCTAGACATGGCGGATTTTATAACCACTACCGATTTAATGCGGCCAGCCACCACAGGCATGGAGTCTTCGGCTGGTGGGTTTGAACTCGCAACCCAAGGCATGTGAAACCAGCGCTCTACCACCCAGGCTATACCGGACCTATGGAATATAAATTTCCAAAAAATATCTTTAAAATAAAAGAAAAATCATTAATTATAAAATATATATTTCTTATGGGTTTTTTTTATTTAATGCGTAACCTATCCATTTTTTAAGTAAGCACTGAATATTGATTGATATTAATTAATTAATTGATTACAACGGTAATTGATGTAATATCCATTACTAATGCAAATGTATATTTTTAAAGCAGGTATTAAGTCAGCTGCAGACGACATGCAATCAAAATACATTAATTTAAAACCCCTTTCAGTTTATAATGAAAAGTATACTAATAATGATGATATATAGATTTTCCTTCTGTTTCGTTGACGATGCTTCTTTTTAATGCTTATATGTATTAACGATTGTTTATCATTACAGCACTTAATAATAATATTTTTATCTCTTAATAATCTTCTAAATATTTAAAGGCACTTTTTGAACATCCTGTATGATAAAACTTATACACTTTGTGACGAATTATTAATATTTTTCTTACAGAACTAATGACAATGGTGATGTGAAAGAAACGGTCAAAACTTACCGGTGCTGCCCAGGATTTGTTCTAAGAAGCTTCTCAAGTCCGGGGTGTGTCCCAGGTAATTTTTTTATTAATATAATGTTTTATTTCTGTTATCTTCTGATGACTAACGATGTATTATTAGTTAATTCCAATCCAAAAAACATATGCTTCAATGTCAGGGTTGTTTCTCTACTTCTGAAAATTTCACCGATCTTATCTATTTGAATTAATAAGAATGGAAAGAATCCCTATCAAAAAAGATGCACATCTCATTATACATGAGGGAATGGAAATTTATTATCAACAACAAATTTTACGTTAATCAAAAGCGCCAAAATGCTTCGTGAATTCTCATGCAAATTAAAGAAATGTGGCGGATACTCATTTTTGGTTTGACTTGGCTTAGTTATATTAATGTCTCGTTTTAAAGCAATGCTGACCTCTTAATTTTGAGTCGCGGTCAAATGACCTGGACGATACCGGAGTCGGAATTTCTCTGTAAAGTAAAAACCGATGGGAGAGCATTCGACCTCGACAGATTTAACATGCACCAGATCTGATTACAAGTCATAACTGCAGTCGAATCGAATTTAGAAACTGGGGTCTTTCGGCCCCGAAACTAAAGTTTTATCATCAGGCCACCGAACCCTCGATGGAGAGTCTGAGAAAAATTGGGAAGACATTAATAAAAACAAATTATTATAACTATAAAGAACTCGCTCAAGAAGAAACAATAGCAGAAATTTTGAAAAACAAACAAACAAGCAAATAGTATGCAGGAAGCCAACAGATATTTTTTCTGTCATTGCCATCGATAAAGCATTTATTCATAAGTGTACATCAAAGTGTCACAAATATTTGTTGGAAGCCATTTTATGTTAATTCATTTCCATTAACGTTTATTATGGATGCACTATAACTCAGTAAAAAGAAATACATTCCATTGAGTACTTTAATTTTTTGCCTACAAATTTATTTTTAATTTTATTGCCCACCACTGTCTATTCAGCAAAAAAAAAAAAAAAAAAACCAATTCTGCACAGAAAAATCAAATCGTGTATGTCTTCAGAAAAAGCAAAAAAGAAATTGAAAGTATCTGAAAAACAAGATATCCCGTCGATAGCGTTTAGTTTGGTTACATT
Organism: Argiope argentata; assembly: GCA_026289955.1. Taxonomy (NCBI): domain Eukaryota; kingdom Metazoa; phylum Arthropoda; class Arachnida; order Araneae; family Araneidae; genus Argiope; species Argiope argentata. The sequence continues at coordinate 1,067,924 of JAOUZG010029773.1, read as the reverse complement.
AACGTCCCGCTGTAAAGCAATTCTTGGGCTATTTTGGAAAGACCTCGCGTCCTTTTTAACCGCGGTCAGATGACGAGGACGAAACCTGAGCTGGCACCCCTCTCTCCACACCACATCAGGGAGGGGAACGTTTGGCTATGACAGATTTAGCGTGCAATTGACTTCCTTGATGGTAGCGTTGAAGGTGTAAAATAATATTTTGGAAAGTGTCAAAGAATATTATCTTTATTTTATTTTTTGGGGAAAAACGTTTCAATTCGTGCTGATTTTATGATCCGCATTCAGATTTTTCTGTTGCAGGAATCTTACTATTAGCCTTTTTACTTCCTCGTATAAGAAGATTTAATTATATCATAGGCTACATAGATTTACTTATAAATTTAAGTATAAAAAATTCAAGAATTAGATGCACAAAAGCGGCAGGAAGCCTCAATTTTATTTTTAATTATTACTAATTAAAAGTACATAGAACTAAAATTGTTTTGATTTGTATTTGCGTTTGTTTTTTCTTTACTTTGTTTCTATTCTGTCGCTACAGAGTTTTTATTTATTCCTCTTTTTCATTTCAGAAACGAAACCATGAACTGGACTATTTCAAATTTTATAGATTTCAGAGCTAAACAAGGATATGGATGAACTGAAAAGGTTGAAAGAACATTGAAATAAATTTCTTCTACTTTTAATTCAGAAATTGAATTATATTTGTACGCATTTTTTAAATCAAAAAATTAAATGCCAAATGATTTCTTGTGTCGGTTTTTTTCTTTGTGGAAGTATTGCTTTATTTTTAACTGCAAATATTCAAACAAGGTGAACATTATTCAAGTTTATAACAATGATTTTTCGACGTATTCATTTAAAAATTTCATTAGCATATCATTTATTATTTAATACTTTGAAAGACTTTTCATTCTTACATTCTGATTATCAATCTTTTGATGGCTTGCATAACTTTAATGATGCGTAAAGCACAATGTGACGAGGCAACCTCTTGTGTAGTGCTTTCCCAATGTTTGCGCTTTTTCACGTATTTCCGTAAGACCGTGGGCATATTCTCAAAAGCAATCTAGTTCGACCTGGAAGGGAATGTCTTGACCTTTCGAAGAAGTTTTCTTTTAACCGCTTTTAGAAAATTACTCTAAGTATCCCATCAGGGAGAGCGAGAGTGATATAGGATTCGAATGAGTATGGGCATGATGATGTGCTAGCGCTTTCTCTAAAAGTTTGAGTGAGGCTGTCCAGAGACAAAAATTCATTTTGCTGTTGAAAACAATCATTTCACTTTCTTGAAAAAAGATTCCAATTGACATATTTATGGGAATGGGTGGACCGTAAGCCGATATTTCTAATCATGATGAAAATGGGGCAGTGATCACTGTCATAAAGATCACGTAAAATTTTAATCCTAATAGTGTGCATAAAATTTGTAGCGAACAACGATAAGCCTAACGGTGATGGAGTTTGGATACCATGAAATCTGGTGAATTTGTTTGCATTAAGCAAACCAAGTGATTTGAACCAATCCAATCTAACACCGAGTTGGCATTAGAGGAAGTTTGAAAGTTCCGGTGTGCCGGGTAATGAAGGTTGAAATCGCCTAATAATAAACAGGGAGAAGAAATCTGAGAAGTAAAGGAGTCCAGCCATGTTGCACTAAATTTACCCCCAGGAGAGTAAAGGTTGGCAACTAAGATTAGGGAGTCCGAGTTAGGTCCGATGCAAATTTTCTCTGCCAAAACTTCCACCCCCGAATGCGAAAGAGAAAGGGGAAACAGTTGATCCGGGATATAATGGAGAACTGTCGAGATAAGGCCACTTATGTTAGATTTCTGTCTTTCAATACGGATTGTTTTTTGTTTCTAAGAGAAAACAAGTCCGATATATGAAGCCAAGATTCTTGTATAACCAAACAATAAGCATGAGAAAAAGAGGGTTCGAACAGCCAAGGCTTTTAATTCCCCGGGTATTCCATTGTATAAACTACATGGAAAAAGAAAACAGAAAAAATTAACAAAAGTATATATATATATATATATATATATATATATATATATATATATATATATATATATATATATTTGGAGGGAGAGCTTACTCTGAGTCCAGAAATTCATTGTCCCCACTAAAATTGATTTCAGCAAGGAACCGTTTAACGGTAACCAGGCCTGGGCTAAGGAAGAGCTGTAATCAGAATTAGGATCGAACAGAGAAATTTTGCAATTGAGTGTGTTAATGGTGTCTTGTTGATTCGAGATAATCTGCCAGAGATAATTGACTCTTGCTTGTCAAATTTGCTTTGTGTTTCAGCAATGCGGGCCACACATTGACGGTGCTCTTTAAATTTGACGAGTTCTGATCCCTGTGGGAGAAAGTCAATGATGATCTGAGTTAAATCTTGAAGGATAGATTTAAGTTCAGACATTTGTTGATTTAGGTTACTAATAATTTGAGTCGGTGGAGGCGGTGAGTTTCCCTTGACCTTTTTGGCGAAAGTTTGAGAAGACACAAGTTTTCGTGCTTCTTGAAAGGAGATATCTCTGTCCCTAACGAAATTAATCATGACCTTTTCGAGTGAGTAGTAATGATAATCTTTGTTGAGAGCATCATACGCCTCGTTACAGATAAAGCAATTAGTTGGTGAATTACGTACGTCGGTACGTGTGCCCCCACAATTCTTGCATCTTTTGGTATTTTCACATCGAATTTGGGTGTGGCAGAACTTCAAACATTTGTAACAAACCTTGGGATTCTTAATGAATTCAGTGACCTTGAAAATTAGTCGCCCAAGTTTGATTTCTCTGCGGTTTGCTTTTTCAATCTCCTCCACTAACACAATAGGGATGGAGTCAGAAGTTCCCTTATTTTTGAATCTCACGATTTTGGAGCTATGAGCTTAGCTCTGGCGTTGGGGATCTTCTTTACAAAGTTCGTGACTTCTTCAATCGAATTAAGTTTGTAACAAGGATTAGTTTTTTATGTTTTTCAATAAAAAACGTAACGTACCTTTTAGTGAGTGATCCAAAGTTATAATTAATTTCTTTCGGCTTGATCCATGGCGATGGACCAGAAGTGCTATCAATACACAATATAACAAAAGGAATTTCTTTTTGTAAAGCTAACTTAGCTTCATAATCTGCGTAAAGGTCATTCTCCAAAATGTAATTCAATGTCTATCTATACAAGAATATTCCAATTCAAGGTCATCAGATTTTAGTTTTGACATGCCCGATGAAAGCTCAGGCAAAAAAACAAAGAGTAGTCATAAAACAACAGCTAAAAACGAAACAAAACCAATACCAAGAGTATGGAACAATGAACGAAAAATCCCTGCCGACTGAAAATGATCAAAAGGGGGGAAAGAAAAGAAAAAACGTTAGGGAAAGGCTCCCTACGATATATTCGTCGACTTCGGAAAAACAAAAGAAAGAAGACAAAAAACTTTTACTCAACTTTCAAATCAAAATGCAAAATCAAAATTCTCGGAATAAAACTCACTTCCATTCAAAAAAAAAATTAATAACCCTCACACCAAAAGAAAAACCGAAAACAAGAGCCAAGAAAACACAACCTTCCTCCTTGGCTTCCAGCTGCCTTTTTCTGTCTAGTTATAAAGATTACTTTATTCTTCCATATTCTCGTGCATGTTAAATTTTTTTGTTATTTCGTGTGAAATAAATGGTTGGGAAATAGGCATAAAATATTTTTAAGGTGATTAAGAAAGGAAATTTGTTTCCAAAATTGGCTTATTGAAAAGAAAATATTTTGAATTTCAATATGATGTAGAAATCATTCTTGAAATGTACTATTTTCTAAACTTATCGCGGATATCATTTTATGTTCAAATTTTAATTAATTAAATTTTAACAAAAAAGTAGCTCCAAGGTGCATATTCCTCCTTTCCAAAGTACACGCATATATATATCAACGGAATCAATAGATTATTTTAATACGCAAATTATGTATAATTCTCATGCATCAATATTTTAATCATTTTATTTTTATGCAGAAAAAAATCACAATTATAATACAAATGATGGCAAATATCAATGATTATTATAAAAATATTCATAGTAATTTTTGTTTATTTCATTAATTTTCTTGCATACAAGAGCCAGTATGGTAATTATTGTAAAAACACGGGAAACAAAAAATATATTTAACATCTTGCACAAATGGTAAAAATTGATAATCCACAGGAGATGCATTAAAAGGATTTATTAGAAACTGAGTTTATTTACATTAAAAGATATTTGTCTTTCTTTAGAGAATCGGACAGAGATTGGTACTATATAGTATAATAGTATTTAAAATTTTGAAGTTTCCGTCTGTATTAAAATCCAACAATCTAAAATTTTTGACGATTTTAAGAGATTTCCAAAAATAAATAATTATTTAAATTATTTTTATCTTTAAAATTATTTTTATAGTTATATTAGTATTCAAAAATAATAGCTACCGTGTGAAAGAACATAATTATTTTTCTTTTAAAGTTTAAACTATAAATCTTGTATTAAGAGATATACTATTTATTTTTACATGCAAAAAGACACAATGTATTAACTAAAAGCCTGATTAAATTTTTAATTCCATTTATGTAGTTTTAAATATTCAAAAAAAAAAAGCATGTAAATTTGCATTTTTTTCTTCTAGAAATGAAAATATAATTTAAAAATTTCAAGAAAAAAACATTTATATTTACATAAAAAACGTGGAATATATTAATCAAAACATTTTGGGAATTATTAATTTGAAATAATTTTAAACGAAAATAAATAGAAATTTGGAACTGTAAACAGTTGAAATAAACTCACTCAAAATTGAACATCCCTCGCGTGAACCATAGGCCAGGACCTACCCATTCTGCTCTTCGATCATTGGCAATACATTACTAGCATATAAGTTTTATTAAAGTCTGAAACACATTTTTTGGAAATTGTCAGTGTATTTGTGCTTTAAAATTTTAATGAATGAGCAACCTAAAGGTTTTTGCATAAGGGCAAATATACGCTTTCGTAGACAATTTTTCATTTACGCCAACATGAAACTAATCACGCAAGATTTTCATTTTCGTATATATTACTATTATATCAAATCTCCTCTCGTACTCAGTTTTCGAACCCTTTCCCCGTTCTTTTGTAAGTTTTTAGATCTCTTAATTTTGAAAACCAGCAGTTAGCCCCTTTGACATGAGGCTCAAAATTTATGACATCATTATCTGCCACTGAATTGGGTTTCTCATATAATAATAGTAAATTAAAGACAATAGTTACTTTGAAGAAAAGCTTTATTAATTTTAAAACTTATTTCATTGATTTTTAGTGCATAGTTTATTCATATTAATTCAAAAATTCCGTTAATTATAGATCATTGATTTGATTGACATTCTATGACATATATTTTTGACTATTTATTTGCAAGCATTCTTCTTTTATTTGGTAAGAGTAAGTGAAAAAGAATATTAATGCAAATATTAAATTGAAAACAAATGAATTATATGTCAAGCCTCTCTCGGAAACGAAAATAAATAAATTGTTAATACAGGTCTTGTGGTTTGGCAACTGCAGTCCATGTAAGCGGTGGACAGCAAGGTCGTTAAAATTTGGCCGAAATAAATTTATTAGAATTATAGATTTCTAAAATAGTTAAGATGTTTGCTACCGTAGCAAAAGTTGCAACTTTAAATCCACTATGGTAAACTTTTTTTGTGTTTTCATACCTCACCATTATAAACGATCACCAGTGATATGTGCACTCATTTTTCAATTGCTACAAATTTATAGCAATAAACAAAATTTAAATCTACATATTGGAAGAATCAAATATATCAAAATATTTTTAAAAAGAAACATACGACTATTAACTTTAAACTATTTTATATAAAGAAACAGTCATCATGCCTTTACTTTATAGTGTATATTGACCTTTATTTCCGTGCACTTGGGACATATAATTTTGCTATATTTTTCACTATTTTTTTAAAGAATTTATAATGTAAATTTTTAGATAGGGAAGAAAAAATACTTGCTTTTCTCTTAAGTTTTTGATTAATTGATGTATTAAGTTCTTTATATTTTCAACAGAAAATATATATTGGTTTTGATTTCACATTTTATTTTACGTGTAATGTTTATAAATGTCTGTTACAAGTATTAACTTTGATTAGAACATTATTAATAATATTTTCTAAAATTTTCTCTTGTTTACTTTTATTTTTTAAAGGTGTAATTGATAATTATTGACTTGTGATAACAGAAAGGTATTTTCCTATAAATGTTTCTTTGCTTTAGTATAAATTAGATTTTAATTTTTTGCCAGGTTTATATCTATTTTCAAATCAATCTATTACTTTAGTTAAACTTATGAACTGTAATAATTTTATCTTATTGGAATTGAAATCTGTCATGCAGTGAATTATTATATATAATTTTTTTTATATAATGATAAACAGACAAAATCTCTTTGAAATTATCAAATGAAAAGATACTCAAAAGTAACCAAAGAAAGAAAATTATTATATGTATTTCTAAATATCCACTAAAACATTTTATTGGTCTGAATTCAAAATTCTTTCTTTGAGCAGACTTTTTTTTCTCTTTTTTCCATAACTCAAATATTGTTGAAATATTTAACTGTATTAAAAAAATAAATGTAATAAAGAATAAATATTCCAAATTTTTGTTTCTTTTTAATTTCTGTTTTGTATTATTGTTATTCATATTTTATTTCAATCAATGCTATTTTTTTCTTATCTTTTTCTAAGGTGAAACCTGTGAATTAGAAACTGATGTAATTTGTGTTGAAATTCAAAACTGTATCTCTTAATTTTGTTTCCATAAAAAATATTTAAAAATTGATATAAAATTCTTTTAATCAATATTTTAACTTTTAATTGCAAAATTTTGAGTTAGAATGCTTATGACATAATATAACTTCAATTTCATTAATATGATTAAAGGTTTATAATTCATATGATTGAAATTTTAATTTCATTCATGTGATCATGAAGATTCTTATTCCTCCCCCCCCTAATTTCATGATTCCCATTCATGATTCTAGAATTTGTATTGTGAAATTTTTACAGGGAAAATCAAGTTATATATTATGAATTTAAATAAGGGAAGTCATTTTTAAAGAAAATCAATCTGTAAAATATTCTTTTGATTCAAAAGGGTAATTATCCCATTATTGAATTGTTTAAATACAAGTTCTGAATTCAAAATATCTTTAAATAAAAAATAAAAAAAGATAAAATTGGGGGAAATGTAGTCATTGCTGGAAGCATTTCATAAAAATTGTCTTTGTTTTAAAAAATTCTTTTAAGTTTCTCATCTATATGATCTAAGGGTTTTGTACTGCTAAATTTTATTAATTTAGCCAACTAATCTTTTTTCTTTTTTTAGTGTTCAATCACGTGGTATGGCCACTTTGAAGGACAGTAAGTATTTATTACTCGTTAAAATACTTTACTGTAGTTTTGTAGTTCACAAACATATATGCTTTTTTTTTTATTTTCAAAAAAAAAAAATAATAATAATTTCAAATTGCATGTAACCTCAACATTGCTTTTAGAAATGAACAGGAGATATTACAAGCCATTAACTATTTTGTTTCTGTTTATTTTTATCTTGGAGAATAAATTTCACCTTTTTTAATTTAATGTAATGAATGCATATATTTGAGTTTTTAAAAGTTATGCTTTCTTGTTTGGTTGATATGAAGTTAAAATGCTGGTACTTTTCCATTAACTGGGTGCAGACGAAAAATCGGCAAAGAAATTTTTCAAAATTCTACATTATTATGCGATTTTTCACTTGACCTAGCTAATGAAAAAGTACCAAAATACTTTATATTTTTTCAGAACTACTTGACAGTTTAAATAGAGACAGAAAATAGATTGTAATTATTTGCACACTTTTGCAATTGTAATTATTATTAATAGCACTCTAATTTTTCTATATATTTTTAGTATATACTATTTCGAAGAATTTATTGTCATGAATGGTATTTATGTTGAAATTTATGATCTACTATTTAAACTTTTATTTGGGCAATTCCGTTAGAATGGTCCCAAACAAAACTCTTAAAATTTCTAACAGTAATAACAATGTGTTTTGTGTTTAATGAAAAAACATCAACTCGCAAGCCTGGTCAAGATTGGAATAATGAACTTTTATTACACGTTCTCTTGAGTTTGTATGTTCTTTGTTTAGGAAAGTTTGTGTGTGTATATATATATATATATATATATATATATAATATACATCTTGCTAGGTTCATAAATTTGAAATTTAAGTATAAATATACTCATTTAATCTATGTAAGTGTTTTTATTTCAGCTTGTTATGGTAAAAAATGTAAATGTAATATGGAGGTACTTCAATGGCACAACTGAATGATTTTTTGGCTACAATTTAAATATAATGACAGCTACTTTAATTTATTCAAAAGTAAAACTATTTCAAAATATTTGGTAATGCCTTGAATATTTTTACTTTGAAAATTTATAGTCCTTTTTTTGATCTCTTCACAGGATTAATTAAATAATTTACCTTTAATGATGTAACTTATGTTTAGTAGGTAAATAAATTATATAATTTTATGTCAAAACATCTAATATTTATAATTTGTTTTTGTTAAATAATTAACTTTAGTTAATTATTTTAATAAAATAAAGCAATTTTAGTAACCACAAATTCTTTCAGTTCGTGTGAGGTTAAAATCTGTAAAGAACATTCAGAAAATCACTCAAAGTATGAAGATGGTGTCAGCAGCTAAATATGCTCGTGCTGAAAGAGATTTGAAAAAAGCTCGACCCTTTGGTGAAGGTGCATCATGTAAGTCATATTTATCTGTCTTTTTAATGAATTGTTTTCTAGCTTGCATTTATTACAATTTCTTCAAAAAGAAAAATTTGGTTATTAGATTAGAGTTTTTAATGATAAAGTTATCTTCTTAAGATATTTAATTTATATTCATTTTTACTTTGTCTTGTTTTTATTAATTTTTACATCTGAAAAGTTTTGTGTCAATGGCAAATTTTTGTTTGATACAAGTATTCTAATTTAATTTGGAGTTTACACCAATACATACTCAAATTTAAATCATACTAGATTTCTTTAATAAATACCATAATAAATAAGTAATGAAAGAAAAACTAATTTTTATTTTTAATATTTATTTTTGAATTCTTAATAATTGACATCATTACCTAATGTTAAAAATCTCAAAACTGTTCCTCAATTATTTTAAATTATAAAATGGTTAATTTTCTGTTACAAATATTGCTATGAAATACTTTCTGCACAGCATTGTTCAAGTAATTTCATTGTTGCTTTAAGTTAAAAAAAATATTTTTAATAAATCTTCTATCACTTTTATTTTATTATGTCCAATTTTAATTTTTTTATTTTGCCAAATCGCAATTTCCTCTAACCACTCTAAAAATTGCCTACTTTACAGTTATTTTTATATAATTTCTTTAATACTTTTTATCACTTTCAATACTTCTGTATCTGATGTCTTATATCTAGTTTCTTATATTATGTATTGAGCCATGATAATTAAAAATAAACCTTGAACAAGTTCTAATGAATCTGCTTGGTGTTCTGTGCAATCCCTATTCTTGACCATAAACATTTTGATAAACACTATATTGCAATCTAGGGATTGTTGTGATAAATAAACCATAATTTGATTTCCTATAAATCAGGTGGCTTTGTCCGTGCCTTTTCAAATAAAGTAAGAACACTTATGTAATATTATTGGTTGATTAATTTATCTGCATCTACATATTTAATGCATATACTACTTCTGATTTTCTGATTTAATGTTATATAATATACACAAACATGTATATTATGTGTAACACTTTCATATAAATATGTATTAGGGAGCTTCAATCCTACTCCCTTTCACTTGCCAATTCCAATGTTTTTCTTAAATCTTGCATATCCTCATGTTAGTGCGATTTCCTAAATGATTGAATCCCCTTCCTTTAGACTAAAAAAAAAAAAAAAAATAGAATGAAAATAACCTGTTTTAAAAATACCATGAACAAAACAACTCAATACCAAATTTTAAAAAGGAAATACTTTTGCATTAGTTAAAATTTAGAAGAAATCTAATTAGAAGAATTTCAGCAAGAATCAGAAGTTCAAATTAAAAATTTTAGCTTTTTTAAAAACCATATAAAGTTTTTAAATAAAATTTCTTAAAGTTGTAGTTAAAGTTTCTCATATTGCTTAATATTTACTTTAAATTTAATATTTTTAATACTGCCTAGTTTATTCTGGATTTTAACTCTTGCCCTAGATTTCATTCTGGACAATGCTACATAATGGTTTGATCATTAATATTCAAATTAAATTTGCCACTTTGTAAATTAACCTTGATACTTATTGATAAATACTGTAAAGGTTAGGCTTATTGGAAATTCCAACTTCTTTTTCAGCAGTAACCCTTTTTATTGCCACCCTTTGTTGTGACCTGTCAACACATTAACAAGAAATATGTAAAATTTTTCTGACCACTAACCTAGAACCATTTCTGAATAGTACATTACTATTAAAGAATGAGTTTTGAGCTTTCATATATTATCCAACCTTTTATTAAGGTTACTTGTTTTATATTTACTAGTCTTGTTCCAAAATTGTACTGTGAATGAAATAGTTTATCATTGATGTATTCTGATTCAGCATTATTGATATAGTAGAAATTTCTCATTATTGCCAATTTATTTCTGTTAATATGTCTATAATCTAGCCAGGAATATTCTCTAATAATCATCATGTTCAGTTTAGTAGTGAAGGATAATTTATATTGCTCTTAATTTCTCTTTAAATGAAAACAATTGTATATTTTTAAATATGTCTTTCTTTAATATTGCCAAAACTTTGATGTAGATTCAATTTTGCATGAAGACATTCAATTCTCTAATTCTTCCCAGCTTTGAATTGGAATGTTTCTATATCTTTTATATGGTAGATTCTACTTTTTGACCAGTTTTCTCTCAACATTTAATGCAGTTCTATTGTTTTATTCCATTGACTATATCAGATTGCATGTGCCAGTTTACTTTGTATAACATTTTCTAGTACATTCTTATGGACATTGATGAATTTATGGATTTGATACATCTGTAAATTTGTAATGAAGTGTGTTCGTTTAAACATCTTATCCTTATTATTGAATTTTTAAAATTATGTTCCCATATTTAGGGACAGATTAAAAATAAGCATATTATTGCAAGATTATACGGAAGGAATATTTTTCTTTTCATTATTTTACTGGAACTATGGATTTTAGTGGAAGAATGTATCTATGAAAAGCACTGACACATGTTTACTTCAAAATAATGTGGATTGGCCAGTTGGAAAACCAATCAAGTATACGAAATATCATTAAAAAAATTTAAGAATAATCTTAATAACTGTACTGAGTCAGTACAAAATTCTGAAATACATTAATTAAAAATAAACTAAATTGAAAAGTTAAAGATTAATTTTCTACTTTTTTTATATAAAGTGTCTATCAAAAAATAATAATAATACTCTTCAAATTTCATTTTTTTAAATTCTAAATAATCCTTCATAGAATTTATGTAATTAGTGTATCATCTGGCTTTAATTGCTATCATTTGCTCTTCTGCCTTCTTCTAAAATCAACTTTCATATTGGGAATTATTTTGATTATAATAAAAATTTATTTGTAAGGGCTAATTTTTTTACATTATCTGTATCAGCGGTTTTCCTTTTGGCTGTGGTCTAAGTAACTTTGTAACCAGATATCGCTAAGGTTTATTAAACTCATGCATATGCAATGGATAATGATAATAATAATATAAAATTACAAATATCTTTGCTTAGTTTAAATACTATTGCAGTTTGATAGAAATTTTTATCTATTAATTTTTTTAAAAATGCTTTGCTTATCCATACCTTAATTCCAAATATCAATCAATACCTCAATCAAAAATCAATTAATTCCAAATTTATTCAATGTTCTTTGTCACGAAAGAGACCTTGCTCACAATTTTTATGTAGTTTGAGTATCAAAAATCATGCTATTTAAGAATTGAAACTAGAGACATTTTTGTTTATCAGCTTTAGTAAGGTTTAGGAAACCAATGTTTCATGCTTTCCATCATTTAAAGTAGAAGTATTTTCAAATGCAACTAAAATCTATTAAAAAATGGTATTGCTTAAACATACTTAGCATTACAGGTATATATTTATACTTGAATATTTAGCTTTCTATGAGGCTGCAGATGTCAAAGGAGATCCTAATAAACCTGGTACAATGATCATTGCTGTAACATCTGATAGAGGCTTATGTGGTGCTGTCCACTCTAGTGTGTCAAAGAGAGTTCGAACTATGTTAGGTGAAGCTGCAGATAACTCTGATATGAAAGTTGTCTGCATTGGTGACAAATCCAGAGCTATGCTTCAGAGGTAAACTTTAGTTTTGCATTTTTCGTTCATTTGTTTTTTTTATGTATATTCTTTATTTGAACTATGCATGGATGATATTTTTTAATTGATAATGTATTAACTATTTAGATATTTTGCCAAAAATATCATGGCTGTGTACTCTGACTATGGTAAAAAACCTCCAACTTTTGAAGATGCTACTGATGTTGCAGATTATGTGATTAATTGTGGATTTCAATTTGAAAGAGGAATCATTTTATATAATAGATTCAAGTAAGAAGTGTCACTTTCTTGGCTTTCACATATTTAGTTTTGTTTCACATGTTAGATTCTAATATGAGAGAAAAAAAAAGTTTCTCAAAATACTTGATTACTATGCTATTGATTTATTCTATTTCAAGATTAAAAGTTAAGCTAAACTTTTCTCATTTTCTAATGTTAAATTTATTACTCAGTCTAAAATTCTTTCTTCTTTTTTTAAAGCTTATTTTGTCTATTTTAACTTAACATATTTTCAACCTCTTATAGTTAAAAATATTTGATAAAAAAGAATCGAATTTATCAAAGGAATTTTTCTTTCACAAAACCATTATAATACAACAAATGTTAATAATTTTTTAAATTAATAATAAAATGATTAGAAATAATTGATTTCGTTATAAATATTAAAGTAATGAAATTCATGTATTGCTTATAAAGTTATGTTAAATATTATTAAATGTTTATTGATTTGTTATATATCTTACTATTAATATGTCATTAATTTATTTTTAATATCTGTTAAAATGTAACAGCACTTCACATTTATAATTACTGAGTTTTCTTTTTCTTATTTATTGCTTAACTATAATTTGTAAATTTTGAGATCAAAATTAAAACTTCAAATTTAAATTTTATTGCTTTTCAGATTGAGTCAGAAATAGAATTGTAGACTATTGAATCATTAGTATACTTAGTATATGTTACAAACATTTTAAATACCAATTTTAGTTAGCTGTTTTTTAATGTTTATAATTATTTTCTTTTGCTTTTATTATAAACAGGCATAGCTAAATGACCTATGTTCTTGAGAAATTAGAATTTTACTTTGTTTCACAAATTCAAACTTGTTAAGGAAACGTTGATATGATATGTAGAGGTATCTCAATGTTAAAGATATATATTTTTAATCTTTTGGTATTTATTATTTTGCAAGTTTTTATGTATTATTTAAACACTGGCCTCGTTTTTATAAAATGCATTAATAAATACTCATGATATCAGTATCAACTGAAAAAATTCAATGACAAAAAGCTTAAAAATTCAAAGTTTCTAGTTGTAACATACGTTTTTAAAAAAGTAATAAAACCTCAGGTTAATAATCCTTATTTCAATAAATAGCTCTCTGTTCTCAATGTTATATTAAATAAATATTGTGTTATCTTTTTATCATGATAAATATAGTTATGATCCCCTCCAACTTTTTACCATCAGCTCATTAAGCTTTTCTTGCCAGATTTGTTTGATAAAAGTTTAAAAAAATGTCAGAAGAGGAAAACTTGGAAATTTTTCATATCTAAAAATATTTATTTATTGTAAATTATTAATTTTCTTAATTAAATAATTCATTCCGTACATTCATTCAGTTTTAATATTAAAAGTGAAGATAAGAGATATATTTATCAATTAATATTTTAGGTTTGTGCTATTAAAACAGTGCAAGAATAAAATAATGCTGTAATTTATTGTTTATTTCACTGGTAAATTGATGTTTTATAATATATTTTTTGAATCTTGAATTTCAGTGCATTTTAAGCTTTGTTAACAGTAATCAATCCATTATTATGCCTTCAAGTATATTAGGCTAGAATATTTAAGCTAGAATATTTCTTTTCTTTTTTTAAAATTCATATGTCCTTCTATTAAAATGTCCCTGATTATGAGTTTCTGATAGTTACATTCTTACATATTTACCATTTTAGAATGTTTATTAAATAATAAAATTATCAATTTTATTTCTAGTAATTTTTAGGTTACAGATAAAGAAAAAGCTGTTTAGTTTTATACCATTGAAATTCTCAATAAATTTATTTATGTGTTTTGAATTAATTTAATAATTTGTAAATGTATTTTCATTTGAAAGTATAACTTTATTTGCTTCATTTAGAATTTGAATTCTTAGATGATAATCTCTTGTATGAAAAAAAGGCAGTGAAGTTCTTAAGCCTTCTTATAAAATATTTCATTGATGACAACAATCTAAACAGAGCAATGGTGAAGAATATTGTGTGACTCTTACCGTTTTAAATGTATATTTTCAAGATGGCATGCATTTATTTGTTGTTATTCAGTTTTTTAGAGTTACTATTAATAGCATATTTAAAATTTATTTATCAATATAAGTTATTAAAATAAAAATATAGTTTCATTCTCACTAATATGTTTGCAACCACAGAATATTTTCTTGATGCATTGATATTTATTTAATGAGCTATTTTAACAACAGTGTGTTATTTTACTAATAACAATTTTCATATAAACTTCTTTCGTAACTTGATTTCAAATTTTCTGTAAATTATGTCTAAATTTCTCAAGATTGCTCTGTTCACATTAGTTTTCATTTAGTTTCTTAAGATATTTTGATTTCTTGAGATTTTTTTCCTTACTTATATTTTATATGCTTTCATATTTTATATTATAGGAATTCAATAATTATGAATTTTTGTGATATTTTATGCCATAAAGGTCAACCATCTTATTATTGTTTGGATGTTTAATACATATTCATATTCTCATTGTTACTTCTACTAAATTTATTTTAATTATTTATTTCTACCAATTTTCTCTTCTTTATAGGTCAGTTGTATCATACAGTACTACTGAACTGCCTGTGTTCAGTGCTGAAGCTATTACGAATGCTGAGAAAATAAGCATTTATGACAGTTTGGATGCTGATGTTATTAAATGCTATCAAGAATATTCCCTTGCAAGTTTAATTTTTTATGCCATGAAGGAAAATGCATGCAGTGAACAGAGTTCTAGGATGACTGCTATGGATGGTGCTAGCAAGAATGCTGGTATGTTTTTGAAAAAATTTCTGCATTTAATGTTTTTAAAATTTTGATTAAAATATATTTGAACACTGAAAAATTGTTACAATGGAAAAGTTATAAGTCCTTTTTAAACTTATACTCATTCAAATTCCACTTTTTATTTGATAGAAATGAAAAATACATAATGTTTTGATCTGGTTTTATGATGTACTGTAGACTTTTACTTATTGGCTGAAGGAAAGACCAGTTTACAAAAAAAGTCAAATTTCTATAAATACTCATCTTCTACTCTTTCCTAACAGTATTTATATATTGTTAGGTAGGTAGGTAGATGTGCATTATGTTGCCAGTCAAGTTTGAAATCTGTTAATTTTATAGAATGCTGAAAACTAATTGATTGAAATGATTATGTATTTTATTCCTAAATATTTTATAGAATGACAAACTATAAAATATTTAGTTTTATAGTTAAAATTTTTAGTAGGTGAATATATCTTTTATTGAACCTGTTTTACCTTTAATTATAAATAAGATTATGTGCGATGGGAAAGAAAATTATATCCCTTATTACTGTATCATATAGCATAATATTTTATTTTATCTATTGAGAAGTACATACATATTATTATATACAATTTTATTTATTTACTATTATTATTATTTACACATTTAGATTAAACATTTTTGAATAGCTTTCTTATAATATTTTTTACTAAGTAATGATTTTTTGTATTTTTGAAGAATGAATGTCTTTTAAATAATAACCTTATTACATTTTGTCTGTATTTTGCCTAAATAGCATAGGCAACATTCATATTTAAAACAATTCTATTCTATTATTTTAGCTTTTCTCTTTTTTTAAGTTTTAGACTTTCCTTCAACCCCACCCCTCATCAAAATTTCTTTATACATATAGAAGTTTGCCCTGATTAACAACACTACACAGCCATTGAACCATTGAAGTCAGGAATGTTAAATTTGGCAAGAATTTGTTTCTTAAAGGTCCATAAAGAATGGATTTCTCAAATTTGAATTAAAGTTTAGTTAAAAAATAAAAATACAATTTTAATTTGTTTCCACCATAACCTTAAAGCATTTCATCTTACAAGAAATATTTTTACCTCCTCTTAAAGTAGTTAATTTTAAATTAAAACAGAGGAAGCCTGTATTTTTATCACAACATTAACACATTTAATATAAATACAATACAAATCATTGTTACTGATTGTGTCAAAAAGAAATCTTCCAAAAATTGCTAAGTAGAAATAAATCTTCCAAAAATTGCTAGTAGTTTATATAATTAAATTCTATGTTTGATGAGTATTGTTAAATTTTAAGGCAGCTACAGAATCGTTTTTTTTTAATTCATGATTTTTTTTTATTATTTATGTTAATTAGGAATTGTGAAATAATTTCTTTTACTTGTAAAATTTGTCATCAAATTTTTCTGAAATTTTTTTTAAGTCAAAGTGAGAAAATTTTATTAATTTTGTGTGTCAGTTGAGCAGATTTTTGATGTATTTTTGAAGTACAAAATACTCTAAAAAATTCTTTATTAAACTTAAGTATAAAAAATTATAAAATATATTTTACACCATTTCTAAACTGCTATTCTATTGTATTGAAAAAAATTCAGTCTAAAAAAACTCAATTAGGGCATGGTATTGTTCTATTGATAATTCCTGGCAGTTTTGCCAACCTTAGAATGTCAGGGCTGCCAAGGCACTGGGAGAACAGGAAAAATACAAGAAGTTTAAAAAGGCAGAAAAATTTCATAAAAATGTAATTCTTTCTTATTTTTTTAATCTAAAAAATGCCAGTTGCAAGAAGGAAAGATCATTGTCATAGCTTCTGAAAATGAAATACCATTTGATATTGTGCTATGTAGAAACTCACCCCCACCCCCTTTTTTTGCATAGACCATTTTAATTGCAATTTGCAAGATAGTTGCTCTTTTTTTGTCTGATTTTCAAATGGCAGTTATTATACAAAAGAATAGAATACATATTTATGTATTCTATATATATTCTCTGGCAGGATTCACTATATTTAATATGTGGAAGCCGCAAATATGCTTCCACATATTAAAATGGCCAATCCATAATATTCAATGGTCAATCTTACTTGAGTATAGAGAATAGTTAGATTATTATTTGAGACACTGTGAGTTGATTCAAAGTAGATTAGAAGATTAGAGGATTTTTCTAAAACAATCAGCTGCTCAAAATCTGCATTTAATATGAATTATATGGATTTAAAAAATTAATCATGATATTACAGGATAGATTTTATGAAATAATTGGATTATGTCCAATTAGCTCTTTGGAAGATCTGCTGAAATTGCACAAATTAATGCCTAACCTGGAATGTCTAAACCCTTCACTTTATAAAGCTTTAAATAATGATTGCTGAATGTGTGAATTAGTTGAGAAGAAAATTCATAAATTGCAATTATGTCGAATCTTATCTGTTACTGCAACTAAAGAAACCAAATACAAAATTTTTGTTCATGCTATGTTTGAGCAAAAATTTGACATTCAACTATATCAACTTTTTTAGGAACAATGAATCAATTCAAATTTGTTAGTAATTTTTTAATGTTAGGAAATATTGAAAATATTACTAGATTTTTTATCATTTTTCTTAGGAAAATGTACCTAATTTTTTTATATTGATAAATTTGTTTCAATTTTTATATTTTTGTCAAACCAAAAATTTGATTTACAGTAAAAGGTGTTCTTCTGAATTTCTCCAAAAATAAATATTAATATTTAAAAGATGCATTTAAAATTAATTATTTAAAATTTTTCAATCAAATAATGTATTTTACAAACTGAAAACATCATACTCTTAGAAAATGCTTAGATGTATGCATGCATAAATATAAACAGTTTTTTTTCTCTTTTTTTGCTGGTGTTTTATTTTTGCTGCAATTTTTCACTACACGGTTTGTTTATCCTTTAAAATTTTAACAAAAGCATTTGTTTCCCTAAATGAATGTTTTCTCTGTTACATTTTTGTCAAATAAAAGCTATGTAAAGAAATAGCTGGTATTGCTTTTGAATTTTGAAACAATTCTTTGTCTCTTCTGTCTCCATGATGCTTTATTAATAAAAAGAACTTGTTTGCAAAAACTTTGCCCTAAATGATATTTGGCCAACTATTATTGATAATATACTAAAATGCGATTGCTTAAAAAATAAACCATATATATGTTTATCATGAATTAGAAAAAAAATATATTTTCTAATTGATTGAAGGAATTTTTTCCAAATAATTTGAACTGAATAATATTAAATACCATGTGAGAAAAACTATTGTTGATTGAAATTGTTGATTTCTCCATTACTTTTAATTGAAATTTTGTTGTTAGTTTTAAGATTGAATTATTCTGAAGGCTGATTTTTGAACATGTTTTTACTTTAACTCAGAGATGTTCATATCATCTACAATTCTGATCTTTTTCTTCTTTGATTGGAATTTTAAGTGGATAAAGCTGCAGTTCTATCAATTAATTACTTATTAAAATTTGTGTTTGCCGTTGTATTATTTTTTAAGCCTAAGTATTTACTTTTTAAGATAAATTTGTTGCCTTTTATGATTAGTTTCTTTTAAACCATGAAAAAAGGGTATTTTTATGTTAAAGTAAATAGGACTTCACTAATGTACATATATTTTGCATTATTGAATTGTAATCATTTATTTAATGGCAAATTTGCATATGAAATAATTATCATTCATTATTCTTGATATATTTTTTAAGCATTTAGCTCTGAAGTTTTTCTGCCATTTTCTTTTCTATCTTTTTGTTGATATGTGATTGTTAGTTGATGTTTCACAACATATAATTTCCTTCACTAATTAATATGCCATTCATGAATTATTTATTACTTTGCAGGTGAAATGATTGATAAATTGACTATGACATTCAATCGTACAAGGCAGGCTGTCATTACTAAGGAGCTGATTGAAATCATCTCCGGAGCTGCTGCCCTTTAACCTTGTGGTCAGCATAGGAAACACTGCCACTTTCTCTCCAAATTAAATTTTTAGTTCATCATTTTGTAGCCTGAACAATCTGAAGGAAGCAGATATCGCAGTTTTAAAAGGGAACATATTTCAATTTATAAAGAATGTAAAATACTGAAAGAAAAAAAAATCATCAAACTGATGTACTAGATTTCAATAAATAATATGATAGGATTTATAGATATCTGGCTTATATGTTCATTCATTTTACTGTGTCTTTTTATGATATGACATGCCCTTCCTCAAGAAGCTGGGAAATGAATTGCTAACTTTTTTTTTTCAGATAGAAAGTTGAGAAATGTATTTAGTTTACTTAATTAACTTTATTTAATTAGTTAGAATTAAGTTTACTTATTTTACAAGTTAGTCGAATATAACTTGTAAAATCAAATTTCATGGCATTTCATTTTTAGTATGAATAATATCTTTCATCTTTAAAACATTTTGTAAAAACTGTTGTTTTAATACTGATGGAATATGGTTTCTTTTGACTAATAATTTAAAGAAATTACTTTTACGCAAAGTTTGTTGTCATTTAACTGGAAATCTTTTAAAATGAAGTAAAATTCTTTTTCTCCTTCTCCCAAATATATACTGCATAAATCTCGCTTTTACACAACAACCATATAATTGCATTTAAAATTTATTTTAATTTCTTTCAATTGTGTTAATAATTCGAAAAATATTTATAGTTGTATCATTCATCTCTTTCGTTTTAATTGCAACAGAAAAATTCAATTTAAAAAAAAATAGAATTCTATGTTATTTAATTAATATTTTTTCTTATTTTCCCACTTGATTTAATTAAATAAAAAAATTTAAATATTTTTAATGTTTCATTTGATTTTTTTATAATAACAATTATTAATATTTATTGACTAATGACAAGTATTTTTATTAAATATAAAAGTACAAATTTTAGACATTTTTTTTTTCAGAACTATTCTGAAAAATACTATTTATATGATAAATGTTTCTGTGTCTTCAGCAATCATGTAGCAATTACTATATTATGATCAGATTAGATTTTTGATACATTTTCTAAAAAAATCCACACTTTCATATAATCAATCATAAATTGCAACAAAGATCAATGGTCTTCAAAACTCTACATTTATATAATTTAGAAATTTATTGAAATTTGATTAAAATTTTTTTGCATTGTTTTGCTTGCAATCTAGTGCAAATGAAGCATCTGATGTAGAATTTTAACAGCAAAGTATAATTATGTTTTTATTCACTTTAGTTTTTATGTGTTAATTTTTTTTGTATGGGATCAGTTTATTTGTACTTCCCTGCTTTAAAAATTGTCATCGATTAATGAAATTAATAATCTGTAAAACTGTTTGAATATTATAATTTATCAATTGTTTTTAATACAATATTGACAATATAGTATTTAATCTCATATTCTTAAGTCATATAATAAAATGATACATATATTTAATATTTTATAAAATAAAATTAGGGAAATTTTTGAAATGGTTAATAAAGTGACAAATTTCTTATATGAAAAAAAAAATGTTATACAAATTTTTATTAAAACTTATATTTATAAATAGTTTTTAGTTTATTACATAATTCAAAACATTTATTTCATTTTTATATTTTTTAAATATTTTTGCATGAATTGTCAATTGTTGAAATTAGCATCTCTAATCCAAACAGTCGAGTAATGAAAGGCATAATTTGAATTTTATATTTTAGAAAAACAGAATATATTTTTACCCTTTTTTTAAATCGCTGTGCATTATCTGGCATGGAGATATTTAAGCATTCTATTAACAAATATTTTGCATAAATATGGAGCATTTTTCAGTACTCGTGTATATTAGGAATATCTTAAAAATTGAGACTTGTTGCATTATTTTAAATTTGTATTTCACTTCAATTACGTTGTACATTTTATTCAATATAACCTTTTCTTTTATTGAATTTACTGTCAAAGAATCTTTGAAAGCAACTCCTTCTTTGAGTTTCTACTGTATATTCTATTGCAAAATTGTTTGCTTTTATATTCTAAATCAAATCTGAAACTTTGTAAGTGATCTTTTGGTTTCTTAAATGTTTTGTTGATTCTTTGGCAAATTTCTTCAGCTTCAGTATTTTATCAATCAATATTATTTGATATTCATTTTAATTGGTCTTATAGAATATTTCTATTTTGTATCCTCATCAGGGTCAGCATTGTTAAAAAAAGACTAATATTATAACTATTATGTTTATTTCTGTTTTAATTCCTGGAAAACCAGAAAATATGCAAGACTTCAAACTAGTCTATTTTTTCCCCTTGTCATATCATTATTGCTTAAAAAATTTCATATCTGTTTTTTCCAAATCTAAATAATCAAGCCTTCTTAAAATTTTAATTTACTATTTCTTTTAATAAAATTATCAATTAAGAAGTATCTATGTTGTAATTACTTTAATTATCCACTTATATTCTAGCTACCTTTGTTGTATTTGCCCAAGTATAATGGAATTTATGACTAAACATATCCTTTTTCAAAACATTATTAGAGACAGTTGTATTAAAAATAATTAATGACCTTTTTATAAATTGCATTGTTAAATGTATTCTAACAAAAATAAAGTTTAGCAATATTTTTTGAAAATTAAAAGATATATATATTTTTAAAATTACTATAAGTACTTAATTTTTATATTTTGATTATTCAGCATGTTTAGTTAAGTCAAGTTTGGTTATTCTTCTTGGATTATTGGGAACAAAAGTTAGTATGAAATTGAAGATGTGGCCTTAAATTTTAGTTATTCTTTTTTAAGTTTTAGTTACAAAAATTCTAATTTTTTTCTTCAGCAATTAAAAAGAAATAAGTAGAATTCTCAAATGTAATTCTGTATTAACTCTTATAGTAAATATTAAATAATATAGTATAGATAAATGTGTCTATACAATATTTTAATTTCAAAAAAAGCTTTTGTGAATAGAAAGCACTTGAATCAATAAAGATAAAAGTATGTGAAAAATGTAATTAAAATTTGTACATTAGTAATTATTGAATTGTTCAATTTTTAATAAGTTTTTTCCAACTTGAAGAATGTACAAAGATAATCTTTTCATTCGATATAAAAGTCCCCCCCCCCTTGTTCAAAATGTTTTTGAGTGTTAAGTTATGGCAGCGATTTATGTGGCTTATCCTAAAATTAAAGAGTTTTGAACTCAATACTCTTATTGAAAAATAATGACAGATTAAAAATAGCTATCTTTATTTTTAACACTTCCAATTTCTTGATTTTAAAACGACCTACTTTAGATTTTTGTTATTTTTGTACGAGATCATATTTCACTGATTTTGTTTTCAGTATCCACAATAATATAATTTATTATGGCTAGGATCTCTTTGCTTTTAACCACTATATTATTATTCAGACAATCACAGTAGTCTCTGAAAAAGTCATTTTTTCATAATTACTGTTTTTACTTCTCATCTCTTTAAAACGTGCATTTTAGTAACTCAGTCATTGTATTTTTTTCAATTGAAGGATTAATAGGAGACAATAGGAAATTGAGCTGCAAAATTAAGGGAGAGAAAAAAAAACCTTTTTAAAAATCACTACTGCTCTCGAATAAGCATTTTTTAAATTAGATATCAGATAATAGAAGTGATGTCAGTCCGAATATATAACAGTTCTAGGGGAAATGTATCTTTCTTTTAAAATAAATTAGATGGACGGATCGATACATCTGTAATTTTAAATTTCCTCATAGCATGGTGTCAGATCTGCATGGGAACTTGGTCTCTGCCTATTTCAAATTCATTGCTAATCCCTGCATCAAATTCTGACGCTAATGTTTCAGTTTCGGTTGCATTGCGCACCTAACGTGTTTGTCTTAGTTTAGTTATATCAACGTCCCATTGAAAAGCCGCACTAAGGCTATTTTGGGACGGACCTCGTAATTTTGAACTGCGGTCAGATCACGGGGACGACACCTGAGCTGATTTCCCAGTCTCCACATCACACTAACGAGAGGGCGTTTGGTCCTGACTGGTTTAAAGTAACAGACGCCCTTACACGACGATTATCCGTTGGAATCTAATCCCGAACTTTGAAACCCTAGGCCTGACGAGCTGAGACCTTACAACCAGGCCACCGTCGCTCAACGTGTCTATCTTAGACTTGATCGCCGGATTTTACACGATCCTCCAGCGATCCTGTTCCTAAAATCTTTAACAAAATTTGTGATCCCAGCTACTATTAAATGCCCTTTTCCACTCTTCACATTTTTCTGAAGTCGGAATTTACGCTGTGTAAAACTCGCAGATTCCTAATTTACGTGAAACAGCTTCGCCATTAAATCTTTCTTTTACACTCAGCATCTTTGTTCAGTAAAATATGATCTACAACGGAGTATTGGTTCTGAATCAAGTGCATAAGTATTTATAATCACCTGTCTAATTTACATATTTCCAAATAAGTCGTTCGTACCAACGCCATCAGTCGGATTTTTTTAAAATTTTTTTCTTATCTTCAAATAAAATCCGTTACTAATTAATATTAAACGTTCTAAAATATTTTTATTTCGTTTACTTTTTCAAGTGTTATGATTTTTATCATGTGAAAACGTGATGTTGTTTTTGGGATGAGGGTTTTGGCGTCAACAATGCGTAGGCGAAAAATGAAAATTTTATCTGCACGAGCATCTTAAAAATTCAGTTTCTAAGAACGCATTGCCATTGCATTTACAAAAGCTCCGATTTAAAAAAATAAAAATGATTGCAGCAAATAAAACCTAGAAAAATGTCATTTTGAGCACGTGATTATATGAAAGAAATATGAAATGCGATATTTTTCAAACAATAAATTCGAGACAAAGTTTTTTTTTTTTTGGATTGTTTGCAATACTAAAGTGATTCATTCAATGAAACGATTAAAGTGAATAAAAATATAATTTAACTTGCACGAGCACGTGGTGATTGGCCGTTCAAGAAATTATGTTTTAGCATGATACATTGAAATATGCATAGCAGATTTCATTCTAATCTTTTATTGATTATTAAATTATTTTAAAAACTAACTTGATCGCTATTCCTTTACATTAATTGGCATTGATCCAACGAATTTTATCTTAATATTTTCTAGAAGTTGTTGGTATTTTATTTTTGTTTTTTGCTGTAAATATTTGCACAAAACAATCTTTACGTCATCTTAAAGTAAAAAAAAAAACTTTTTTTATTTATTCTAATTCCATTAAATTATTCAAATTTAAATTATTAAATTATTCAAAATAATTTTAAGTAGATGAAATACAATTCCCTCTTCTCATTGTGATGAAATTCTTACTGATTTTTTTTATTTCTTTCACTCCCATGCTTTTAGAAATTTTAAATTTATGTGTTTTTTTTCTTTTAATTTTTACATTTATTTCAAAGCAAGACGTTCGCTTTTAATATAAAGTTTTTTAAGGTGAAATTCTTTCTATAAATTGTATGCATTCAACTTAATTTTGAAATTCCGAAGATTGTTTTATAATATTTATATAGAAATTTTTGATTAATTGAAAATTGTTTTTAGTTGATACAAGCTAATATATTCCAGCGTAGATCGGAATTGAAATCCTTTCATATTTAAAACATTAAAGCTACCTTTGTGTAAAATATTGTGGTATACAAAATCCTGACATGGACTAAAAATTTTATCTTATTTATCGTCTGCTTTTAATTAAAATTAGATTATCGATCAGACGATTTTTAAAAACCGATTTTTCCCCTATAAAGTTAGTAATATTTGTTTTATTAATAATGCATCAAATCTTACTCGTATATGCCGAAATATAAAAGTTGCTGTCATTTGAACGATTGACTTAAGCTTAGATTTAAGGATAATTAAGATACTATTTTATAAATTGTTAAAATTTAATCTTATTATTTAAATGGTCCTATTTTATAAAGATTGCCAAAAGACAACTTGATATGAAATATAAATTTATTTTTAAAAATAATGACTGAGTAATTCAAAGAATAATAATTAAAAAAGTAAATTTTTGATTAATTGTATATTATTTTTATTATTGTATTTTTTAAAGTTGATAGCATCGTTTTCATATTTCATATGATAGATATGGAAAATCTAATTGAATTTACCTCGTTTATTAATTAGATCTGAGTTATACATATACAACCAAAATTACTTCAATTTATATTAAAATGGCTAATAAGAATAGAAAGAGAAGCCGTAGTTCTCTTTTTTATTAGAAATAATATATATATATATATATATATATATATATTCAGAAAATTTTCCCTACTTTCCTTGGCACATTTAGTCTGTTATGTTTATCACATTTAGTCTGTTATGTTGTTCAAATCAGTGTTTTTGATTATTTTATTTTGTTCCTACCAAATGATGCAATGCATCAGCTGCGATGGTTTCATCAGATAAGGTTGAGCTGAAAAATAAACTGGATGACCACGGCAACGTAATATATTTTGAAGATGGGTCAGTTGATTAGAAGCGTCACGTGAAAAACATTCATAAAGAAAACAAATCTTGACATGGTTACTGAAATAGGTTCTAAAAATGTTCAAAATTATTTTTATGTCGGAGTTTCTTTCTAATAATTATGTTATTCCCCCTCTATTCAAATAAAATTTTGAACTTTCGTTAAGTGCTTGAACTGTACCACTGCTCAGTTTTTAAATATCATTCTTGAGAATTGTGTACATTCAAGTATAGTAAAGAGAATCGATAGCCATGGGAGCAATAGCTTTGTTTAGTTTAATTATATTAGCGTTATGTTTGAACCAATGTTAGGGTTATTTTGGGACGGATCTCGTAATTTTGAACATCTGTCATGTGACGAGGACGACAGGTGAGCTGGAACCCCTTCTCCAAATTTCCACACCACACCAGCGAAAAGTTTATCCCCGGCGGATTGAACGTGCACTAGACCCGCTTACACGACAGTTCAATGGAATTCGGGTCCCAAACCTGGCCCTCCGATTCCGAAGTCGAGACCTTACCAAAAGCCACCACGGTCCCAATAGTTATGAAAGATCGCTCTTTAGCATGAATCTATTGTTTTTACTTCAACTAGCATGCAGTATTTTTCATTTTTTTAACGATTAATCGCAGTTATTCCATTTTTTTGGTTCTTGTGTATTAACTGCAAATATGTTTTGAACACCAATTTTCTGACCGAATGCAACCAGCGTTTGACATACAAGTACAATCAAAGTTGTAACTTTAATTAATTTTATTTATTTAACTCAGTGTGTTGCTGAGTTATCGAATTTGCATGCATAAGAAGGTCAGACCGATCGAGTCAACCTCTTGATATATATCAAGAAGTTAACTGATTTTAAATTGCTACAAATGTACATTATAGTTGTCGAAATAGTGAACCAAATTTTATTAATCTAGCTCTTCATGTTTTGTGATGATCGCGTTCACTTGCACTAGAAAAACTATCCTGTTCTGAATGAAGAACATTCCTGTTCTGAATGAATTTCTTTTAAAATTTTATAGAAATCTACAAATTTGGTGTAAAAGTCGTATGCAAAATATCTTTCTAGTACAAAGCATTTTTGAGTTATAGTCTTTAAAAGCCGACAAATTCCAGAAATACGTTGTTTTTTTTTATCTAAGGGTGGTCAAACATGGGGATTTGTCAAAATCTTATACCAGAAAGTGAAAATAGGCGGCACTGTTCTCTTTCTTGAATCGTATTCTTCTCTAATATGGCTTAGTTTGCGTGCTTAGTACAGTTTTTTTGCTTAAAACGTATATTAATAGGCAGACATAGAAATAAGCCTTTGTTTAATTCTCTGTTAAAAAAGCCGTTTTAAAATTAAATTTTTAAAGCTAACATCGCAGGTAAAATTTCATTTATACATATATACATTTATACATATATTGAGAAAGTTCCTATTAATTAGTTGTTTTCAGTTACATAAAAACATATTTTTCAAAATGGGATAAATAGAATTCATTATGATTTTTTTTATAGATAACTTGCGGAGATAGAAAATTCAATTTGATTCCTACCATACCAACATAAATTTCATTTAAGAATACATTTTTGAAATTTTAAATTGTGTGCGCATAACACGGTAATTGACTTTTTGCCGACAGCAAATATCCATGAAAATGAATGCGGGTATCCATTATTGCATATGCTATGTTTTTCAAAACATTCATATCCTTTAGAGAAGTGCAAATAATAAAACATAAGTTCTGCACAAGAAGTTTATGGGAGCCGCGTCTTTTTACTAATAGAATTTCTGGTTTAGTAATATTAGGTTTTTCGAAATCCAAATATGGTGGTATGGTTGGTTATTTAAAAGTAATATTTTATAAAAATATTACTTGCATTGCGAAGGCAGCTTGTTTGCATATGTTATTGTCTTTAACCTAAAATATAATAGAATATTGTAAAACAACAGAATTTATATTTACTGTATATATTCGTTTTAATTTCACGCTATTTGAATGGATAGAAAAGCACAAATGCAATTGAATCTGTATATTATAAATTACTGTGCTTGCAAGTTATAACATATATTTACTATGAATAAAAGTAGAAATGAACAACTTACTTTGCATTTAATGCCCAAAGAAAACAATTGTTTTATTTTAATTTTAAAAATATTACTTTTCGAATTTTAAAGATAAAGCAAAAAGCCTTTTTGCGATATGTTTTGAGAAGACGTCAACGTCATACACAGATCATAGCACTTGCTTATCTCACGACGATTAAGTCGATTTTCATGCTCGGTAAAACTGACGTATTTTAATATGATCTTTTTCAATTCCTATTATATGTTCACACTCTTCATATTATTTATAAGTTCGAATTTTCAATCAATAAAATACTTTATATTCACTTACACAAATTCAAATACATTTTTTTAGAACTTGTAAAGGATGACATTTGACGGTAATGCAGTTTTTTTCAAATATTAATTAATTCATTAGATTTAAATAATTTTTATTACTTCATATAGAGTTTTAGCAGTTTGTAATGGAAATTGAAATCAACAGGCAGTAGCTCAATAGGTAAAATGCAAGAATTTAATATTTTTCGCGTGAAAATGAAGAATGCGAGTTCCAGTCTTGCGAAAATCCATAATTTTTTGACAAATTATTTATATGAATTGTAATTATTTAATAAAAAGTGACTAAAATAAAATTGTTCTTTCTTGAGGTAAATAGGAATTGAATTATTTTTTTTATATTACTTGTCTACTTCTATCCTCTGACTGAACAAAAGTTTTGGCGATTTGACGAGCATTATCCCTAGCATTTCTAATATTATTTTATAGTCTTTAATTATTTTAGCGAAGCGGTGAATTAATCTACGTTCAATGAAGTAGTCTTAAATATCTGTACATCGAATTGTTTACATTTGACTGTTACCATTGGACAATAAATAAGAGCAGTTTCTGTACATGTAGATTAAAGTTGTATAAAATACAGATTTTGATTATTCATTCAGCAAGATTCGTGAATGGATTTGAGAAAACAGATTTCAAAACGGATAGCAATAATGAAATTCTTGAAGCATTTATATCGCAGTTACTAAAATCATATAGTGCCCCACTTCACTTTCTTTTCTCGAAAAATCTATTTCAAGACTTGAAATGCAATGCAGCCACAGAAATAGACAATAGAGAAATTTATCTCCGGATATCATAAATGAATTCTGCCGAACGCATACGAATGCATCGATATATAAATGAAACTCGTTAATGGATAGGAAAATTCTTCAACCATCTCGGAATTTACAATATATTATATAGTCATTTGATGGTAAAACATTAACAGAATTTGGAGTAAATTAAACCCCAATCAATTTGTGCCGGTAAATTTTGTCAACTGATTAATTTACAAATAACCAATTGACAAATTAGTTACATTAATGTCCCGTTGTAAAGTAAGAATAGTGCTATTATGAGGAGACTTCCTAATTTTTAACCACGGTCAGATGATGAGGACGACATTTGAGTTGGCATTCCCTCTTCACGATACGCCTGCTGGGGAAGGTTTGACCTTGATTTAACATGTAACAGATCCCTTTACACGGTTTTCTTCGGTGGAACACAGTCCTGAACCTAGAACCCTGTGGTTCACGAGCCGAGACTTACCCCTATTTGTCGACTTTTTGTCAATTGGTACTTTATTGAAGAGCTTGACTAAATAACCGGTGGGAATTAGTCTTCCCAAACCTTCCTTACTCTTACATAAAAGTACCATGCTCTTCATAAAATTGTATGCATCGCTAAAGCTTTGCATAGAATTTATGAATAGTTAATTAGATTTTTGGCGTGACTTCAGTAATTTTACCGAATCTATTGTGCGATCTTTGGCGATATCGCCATCTTTTTTGGTTTATTGCCATATGGTTAGTATGGATGTACCTGACAATCGAATAAGTATTTTAAACGCCCTTGTATTTTCGATTGATTGAAAATAAAATTTGACAAGAACTATAAATTGTAGGCCAAGAATTTCAATTTGTATGCGTTTTCGAATTCTTGCGTTTAAATGTATGTGATGATACAGACGAACAGATAGTCAACCTTGTCAAATGTAATTCAAAATTTAACAAGAATCTACGTTTAAAAGCTAAGCTTGTACCAAATGCACTATTTAGCTCTTTACAATTTGTAGAAAGCTAGATATACGAAATTAATGTAATATTGAGCCTCTGAACGGATTGATAGAAAATTTGATAGCAATCCAGAGATTTAAGGCAATATTATCAATAAAATTTCACTCATTTAGCTCAAAGCGTTTTTGAATTATTTTGTTCCCAAAACAAAATTCCGAGAATGTAATTTACGGACTCTGGAAGGCCTGAAGAGCGGGTATTTATAAACATTTCAAAGACTTTGATGATTACAGTTCTTGCAATCTTTACTTCGCATGTAAGATCAGAAAAATGCTTCAATTTGCAACTCTACAGGCAATTATTTTTAATAGAACAAAGACTAGCAGCAATGCGAAAACAATAATAAAGAGAATGGAAATATGGTTCGAGCACTTAGATTTCACTTCTACAAAAATTATGAAAACTAAATTAAATTTTAGATCCTCTAAAACTGGTAAAATACCTCATAATATCAAAACTGCTATTAACAAAAATATAAGAATTTCCACTTGTCAAATCTTTAAGACTTCTATTCGATGTAACGCATGGTTTGGGAAATGTACCTTAGCAGTTGCAAATGGCTAATCACTTATGGAAAATGAAAATTGAGAAATTGTTTTGTGGATATTAGCCTTTAGATAAGCAGAATATAGTTATTGGAAATACTTTTTGCCAATTAAAAAATTTACTTAGCATTATATTATTAAAGAAAAATTTTTATAAAAAGGCAATATATCATATATTGGCGATATGGTATGAATCAAATGCTCTACATTGTTACATCAACACCAGAATAACCATCAACCATTGTTAATACACCAGAATCTCTATTGGAAACTATCAACTCGATGGAAGGTGGCACACTCAGACTTTAATTATTGCCTATTAAATTAATTTTTAATAAGATTCTAATAAATTAGTCGACAATATGATTGCATTTATAAGATCAGCATTCAATACGATTTTATTGATACTGAATCTAATATCGAATCTAACGTAATAAGATAATTGGACAGTTTTTTTAAAAAAACATTTACTCTATATTGAAGTCAGTTATTTTCTCTTGGCTCAAAAAATTGGCGATTTGTCATGCATCCAATACACTACACCTTTGTATCAAATAGTCTCAATACTTTAAATGAACAAATTCGCTAATTTTGAATTTTGTATTAGCTCAGTAAATCCTTAAGGAAGGAAAAAAAAAAAAAATCGAACACTTAAGAAGTTATGGCAAATAAAAAATAATAATTTATTCTTTGGCAACTGTAACAGAAAGAAGGAAGAAAACATTGGATCAGGCGCGTGGATTTAAAATTTGCACTTTAACGGAAGACGCCTTAGAGTTTGTCTTCGGTGGAATGACATAACCTTGTTTTCGATGAATGCGAACATGCTTGGCGAGATGATCGGAGCGTCCGAAGCGCTTGCCACACACTGTACACTGGTAAGGTTTCACGCCGGAGTGCGAGCGCTTGTGGCGTGCCAGCTCGTCGGAACGCGAGAAACGCCACTTGCAGCCAGGCCACTGGCACACAAAAGGCTTCTCGCCGGTATGCCGACGGAGGTGCGCGCGCAGGTGAGAGTTCTTGGAATAGACTCGAGCACAGCCGGCGTAGGGACAAGGGAATATCTTGTCCTCTTCCGGGGTTGAGGCGGCCCTGCGACCCCCTCCACGACGCTGTCTTTGCTGAGGGGCCTTCGGCGCGGCTGGCATACCAAAAGCAGCAAGTCCGTTACTGGTGGGGCCCGTTAGGTTCTGAAACCATTCCGGATGAGCTGGAGTTCTGGTAGGAACCTGCTGCTTATTGGTGTTGCAGAGCAGCCTGGTGTAATCCTGTTGTCCGCCGATGTTGGATAATGATTTGTTGAAGTTCTGATGAGGGTAAGAGGACGGCACTGTACCACACAGAGGATTGGAAGTTTCTTCACACGAAAGCACTGCTGAAGACAAAGCCTGAAGGTCGACCCCCAAGACAACTAGGTCATCCCTTTCCTTCAGATCGTACAGGCGGTCGAAGAGGAGTTGATTGGAATCTAGTAACTGCTCAGCAGCTGGGAACAAGTCACACCTGAAGATAAAATTAAACAAAAGTTATACATTGCTGAAAAGAGAATGACAATATTTTAAATTTTGTATAAGAATGTTAATATTAGCATGAATTTATTTGAAGTAAAACACACACTTTAAAATTCATTGATATGATTGGGAGAAACAACCAATAAATGTTGGATAAGGATTATTTGAC
Source organism: Argiope argentata (assembly GCA_026289955.1). Lineage (NCBI taxonomy): Eukaryota > Metazoa > Arthropoda > Arachnida > Araneae > Araneidae > Argiope > Argiope argentata. The sequence goes on along the minus strand of JAOUZG010029773.1, from coordinate 1,035,577 downwards.
AGCTATAAAAGATGTAGTTACAAGCATTATTTAATAAGCAAAATATCCTGTCGGTAATGCTATGCGAATTGTCGAAGCAAAGCCATTGATAATTTTATCATATCGAGATCTACTTCAAATAAAAGAACTCTGAAAAAATGATGCATTAAGTGCTAAATTGGCATACAAGGAATTTGATTTAGTATATTGAAGTGCTGTATAAATATTTTAATCATTTTTACTCAACGAGGGCAATACTATTCGAACCAGAACCTAACTAAATGCCATTCTAGACCGTCTTTAGGAGTAATCACATAGGGGTGTTTTATTCCCGATGATTAATTTAACGTACGAAGAATAAAAATATATCGATTTTCTGCAGATTTATCTCTACTACCAGATTCTGTACGCCATTACATTGGAAAACGTATAACAAATTTGTTAAATTTTTTAGGGTTTCACCATATGTAATCCTTTTGATAATAGATAGAAGTGAATCGCTTACGAAAAACGAAAATAACTTTCTTGTTCGTTTTTAATCTTATTTTTGTAGGTGTCTTAGAAAGTAATGAATGAATTTCCGATCAAGTTTTTAATTCATCTTTTCAAAGTTTAGTTAGTTTCCGTATTTTAACAGCTTTTAACCTATGCTTTATTTGCCACGACTCATGATATTCGAGCTATTTATCTAATTAGATGCTCTCTTCGATGCTATCTCTTGGCTATAGTAGAGAAGATATCCTCTAATTAGGTAAATGGTATGATACAATTACGTATCTGTAACGGACTGGCGCGTAGCAGTCAATGTGATAACTTGTGAATGACATTCACGTGACTTTTTGGGATTCATATCTAATTGGAAAAATCTTTTCTACAGATAAAAAAATGCAAAGATGGAGCCACCTAATTAGAGACACGATTCAAATTGTAAGCGTACATTTCAGCAGCAAACTATCAATTTTGTGAAAATTTTATATCTGAATAGATATATTTATATTTCAATTAGATAGTAAGCAATACTTTATTCTACGAAGATAATATATTCCTTAAGGTAATGTATAGATTTGGTCTAGATTAGTTTATATAATTCTGTAGAGGATTTTTTTTAAAGAACTATATACGTAACTAGCCTATATAGTTTATATAGAATAGCAACTAGCCTATTGAAAAATCATTTGTACAAAATAATATGTTATTTTACGTAGAAATAGTAAAAAAATGCTCGAGTTGAAATATTAAAGGCCGTTTTAATAAACCATTCAACATGCCAACAGATTGTTCCACAAAACTTTTAACAAAAGAAAGTCGAAAGAAAACTATGTGCTATCAACCAAAATAAACAACATAAAACCCAGAGTCGATCTCAATGCCCGTGCAGCTGTTTCAACAGGGGAGCAAAAAGTACTCGTTCGTGACTTCAGGAAATTCGTTTGCTAACAGCCCAATAGTCGGCATAAGTAAATCTGAAGCGTATTCAGATTATTCATGATGCATGCGAAAGAACTTGTAGAAGAAAACTGGAAGTTAGAAAATGATATTTCTAACATTTCAGATTTTTGGCAACAAGTTTAAACCAGTGAAAAATGACGTGTTAGTATAGCTAAAATTTTATACCATTCATTCTATATTTCATTTTAATTTATCTATGATTTTATAGCTTAGTATGAATATTAGTGCTGCAATGTGAAAATATACATGATGACAATTTAAAATATCAAAAAGGGAAACAAAATAATAAGAATTATGATGAGGTAATCGAGTTTGTTTTCAATCGTATCAGAATAACAATTTAACATATCAATTTAAGCTTACTTTATCCTACCTTACGTTACAGAGTGTCATTATTTAATTTCCTACTTGCTCTTTTAACTTTAGAATATAGCGCTCATTTCAAACAGGAGAGAACATTTAAAGCTGGAATCAGAATGAATTTTTATTTGGCATGAAATTGATTATGCCATATTAATCTGATAATTTTAAAAATTCGCCATGAAGAAAGGATACTTGATCGACAAGCAAATTAAATTTTGTTTCTCAGTCATCTATAAACCAGGATCAGAAATTTAAAAAGCCAAACAAAAACGAACCATCCAAAACTCTTTGTATTAGTAAGTGCAGAGTAGAGAAACTGCTAGCAGACAGCAATATTCTGTAAAACTTCCATGGATATCATACATAGCTTTAATTTGAATTCTTTAATAGTCATTCGGCTATTCATTAAATGACCTCGTAACATTTTTAAAATTAAAATATCCTAAAAGTTTTCATTAAAATTGTTATGGGAAATAGGCACTTAAGAGACCTCCATCTTTATCGACAAATTTGAAGGCGTAACCAATGAAAGTTGCTAAACCGCAAATGGGGGGGGGAACAAACCCGCCGTTATTTTAAATATTGTTCAAACCTAAACTGACTTCCGTCCTTTTCTTGATTTCGTTGGCGTCGACGGTTTATCGCCAAGTTTGAATTCGCAATTGAGTTATTAAACCGTTGGCGTCGACGGTCTAATACGTAAATACAAGGAAATTTTCCCAACATTGAGCTAACGCGATATTAACCAAGAAGCAAGATTATAAGTTATGTTTGCTATTCGTATCATTCTTCAAGCTTTAATTCTTTATCGTTTACACTTCGTCTGATGAGTAATGTAAAATAAATTTTAGTCATTGATAAGCTAAGACCAAAACCGTTTTAAGATTAGTTCATGCCGAATAAAAGAATTGTTTATAGGCTAATTTATTATCCTCAGAACTGGTTGGCATGGTATTATACGGATTAACGAATTCAACGGAATAATCAGCAGAAGCTGAAATATATATAAACTTCAAAAAATTGAATATTTGTTGTGGATAATTAGGCATAAAATAATGATTTAATAAATATTTATGTTCTGGTAGTAAATCTATTTTTTTTGGTACAAGAGCTATTTTTCTTTGCCTTTTAAAACATTTGCGAACATTTTTAACTGTACTCATCAACAATCAATTACTTGTATATGTTCATGTTATGGGAAAATACTTAGTTAATATTTCACTAAACTTTGTAAATTAATGAACAGCATACGGGGAAAATTGTCTTAGAAATTATAAAAAACACTAAAAAAGAAGCATGAAATTTTAATGTGACGTTTTGTTATATTCGAATAAATTTTTAATAGGATTACAGAATAGGAAATAAATTTTTTATTAATACTAATTTACGGGTGATAACTTCCAGAAACAAATGAAGGATCTAGAAGTATCGGATAGCCTCTATAAAAGAGTTTAAACTTATTTACTTAAATTTTGAGTTGCTAAAACTTTCTTTGTTTAATGTATAGAATTTCACCAAAAAATACAAACGGCAAACGAGATTTTCTATTCATAGTCATTGAATAACTTTGTTCTCTAACATTATTTTGCTGCTGCATTTTAAGAACACACCAAAGGCAATTTTATTCTATTTCTGGAAGTTGTATAGAACAAGATATAAATATTTATTATAATGCTTTTGATATAATTTATTACTTTCTCGTATATTAAAAGAACGTCAATACAGATTTAAAGAAAAGTTAAGAAGCTCGAATTTATATAGGATAGATCTAGTTTTATCGTTAAAATATTTTATGATTTAAAGTGCACAATTTATAGAACATAAATGAGATTCGGAATGGCTAAATTTGATCCATTTAAACACCTCAAAATTTAATTTCGTGATGTTAAGGATTGATATTTAGAGAATAGCTCGTAAAACCCAACATTCTAATTCATCTGTGCTTGAAAAGGTCAATTTAAAATTTGCAATTGTAATCAGGCTTTGTAAATTGCACTCGAGAGCAATTTAAACTACTAGTTGCCAACTTACGAAAGGCTAAATAGGCGTCAGAAATCGTGGCAGTGCAACGCGGTTTATATCGAAGTTCCACCAGAACTGTTGTAACAATTCTGAAGACGTATGCGCCGCGGATCCACTGAAGCAGATTAACCCGAGAGTGCGTCGATAGCCATTCAAAACCTGTCTTTTCACAGAGACTTCAATTAAACCCCGAATTAAACCCGAGAAGCGAGTGAAATTATGTAATTGAGAGCTGTATATTGTACAATACATTTGTATATTAACCGACATTTTGTCACACGAGCTATTTAAGTTTATTAATTCGATTTCAAAATGTGAATGTCATTGGATTTCATTCAGAAATACTGTGATATACAATTATAAAGAGGCAAGAGCTGCTTTTAACAAAAAGAGGATTAATTTCCAAGACGATGCATTTTATATTACATTGCTCAACTTTGTGTTTAAACTTTTTAGCTTATTACATGGCAATTCATTTAAGCATCAGGAACAAGCTTTTAATTTAAAATATTCTCAAAATGTAACTTAATTTTCCTAAATTCTTATTAATATGGATTCAGAAAATGGTTGGCGAGAAAAAAAATCCTGGTTGCAAGGATAATACTATTTTAAACATTCTTTGGATTTTCATAAAAAAGTTTAAAGAATATTGCATCACACAATGAGTAAAAAAAAGTCTAGAGAAATAATGAATTCATCTGAATGAAAAAATCGTTTGCTTTTGTATAATAAAGTTAAATTTTATCAGAATGGCAGACGATTTCTTCTCTTAAAATTCCCATTAATTCCTTTAATTTTATAATCAAAATTTTATAATCATGTACTAAAAGCTTATAATTTTTAATAAGCAAGTAAATTCTTAGTAAAAATTATAGAATGCAAGAAATAAAATACAGCTTTAAATTTCATAAATTAAAATTTGGTTTCTAGTAATTAAAGTAGTTAAATCACTATATTGCGAAATTTCTATAGGAATTGACATGATTTTACACGAATAACATTTTACGAATCTAAAATCGGTTAAATGAATCCTTTTACAGAATTTAAAATAAATGCATAAATTTAATACTTTTTATTTTCATTTATAAATAAAACTCGACTTTTTTTCTAATTTGAAATAATATTTTTTTCTAAAAAAAAGTAAATTTTTTTTCAAACCAAAGAATAAATAGTTTGACATGATTTTTACTGAAATTATTCATGAAGATTTTTTTTATTATAAACCGAAAAGTATAGAACAAAAAAAAATATATACTATCATTAAATAAAATTAAATCTTCACTTAATCTCTCCGGATAAAATAATTTATGGCTAGTATTCCATACAGTTTTCAAAGCGACACTATTATGTTTCATATAATCAGTATTTCCCTTCGTTTGGCTAAAAATAGCCAAATATTTTAAGTAAAAAAGATACAGGAATTTTCAAATGGAGCTCAAGACTTTATAACCTTCTTTTAATTTTAAAAATTCCTTGTGAAAACTGGAAATTCCCAGCATTTTATATGCTACATATAATTAAAAACTAGTTTTATCATATCTCATTCATCATGAATAGAATACTGGCAAACAGTTACAACAAAATACAATAAAAGAGACAAAATACAAAATGAATTTCTCAAAATATATCGAAACTATTCACCTACATGGAGAATTATCTTGATATGAGCTGATCATTGACGAGGACTTTGGAAAAGAGGCATCAAAATTTAATGTGGCCCCTTGCTTGTCTACAGAAAGCAGCTAGAAGTCAAGAATTCCGCGTAAAAAACGGATATTTTATTTCCTCTCGAAGGAAGTTGTTCCGACTCTTTGGGGAAGGAAGTACAAATGCAATTTCCGTTTTTGTTCATTAATGTTCTACATTCAGATTAGAGGCTTCAACATGATTCAGCAAGAGAGATTGCTGAATTGATCATGGGATATTCGATAGTTTGCAGCACTTGCTGTTGTTCCATATCTGTCTTTCCCCACATTTACATCTATAGACGATTCTCAGAATTAATAATCCTTCTCTAAAAATGGAATTTGTAATGTCTTTATTCGGTTTTATTGCTTAGCTCAATATTTTCTGAAAAGCAAGAAGCACTGGTTTCATAAAACGAGTGTTCTTGCAGTCTTTAAGTATAACTATATCGCTGGGAACATTTGAGCATGTGTATAATGTAATTAAATTATACAGTGATCCAACAGTCTAACCCAATCATTTTTGTTTTCGATTGTAATTTGTTTTGCTTTGTACGATATCTACCTGCTCGTCCATCTTTTAAAAACTAGAGCATTCTCAGACACAAAAATCTTTTCGGCTTTTTCTGCATGCGTCAGGAGGAGCTAATGTCATTAAAATACTGGCACTACAAAAGGTGGAGATGTCTATGTTATGTAAGGATGTTCAGTCCTGAAACTCATTTGGATACTGAGTTGTAAATTTAATTCAATGATCGAATCTTTCAAGTGAAGTGAATTTGGATAAATGTGTTTAAAGGTTCGGCCTGCATTTACACTTATTGTTAACCTTTTGCATTTTGATGGTGCCTCGCACTCACCACTCAAAAATGGCTAATTATTTTGCTGTTTTTTTGCAATTTGGATAAAAACGCTTGAAGTAGATTAATTTTGGTACTTTCGTATTAGACCGTCCATTCTAATCGCTAAATTTGAAGGCGTCGCCAATGAGTTCCTAAATCGCAAATAATGGCAAAAAACTATTATTATTATTTAAAAATTGTTCAAACCTTAACTGTCTTCCACAATTTTGTTGGTTTCGTTGGCTTATCGCTAAATTTCAATCCGTCTCCAATGAGTTACTAAATCCTTGGCGTCGACGGTCTAATACGTAAATACCTTAATTTTTTCAGAGAAATTCAATTTAAGAGAATTTAAAACCCTCCAAGTTTTAGAGCATGCATTAGGATTTGTTCAATTTGCCAAAATAAGGGTGAAAGGAAAGAGGGAAGGAAACATTACATTTGATAATGAAGAATCGCGGCTCTATGAAACGTATACTTTACAGATAATTAGAAATATAGAAGGAAAAATATTAATGCAATGTGCGAAGAATATGCGTTAGGATAAAGTAATTTTTCGTTTTCTGTTTCTTGATCACAGTATTTATGATACTATATAAAAAAAAATTTCAAACCACTTCTGAAAGCTTTTTTTATCGCTTGAATGAGCCATATCAATAGGAAATTTGGAGTTAAAATGAAATGAAATCAGAAATAACAACACTCACATACACGTGGGAAAAAATGGAAATAAGTGTCTAATGGGGGAAATTCAAGGTCAAAGAAGAATACTGTGGTTTTGTGTTTTACTTTTTAAAAAGATGGAATCGGCGAAATGTGGTCGTCTCAAAATTCGTTGACGAACAGTATATATACATTTTTTTCGGAACAATAAATAAGCCCTTTTATTAGGCGAATAATTATGCACCGAATTACTTTTTCAAGTGCCAAGGGTTAAGAAAAGTTCTCATTTAAAGTGGTAGTTAAAAATACATCAACGAATTAAAGAAAATGGTTATACAGCGTATATAAAAAACCAGGTTCGGAAGTGTTAAATGAATTTGATTATTTTACACAATTCTTCATTGATCTAGACTATCGAGTTTTAAAAATCAAATTTCATAAAAAATATTTTAAATTTACAACTAAAACGTAACCTGGTTTTAAAAAATTCAGACATTCCGAAGAGATTAAAAAACGGACATAAAAGAGTAAAAAGGTAAAAAGAAAAAAAAAAGATAAGAAAAGAAAAGAAACGATAAAATAAGAGTATTTCTGTTTCTTGCTCCAAGCAAGTGCAAAGTGGGTATTATCTCATCTTGAAATTTATTCTTATCAGAAAGAGAAAGAAAAGCAGTAAAATCTGTATCATTATTATTTATCTTCAAAATAACTATCATTTTCGAAACTCAAATATTTTTAGGAATGGATACTTTCCGACTATTCGAATTTTGTCTTTCAGTTATTAATCATTCAAAAATAAGTGAAGTGAAGCAAAGAGCTCTTGCATAGTATCGTAATATATTCTGCTAGTAGTACCCCGCACGGCGTTGCTCATGGCATAGCATTCAAGAAAAATTAGCTCTAAAACTCAAGTCTAGGCTTCACCCAATAATAGATGGGCAGGAATCAAAACACAGACGATTATTTCGCTCCTCAGGCGATTCATTCTGCAATTCAGTTGTATTGCGATTTAAGGAAAGATGGTTATTTCGCTCCTCAAAAGACTCTCCTTCCCCTAAGTGTCGCTCTTATTCCACTGATATTCGCTTACCAAACGCTTTTTCACTCTTCCGGCCAAGGTGTTTTGGGGGGTGGGGTGGGGTGGGGGAGGGGCTTCATAAGTTTTGAATCGTTTTAAATCAGAAGTAAAAGAAATGCATTGCATATGCATACCACAGTTCTTGCTATTTGCACATGCGCAATTTGAGGTTTTCGCGAATGCCCGAATAAGTGCAAAGTTAAAATGCCAATTATAAAACTATTTTTTTTAAATTTTGATGTCTTTAAGTACAAAAACCTTTCCGAATAAATGTTCTATAAAATGGTAGATATCCATTAACTATTTCTCCAATTTTCGTGGTCAAACATGCAGGCGCTTTCAGGGGACTTCATTTTGTTCTATGTATAGAATTTTCAATATTTGAGAAGTGTTCAATAGTTCAACTCGTTTATTTAAATAAAAATCTATGATATATGGCTTAATAGAATTTAAAACGGAGCTTATTTTAATCAAACAGAGCGACATTTTTCTGTTTAGTACATTATTAAATCGATAATCAGAAAAAATAAACCGATATTAAATTTTTATAAAATGTAAACCGAGTCAAAGAGAATCGGGAATATTAGTAAGACTGCTATATTTTAATTAAATACATGTAATTGTGAGAACCTAGCTACCACTGTTCATTTACTGCTCCCGGGTTTGCCTTTTTTGAATTTATAACTTATATAAATAGATATGATCTATTGTATTTCTTCACCAACGACTTTTGAATCATTCTAAATATATGTTAGCATAGAATTTCCTCACTTGGAGCGATGAAGACGAAGTAAAATTCACATGTTTACTTTTGGAATATTAAGTTTATCAATAAATTGATATGGAATCGAATGTTTGAAATATTTTCATGTCACCTGTGAGAATCTGAGCACGCTCACTTTCCATCTTTTTCCAAAATATTAGTCGAATTTGATAGCCTTTTGTACCCGACACTTCGGTTCTTATTCGAACACCTTGTATCTCAAAAAAATTAAGCGCTAAAATGAAACGATTATGCATTTAATTATTTGGATCTTAAATGGCCAATTTTCATCATGGTACACACACACACTTGAAGCAGCTAGGTGATATGGGATCTAAACTAGAATATACTTAATCTGTAGTTTATTGAAAGAATTGACGGTAATCCGATCTCTAGGGAAACAAAACTTTCCATTGCACGCAGTAAATACCTTAAAATAAAATTGGGTACGATCGTATTAGACCATCGATGTGCCAACCAATTTACTTGCGTGGCCAGAACTCTGATACATTACACCACCCTTGTTTGTCAATTTTCACGTATAAACTCATCTCATGTTCATTCAAACACTTATTTTTAGATGGAAGAATTCCATAATTTTGGAAATACGTCATTGCATCTTTATTGTTGGCAGGTGAATCCCAAATTTTAATCATTTTAATGAATTAAAAAATCAGAACAGAAAAAAAGACTCTTAATGATATTTTGCGAAACCAAAAAAATGGCAGACAGTTAAGGTTTGCACAATTTTTAAAATGACGGTTGATTACCATTATCGGCGGTTTAGCAACTCATTGGCGACGCCTTAATACGTAAGTACCTAAAATTGCATGAAAACATCTGTAATTGGAACCATTTGCCTCACCTGCTCGTGTCATCAGCAGGCAGAGAAAAGAGACTATCCGAGGAATTGGAAAGGCAGAAGGAGCACATGGAGAACCTGTTGTCTTCGCATTCACAATAGGGACTCCACCCTGGTGGATTTTCATGTAAGTAGGCGTCCAGTTCGTCGAAGGCGGTATCGTCCACCCATGGTAGGGAGCCACTGTCCACGCTATCGTCATCGGAACTGTTCATCTTCTGGACGGGCAGCAGCACGCTCGAGCCCACCTGGAGGAAGTCCATCCCGGACAGGTCACTCTTCCAAGCGGGCATTTTCTACTGGACGGATGGTCAGGGCAAACTTGTCTATAAAAATATTTTAATTTTAGAGGGAGTCAGACAAATTATTTGCTAAGCACAATAAATAATTTAATAATTTCATGACAGTCTTAGCATATAAAATATCGTAAATTTAGTGCAAAGTAAAATCAATAAAGGGCAAAGTAAAATCGATAAAGATTTGACTTCAGTCTGACCTCTGTATGCTATTCAAGTGGATATTAAATTTGGATATCAACTTGGATATAAAATTTTAATTTGCATGAAAAGACATCTACACCTAAAGAATGACACTATATAGTGACACCTATAGTTTGAACGTGAATCGAGTCCATTAAGGTCTTTAATGGAAGGCCTATAACGAGGAAAGTTCGTACTCGATTCTTTCTCGAATGAGCTTACAATCGTGGAAAAGTATAACAGCTAAAAATGTTCAGAAGCAAGATTAGATAAACGATTCATTGTTTTAGATAAGTGATTGTTGTAAAAGAATAATTATGATTACTAATCAAACCAAGAACTTATCATGCTCTCCATAATCACACAAACTAGAATGAAGATGTGTAGTTGCAAGGGGATTTAACCTTCTTGTAAGTTACCGATAATTTACTTCCTAGAAAATTAATTTTAATGAAGAATGTTTTTAGCATTAAGAATAAAAGTAGTATTTTTTATCACTATTAAATATCCTATAAAAATAAAATATTACTTTCGATGAATAATCCTAAAATATTACATAATTTTCAAATTATATTGCATTTGTAGCGTTGTATATTCCGATAGATAGGTTATATATAAGTTTAGGTTTAATCATATTAACGTCCCGTTTTAAATCAACACAAGGGCTATTTTGGGACGAATCTTGCCATTTTGAAACGCGGATTTTATATAGAGAAGTTTTAATATTAGCAATATATAATATACGAAGATAGTCATGCCAAAAATATCAAATACATAAATTGAAACGTTTTAAAATATAATTTATGGCTTTCATTTCACTATATAGCGTTACATACTCCATATAATATACAAAGTGTTCAGATGCCGCTGGCAAAAGATGCATTGCCAGAATTCTAGCTTTGGGGAAAGGACAAATTTCTCAAGACACCTATGTATAGTTTATGGAAAAAAAGGCAAAAGGAAAGTTTGATATCTACGTTCAGGGCAAGAAAAACAAGCATGAACATGACCAGGAACAGCTACGCAATATTTGGTAATTTAATATCTGCTTAAGAGTATTCGTCAAGACTTATTCGTCGTGTAATGGCTAATTACATACAATTCAGCAACGCAATGTCGATAAAAATGAATATAATATGCAGACGAACAACTAAGTAGTTTTCTGAAGTAATTAATGTTCTGTATATAAAATTTTTAGATGTTACTTTGAGAAATATACAATCGAATGGATCTGGTCAGAGCCATGTCCGCACAACAGAAAGTCCTTTTCAATCCAGCGACCATACCATTTATAAATTTAAAATGATCCGGACAACAGCAGTTTCGTCACTAAGACACGATTACTATCTATCCATTTTTTAAGTGCTCTTACGTAAGTTCATGGAGGAGGCAATTCATTTAAAATCCGATACTCCCTAATTTTGCAGTTTCGAGTAATTAAAGTTCATATTTCTAATACAGAATGAAAGTTATGTTTTATTTTTCTACGTTTCTTTCAAAAATTATGCATCGTAGAAACATCTGATTCTTTGAAAAGTGGAACAAAACTGGAGCGAGGATTTCGATGATCAGTGGTTTTCGAATTACTTCTAGGTAGATTTCCTAGATTTTATTTTTCTTGGTTGCGTTTCATGGAGCAAAAGCGAATTTTGAACATTCTTACAATTTACTTTCTCTCATACAAAATATATTATAATCGTTCAAAATTTTGTCGAATCTCAATGCTTCAAATATCTAAAAAAAAAAAGTCTTTAGAATTGTATTCGTCATGATACTGCACGTTCTTGGAACCAAGTGGTTGAAATCTGGTATGCAATTTTTTTACTAAATTTACAGATTTCTATCCGATTCTGAGAGATCCTTTACAGGAAGCTCGTCTGTACTAATACAAGGCAACAAAAAGATAACAATAAAACAAATGGCTAGATAAATAAAATTTGATATGTAGCTTTAACATATAAAGTATAGATAGATATTTTGAATTAAATCTCAATGGGTGCTCATTTGTCAGTCTATACATTTAATAAATGTAGACGCAATAACTAAAAAACAGATAAATTAAATTTGGTGCATTGTTACTAAAATTTCAGCAGTATAAAATTTAGTGCCAATTTTTTGACAAAATGAAAAAAATTCAAATCCAATACTCGGTTTTCTTTATTTTGCTGCGAAGAAAACAACGCTTATGTGCAGGTCATTAAAAATAAAATTTTGAAATTTCATGATTTTCACTATTTTGCCTGAAATTCACCTTCTGTTCGAAGATGAAGGGGCGACAGTTTTTTTAGGGAGACTGCAAGAAAGTTTTTTTTCGGGGGGGGCATTTGTTTTAATTTTGAATCGTTGTCAGATGGACGATATCCAAGCTGGAAGTCTCTTCGAAATTTCCTCAACACAAAATCGGCTTGAACTGCTTAACTTATTTAAGAGATTTAATGTGCTCTAAGGCGATCTTTGATCTAACCAAGGGGTTAGAGTTACCCGGGGGTAAGGTCTCAGTTTCAAAACCAGTTTCCACCGAAAAACCGTCATGCACAAGGGTCTGGTGCAAACGTGTCTGTTCTGGGATCAACGTTATCCCTCTGGTGCGTTGTGGAAGTTTGGATAGAATGTCAGTTGAAGTATCGTCCTCGTCTTCTGACCACAGTTCCGTCAAAAAATGGCTCTAATGTAGCTTTAAAAACGGGACATTGAAACTAAACTTGATATAACCAGGGGTTTAAAGTCGTGATCTTTTATTCACAATGCTGATATTGCGACTCATTTGCATTAATTAAGACCAGACAAAATTGGTATACACCTTTTTGGATCTAATCTCCGAGTCCAAACATATCAAGTTTAATGTTTTGGTTTGGTGCAAATCTAGAATACAGATAGTTTTAATTATTTGCTGAATCTCACAATTGTATTAAAACCAGTGCATTTTTCTCCCGTTTGTCCTTTGTCAGACTGTATGAACCTGCATGCTTTAAACAATTTCACTTATTTTACTGCTTGTTTTATGGGAAAATTGAATATTTTAATTTTCATGCAATTGTAGAGTTAGAAAAAATAAGATATAAATTAACTTTAAATAAAATCCTTCAGAAACGTGAAATGGAAAAATCGACACAAGTTTATATTTTAACGCTGCAATCTAATATTTTTAATAGACAAAAGAGATTCAATTGCGAAATTTCAAATTTGAATATATCGCTATATAAATATATTTACGGAAATTTCAAGGAAATGCAGATTTTTTAAATTAAATACTAAATTTAATTGCAATGACGGAAAAAAATCAAGAAGCTATTTCTGTTAAGTACTTAAATTAATCCTGAAAAATTTCAAAAAATTGATGCTAAATATTTGAATTTAATACGATACATACTTGAAAGAATAAGCCAAACAGTCAACTGAAACAAAGATAACTGAAAACTGAACTATTTCTTTTTCATCATTAGGAATTCTTTTAAAGCAATCTTTTAAAATAAAAAAATCAAACAATAACATTGGAAAAAGTAAGCCAGATGGCAATTCACTTTAACAAATACGTGGAAGGGCTATGCGAATAAATAGCCAGAAAATTGAAAGTAATACTGCTAAAAGTATATCTCTGTAACCACAAATATAAATTTAACAGGATATCCTGGTTCTTACAAAATTCTGAAAACTTACATCACGTTTTAATCAACCATGTATAAAATTGAACCAAAAATTGGATCTTAAGTTTTAATTTCTTGAAATACTTTCTTCGTGAATAGTTAATCTATGTCATGTCGATCTATGACAACTTTTTCATGCCATACAAAAGTTAGAAAAATCTCAGTTTCATTTTTAATAAGCGTCATACAAACTACAATTTTCCATGAAGTTACCGTTACGTAATATTAGGATAGGATATTTTTTTTATCAAATTGTTAACGGATATCCGATAGTATAAATATTATTTTTAAGAATTTTTTTAAACAATGTTATTACATTTGTTTGTTTTTAAGTTTATTTTCCTTTACTCAATATAATTGACCCTTAGCTGATATGACATTTCCATGAATCCGATGGTCTATTTTCGTTTATCAGAAAGAGCAAAAATGCAAACTTTAAACAAAGAAAAAGTTCAAACCGCTAAACAAGATTTCTTTGCAAGAAAAAAAAATCTTACTTGAGGAAAAAGAAATTTAAGTAAAAATATTTCAAAATATGTAGTAATTTTATTTAAAGTTAAAATGAAGTACACTATGAACGTGCTTCTGAACTTTCTAGATTAGAATTAATAATTTGAAAAAGATTCACATTTAGTCATAATATTAAATAAAAATTAAAAACATTAAGATTTTGTATCACTAAGGAAACATTCAATCTGCCTGGATTAATTGAAATTCAATAACGTACTAGAGCTTTTTTTTACCCATGTTTTTTTTTAAAATTAATTTTGCCAAATTTTTATTTACCTTACAGAGACAGACACACAGTCAGAAAAGACAGCGTTTAATAATCACTTAATGAAATGAAATTAACAAAATGCTTCCTGATTGATTCAATTCGCGAACAAGTTATAATGAATATACGAAATACATGATAATGAAAATACGAAATTTACTGAAAGTAAACATGAAATAATTCATGAATTTTCGCTAAATAATTTTTTGAATTCGATTGATTCCTTTAAGACACCATTCAATACATCATTTGCATAATTTTGATTGTGAAAAAAAGACCTACAGAGCCGTTGTAGATATGTTTTAAACCGAATTCCTCCGAAAAACCAATCTACTTTTGGGAGCTACAAACAAGCCTTTGATTAAGATGAATTATGCATCGAATAACCTTTTTAACTGAAAAAATTAAATGCCAGCAAATCCCAATTTAAATTAGATGATTTAAATTTAATGGTTGGTTAATTGATAATATGTAACCAAAAACAACTTTATGAATGCAAAAGTCTTTCAAATTCAACTGGGTGATGTGACAGTTATTCCTTTTCTATTTGCCTTATTGTAGTCGTATAATATTTTTCACACTAAACAAATAAAAAACAGATTATTTGATTTTTATTTTGCCGCTTTTGATCATTTTGGATGTATCAATAAACCAATTTAAAATTTTGTTTATGTCTAAAAAATAATATTTCAAAGCTCATGCCAAATTTTTTCAATCAATACAGTTTTTTTCATCTTCATAAATAAAATTAATTTTGGTAAATAAATTTATATAATTTTAAAATTTGTACCATATGTAGTCGTTTGCATTGAAATATTAAACAAAAATTAAAAACAAAAGAAATTCAAAAATAGCTGCAGATCTGATTTTCAAATAAAGTTTCATGCTTTAAAAAGTTTTACAAAGATGAAAATGAAGCATGCATTTGAATAAAGAACGATATCAAAAACTGTTAAATATTGTAAGGAACATATTTAAGAAAGCAGAATTGATATTCTCTATATGTGGTACATTCTTTTATAAAAAGTATTAATACAAATTTAAATAACGATAGTGATTTCGGTTAGTTTTAAAAATAAGCGAATTACTTTCTGAAACAAGTAAAAAATCTTTTCATCTGTTTCTTGAAAATATACACGTGAAAAATTCTCTCTTGCGTCAGTTCACTTTTTATTACTACATTTTTAAATTTTTTCCACTTTGAATAGTAGGAAACGAACGTCAAAACTTAATCACCTCTAATTAAAATTCTCGCTAAAATTCTTTAAAAGATATCCAATTGATAAATATAATCAATATAAATAAATTATGAGATGAAATATAATCTATTATTATCTTTTAAATATTTTTTTTCTTGACACTCGAGAAATATTCAAGCTTAAGTAATATTTCTGTTTATGCAACTTCATGGATTTATAAAGAGTTATGTTTCTAAAACAGAAAACAGACAGAAGTTGTCATTGCTGATATTTTGCAGTTTTAAATATATTTGCAATTGTTCACTGGTAAAAATGTCTTTCAGTGGCGAACATTGAATAATTGAAGTTGAGTTTTACTGTGCTATGATAATTTGAAAAATAAGGTTTTGCCAGTAAATCTTTGTTTAAATTGGTTCAAATTTCACTGAAGTTAAAAACAGTCCATCATTTTTATGAGCTGCAGACATAAATAATAAATGGTGAGTATAAAAACGCCCCAGAATCTATAATATAACAAAAACTTATTCAAAGAACTTGATATAAAAATGTCACATTTTATGATGAACTTTGAATTTCTTTTACACGAAATTGCAATCAAAAATCAACTTCAAACAATTTAAAACCTTTTGTAAAAAACATTCATCATTGAATTTTATGAATTTACTTAAATTCGCTGAGCAGAAGAGATGCAAGTCATGTCAAATCGAAACTTACAATTAATGACTGTACAGACGAAAGCCGGCTTCCATTCTCAAACAAGGAACATGGAGTATTTGTTTACACAGCGAAGGCGATCTGGTTTTCTTAGACACCAGAAATCATCTGCAAATAAAAAAACCATGCCTTAGATACACGTTACTAAATATTAAATATCTAATCAATTGATTAAAATAAAAACAATAGAGCCTTTCAGCGCTTAACACTCGACCACAGCATTGTACTGGGGCCTTATCTTTCCTCATAAAAAGCTGCATTCTCCCGCAGATAAGACTTCAGGACTCAATGTCGTCCCAACAATGAAATGATATTTGATAACGATTCTATTTATCGATTATCAAATGAAAGAACCTGTGGGAGATATGTGACATATATAATAAAAATAATCCAATCTTATATATCTGAGAAATTCTACCATCCACTCGAAGCCACATAGAACAATTGGTATTGTTAATCAGAATCATAGCTACCAAATTCCATTCTGCGCCGGCAGGGTGCGAAGTAGACCAGTTCTCTCATTGGTTTCGGTTATCGGGATTGGCCAGAGTTCGAAGATAGAATTTGATTAGCCAAGTTTGTCCCCAAAGGGTTAATTCGCACTTAAGTATCAGGAGAAAAAAAAAACGACAATTTTGCAAATAAATATAACAAGTAATCAACATGACATCGACCTTGATCTACAGCTGTTCGAGATTCAAATGAACACGAGTCTATCCACGAAGCAAAAATAGTCCCCGTGTTGTTGAAAGTGACATTCAGTCAAGGCCATTATAGATTAGTGCCATAATGATATATACTTTGTGTATTTTATAGAACAAATTGTATTTTGTGTCTATAATTTTACTACACGTATATTTTTTAGTATAAATTCATTGATTAGGTTCAGTCAATTATCTATAATGAATGACGGCTTTTGGTAAACAAAAGTTGATAGAGTACGAAATGAATTCATATATCAGTCATGAAGTAGAAAAATGCAGATTAATGTCAGATTGTATTTAATAACGTTTGGTTTAATCAACCCTCCAACTTAACCTCAAACGTTTGATAGACTGGTAGATAGGATAGCATTTCCATGTATTAATCATTAAACATAAATCTTGACGATGAATCAAGAGCAAAACGAAGCAACTTGTTGCGTTTATAAATTTGATCTCAAATTCTGAAATAGTACAAAAAAACCAAATTCTTGCAAATTCTTTTAAATAAAATCTTTTGCTATTAATAGTACGCAAGAATTGACACTAGAATTAGAAAACAAATTGATATTTTTACAGTCTCGAATACGTAGTATTGAAAAAGTATTTTAATAAAACCCCTCGAGATTTTGACCAATATCCACATTTTAGATCTGCAAAAAACACATTCTGGTGTTTGTTATTTTTGACAACGACAGTTCAAATTCTCTTTGAGCTAGACGGATGAAAATTGCTATACGATCTTTACACCAAATTTGTAGATTAATATCAAATTTTGAGCGAATTTCTCTCAAAGGAAACTGTCTGTCTGTTTAGATAAGTTAACAGGACAGCTACAAAATTGATAAAATTATAAATAGATAAAATTTGGTACACAGTTTTAACATTTACTGTATAGATATTTACCAAATTGTGAGCGAAATTCAACCAAATGTTGCCTGTCTGTCGGTCTGTACTTTTAGAAATGGGTAAAAACAATAACTTAAAAGTGCAAAGATTTAAAAACACCAAATTTAGTTTGGGAATTTATGACTACAAGTGTGATTGTGCTCAATTTTAGTTTCAGTCTGTTCTTAAAAATGTTTCTAAAACACGAAGTTGATTTTCAGGTACAATTAACCGCACGCTAAATATTTATTACTACGAATGTCAAGCCGCAGGCTAATATTTCGTAACTATTGCACTCCAATGCATGCAAGGCGCTCTCTTGGATAATGCTTTGTTAGAAAATAAGCGGGAAATCTTTAGGCAGACAATTGTTTCGGATTTTCATTGGCATCGTTCAGATTGAGAACCGAAGTCTCAGAATTTAGACATGTTTTATTCAGGTTGAGTATTTATAACATGTTAATACCCATAGCTTGAATTTAGTTGAGATGAACCGTGATCAGACGCGCTGTTTCAGAGAATTTTTAAGTATTAATCGTATCTTTGCGTTACAATTTTAATTGATTCTAGTTATTTGAATTATCTACAAACTAGGTTATTTCATTTAAAAATCAAAAATGATATAATCTCAACCGGAGAAAATCAACTGCTACACAAATAATTTATTATAAATTTAAAAAAATGAATATTTTAAACGCCAATTAATGCATACATCATTTAAATTGATTTTTCAGCAGAATTTTTTTTGACAAGTTTCGATTAAGTTGTTTGAAAGAAGAACTTAAAAGTTAATTCAATATAATGTTATGAAATATTACATATTTTCTTTTTAAAATCAGTGTCTAGAGCCCTTTTTGTTTTCACGTTTATAATATTTTAGAAAGAATTTAAGCAAAGAAAGAACCAAATGATTTTATTTGTATGTTTCGAATCTTCACCAAATACTTAGAGATTTTAAGGCAATTTTAAAAAAATGGCCACAATACAAGACTGGGCTAGTAGCAAGTGTGGAAATTTAGAGTCAAAGTAATTCCTAAAAAGGGAAAGTATCAGATGGGGAATATAGAAAGCAAGATTAACAACATGGCAAAAGGAAATCTAGTATGGGGTTTTTTAAATTGTCATTTAAAAAATGGATATGAAATTAATACCTTGAAGTATTTGAAGTTTTTTTACTGAATATTTTTTTTGCCTATTCACTAAAATAAAGTATTTAGAACGCCCCACAGAAACATTTCATATAGCTAATATATGAATTTAGGTTAATCGTAAGAGGTCTTATTTCTTATATATAAATGTCTTATTTCTTATATATTTTGCTCGATTAGATTAGTTATAGTAACGTTCCGTTGTAAAGCAACACTACGGCTATTTTAGGACGAACCTTGTAATTTTGAAATGTGGTCATATGACGAGGCCGACACCTGGGCTGGAACCCCTCCTCTCCCCACTACACCAGCGGGTGAACCTTTAGCCTGACTGATTTAACGCGAAACAGGCCTATTTTCACGAAGGTTCTTCGATGGAATCGGGTCTCGAATCTGGAAATTTATAGTTTCTGTGCCATGACATTACCACCAGGCCATCACGGCTGCTGGATTATTTTGGATACATAATTACTTGAATAGCAAAAACAGACAGTCTTAATATAATACGTTATAAATTCTTGAATTAGAATGACATTCTGTCAGAAAGGTATCTCAAGAATCGGTATCTATTTGTATTTAACTCGTTAACTGCTGTGTTCTCGTTTAAGCGAATAGCAAAAATTTATATTCACTGCGACATTTGACGCGAGTTGAAAAAACCTATGTTCAGTTTATATCTCCTTTTATCCTGTTCTTTGTTTAAATCATCTTTGATCTACTATCTAATTAGATATTCTATATTATAATTAAGTGTAAGAAAGTAAGCATCTTATTAGGTAGTGGTCCGAATAAGACATTCATCGAAACGAAAGGTTAAGACAAAATAACAATTTTGCTTCTTTTATTTTCATCAACGAACGACACAAATAGCTTCGTCGTTTGTTTTCTTGATGCCGCCATCTCTCACAGGCGTTCATGCATTGTTGCACACGTGTCAATAAAAATGAAATGAAGACAAAATTATAAGTAATATCAAATTTACATAAACTTATTTTGATTCAAATTCTAGAGACGTTTTTAAAACATCAAAATCAAAAGTTCCAAAAACATCACTGTTGCAAATTTAAATTTACAACTACTTACCAAATATTATTTCTAATTATTAAACTACTCGCGCATTATTTTTAAAGGAAACATTTATGATTTGTGTTGCAACAGTATTTGCATAATTTATTTGAAAGATTTTAATTCAATTATTAAAGTAATTTGATTACAGTTTACGTCATCGAGATGCTTGTCACAGAATCGCCAGCGTCGTGCCACACATATCAACAGGTAATAGTCACAATTGCGATAAAAAGGATGTTCGCGACCAGCCGATTGAAATAGATCGCCGGATCACAGTTTAGAGAAGCACAGTCTTGGATAGAAAATTCAATTCGGTCGAATAAGTAATTTTTAATTCATCGAGGTAAGGATAAGTCCGTTTTCCCTTTCCACTTAGTCCTTTATATTATATTAATTTTAGATTTTGAAGGAGAGTTCCAAATTTTGCTGACTCTGCTCATATATTATCTTGCACGAAATTAATATAAAAAGTGTCTTACTGCTTAATTTGCAAAAATCGAAAAAAATAGCAAAATTTATAATTTTCAAGTTCATTACTGTTTAAGAATGCTACTTCCGATTTAGTTTTTCTTCTTGTAATGTATGCTATAATAGATGGAACTTTTTTGTAATACATTTAGAAAAAGATGGTTTTGGTTTGGAAAGATGGTTTGATGGTAGATGGCTTTGAAAAACAAACGAACAAAAGAAAGTTTTTAGGTAATGCTATCGGAAATCGTTAACATACCCGTATTCTTTAAACAAATGGCACTGTTCTCATAAGATTTCTCGGCAGTTTTGGAAGTTTGGAAGAGAGAATTACGTGTCCAAAGAAATATTAATATTTTAATGGGAAGAATAAAAAAAATTACTGCTGGCCTCGTTCTTCAATTTCAATTTACGTGAAAAAAGGAAAGGAGATTCGAAATTTCAAATCGGAAACTGCAACACGATAGCATTTAGTGGCTTGATTCGTGTGCTTTTAAATATTTTAAACATTTATTGTCGATTACATACACACAAAAATATTTAAAAAGCTCATAATTTACATGCACTTTAAGAACTAAAACAATGAACATAACAGCAAAATATATTAAAAAATAATTCCGAAAGTTTATCAAAATTTTCAGAAAAAATTGTACAGAAATGAAATTAGATCTATTAAAATTCAAATTACTTCAAATTTGAAAGTAATATTATAGTTTTTGTGCAATAATATATTAAGGGGAAAATTTTTAATTCTAGATTAATTTTTCAATAACGAATCTTATTAAAATTTAAATACACCTTTTCTTGATAGTTATTATCCAAGAAATATATACCAAAATATATAGCTTCAGTTTTAATGTTTGATATAATAAATGGAAAGTGTTTCGAATAATATTTAATATCCATTTGAAATAATTTAGGAATAGGACTCAACCGGTGAATATTACCAAAATTTTTACATTCGAAGCTATGGCCGAAATAAATTTTCCGAGTACTTTCATGTGCACAGCCGACCACCCCGTCACCACTAAACGAGACAGTATCGAGAGGATTTCAATTTTCCGAGTACCAAATACAAACAAAAACACACATTCTATCACAATCTGGAGTCTGGCACTGGCTGGCACAACATGCGGTTGGCGATGAGCAGCTGAAGGTTATGTTTACGCTCTCAAACAGAAACAAGCGTCCATTTCTACAGATTGTTTGTCAATCAAATAACAGGTTTCAAATGCGGATGAGAGATTTGTAATCAGAGAGGGTCGGAGTTCAATGTCAGAACCAACGAGCTTTCCACAAAAGCTGGAGGAAAAATTGTGCAATCAGGAACTGAAGAGTTTTTGAAAAACGAAATAAATGCGGTTTTGCAGGAAATGAAAGTGGCTACTGAAATCGGCCGACACATACATCGGGCGAAATGGGTTCATTCATAACTTTTTCAGACACATTCCTGAAAGTGTCTGAATAGATCTACATTGATAAATAATACACGCTGACTGCGTCACGACGTAGTAAATTAAAGGGCATTTTGCCCAATTTTTGTGTGTGAAAAGAAATAAAATAATTAATTTCCGCTTTTGCGATAAAGAAAGTAAATCAAATAGATACGAGCATTGGAGGTAGTTGTTTAGGAGGTAGTCACTCAAGCAAATTGATTAAAAATGGCAACAGCTTAACTTGGTTATTAAAATGACATTTTAGATATTTTTTTAAAAGTTAAAATTGCAAAACAGGGAATTAAACTGAACATTGTAAATTGCTTACAACACCCCGAATCTGTTACTGATGCAAACACACAAACTTAAAAAATTTGTAGATATTCTTCCAGCTTATTCGACACAATTAAACAGCTTTACCGTCAGTAAAAATTGCTATAAAATATCATTTAAGCTTCAATTGAAGCAAATGATAATTTTTTAATTAGAAACATAAGACTGATATATTAAACTTTTTTGAAGAAACTAAGATTTTAGTACGTAGTTAAAGTAGCAAAATTATTCGATTTTTAAGTGATTAGAAATGAAATAAAATGGGTTAGTAGCAAATTACGTTATCAGTTCTGCTTTTACAAGTATCCGCGATTTATTTCTATTTTCAATAGAAAGGTCCCTATTCTTCCCAATAAATTTCATTTAAAAGGATTTATAGCATTATTTTAAAAATAGCTTCTAAAGAAATATGCATATATATTGTGCTTAAATGTCTCGGGTTTTATCAGCATATACTTAATATTAAAAAACTAGAACTATTTAAGATAAGAAAAGTAGAATAAAACAAATTTCAGTATTTAACACATCGGTCTCTACGCGGGCTTACTGTTAAATACACCTAATTATTTCAGTAGAACAGAGATATCGGCAAGTAGACTAATCTTGGGATTATCATCTAGCACTGACAATCGCAGGGCATGTTTGCAGTTTCTAATGGCAAGTGCCATCGCAGTTAGCGATTTTAAGCCAAGAATGCGCCTCTTGTTTTAAGCAGCACCAACTAGGGCCAAAACTACGTCTTAGCTGTTCAAGCATCACATTCGCTCGCACAGCTCCTTTTTAAGGGGAGCACATGTTATGTTCTATCTAATAGATAGAACTGAAAAACAACCACGGTCGGAGCCAGGACTCCCAAGTCATTAGGAAGACACGCTACCCTTGTGCCGGAACGGCGGCTCAAAATGACACACACACACACGACCCAACTGACATATTTCTCTATCTGGGAAAATTTGTAAGGGGCTAAATGTGCTCATTTGTAGTAAAATCATTCCATTATCACTTTCAGGGGCCATAGTGATGGTGCATTAAAAGAAAAAACAAGTTTATGCCCCAAAATAATAAAAAATACTAATTCTGTGAGGTTATATAAATCCAAACCTGAAATCACTTGTCATTTTTCAAACAATTTATATAAAATTCTTTGGTGATTAGTATGTTAAGTAATCAAACTTTTAAAATTAGTAGCAGCATAACTCGCAATGCTAATTTTATCTGGGGATTCAATATGAAAATACATCTATAGGATAGGACCAATAAAAGGGATAAAGATTGTGTAGTCAATGTATTAATACATCAGTAGCATCAATGTAACAGTGAAGTGTGCGTACTAAAAATTTGACTATTAACCAATATATCATTTCAATTGACTCATTTTCATTTGATCATCTCCCAAATCCATCAGCGTCACAAAATGAGACTGCTCCAAAAAAACCTGATGTCATCACTTTAATGAAGCCGATGCGGATGAATTAATCATGGATTAAAAAATATTTATAGTAAAGCAAGTTTTTAATATTTCTTCATCTTTTTTTTCCTGCGGCCCTTCTTACAACTTAATTAACCCTTAGGGTGAATTTGGCAGTCGAAACTTATCACTCATTTTTTTTTTCTCTTAAGTAACGAATGACGAGTTTGATCGTAATTTATTACCTTTTTATACCATTTCGTGCACGATTAGATTAAATCTTTTTTAAATATAAAAAATCTTTAAAAATTAATCAGCATCCAAAGGGAGGATCAAGTCCATTCTTTTATAGTTCAGAAAATTACCGATAGCAATTTTTTCCAACTTTTTTTCCTCTGCCTCAAAATATGCTACAATCGGTATATAAATTCACTGTAATTTAATGAACAAGTATGTGGAGCGTTATAAAATAGATTCGGCGAGAAATTAACAGCTTCAATTTAGACAAAGAAAACATTCCAAATTTTTCTTTACCGAATTTGAAATGAAATGTTAACGAACATCAAGTTTTCATGTTGAGGAATTTCATTCAAAACTGAATTCAGACCTACAATTTTAGTATCCAATTCACCAGATTTCTTAAGGCTAATTCATTCCCTTGCCAACTTTTTTTCGATACACAGAACAAGAAACAGCTAATCACCGAAATTAAATTTACGGAATCCAAATTTAAAAAAAAAGATTGAAATGAAATCTATGCATATTTTAATGTATCATGTCAGAACACTATTAAACTACCAAGCAACACGTGCTCGTGCAAGTTACATTATATTTTTATTTATTATAATCGTTTCATTCAATGAGTCACTTTAGTACTGTAAACGATCCAAAAAACATTGTCTCGCATTTTTTGTCTAAAAAAATATCACGTTTCCTATTTATTTCATTTCATATAATTACGCGCTCAAAATGACATTTTTCTAGGTTTTATTTCCTGTCGTCATTAATTCATTTTTTTTAAAAAATCAAATTTTATTAATGCCATGACAACGCTTTATTTAAAGCTGATTTTTGAGATGTTCATGTAGATAATAAAATTTTTATTTTACGCCTACGGATTTTTGTTGACGCTAAAAACCTCATCCCCAAAACAATGGTAAAAATTAAAAAATTCATCAATTCTTGAGGATGGATTTTAAGTAGTTATAGAATCTGATACAGGGAAAGTAAAAGTTAATTTTGTTTAATTCTACCTACATACAATTAACAGACATTTAAAATACGATTCAAATTCGCAAAAATTGCATTCTGTGTTTTCAGTTTGAAATTTTGGGTTGCTTGATGTAAACATAAAATATTTAGACAAAGAATTATTTAAAATATGGAACGCCAAATTGAGCTTAGGATTGAATTTTGTATTGCTACAAAATAACTAATATTGTGGGCTTATAAAACAATCATAATATTCAAATGCCACATTTTCCAAATGAAACCCCAAAACAAAACATTCATATACAAATTTTCAAAAAGAATGTGCAAAAACACCGAGGAAAACATCCTTATTCCAAGACAATCTGAAACCAGTTCTAAACTTAATATATTACTAGAGCGGATTATAGGATTTCCCCCAAGCTTTTTTGAATAAACGATTACCGCAATTTATCCAGTTTTATCGCTCTACGATTTTCGAATCTAAATTAGTTTACAGACTCGAATCGGGAGTTGTTTTTTTAGATAATTTAGGTCTTTGAAACTTGAGTTGCAAAATAGACGCATCGCATTACACGAAAGATCGAACATTAACCAATTAACATCCCGCTACGATAACGAACACACATTGACATTGTTATTCCAATGAAATTCTAAAAGAATTTATTTGTAATAAAATAATTACAATTTCCAGTTTCTGATAACTCTTAAATGCGAAATTATATTAAGTTTTTTTTTTCAACTGTACCTTTCTTGAAAATTCTTTTCAAAAAAAATATTCTAAATTCAATTCAATAAACTTTAATCTACAAACTCAACCAGAACAGCTATCTGAAACTGAGTTTGTATTTCTAAATTAAGAAACTTAAATCTGTAGAAGAAATATTTATTACAGTAAATTAAGCGAAAGACAGAGGACTGAATATTTATCTATGGAGCCAATAGAAGTGAAAAATCTCCATTTCACCCAGACCTGATGCAAATGATCACTTCGGTTAAACCTACCATTTGCCATAATGCGTTACAGTAAATTATCTTGAAAGGTGGCCATCGACATTATAATGAATCGAATAAATTCAGTCTCGCTTTCACCACACTTGCCTGACTTGCGATGGCAACAGCGATCAAGCTCTTCGTTTAGATGCCACAGCAGCTAATGGGCCAGCTGTCCAGTAAACATTTACTGAATATTTATGATCATAGTTTATTATAATCATGAATTTTAAGGTGATCTATCGACAAAAATTTATTTGAATCTTAATTTGTCATTAAAATGGATCGCATTACTGCCTCATAATACTTAAATTTCAAGCAGAATTTAAACACAGATTGAGCTTAAAGTATTTGAGTACAAAACGTTTGTATAAAATAATCATTAAAGACGACAAATATGAAATTTTAGACTAGAACGCAGCACTTTCATTTTAGTATTGAGCAACTTAATATTGGACTCTTAGATTGTCCACACATACAAAAGTGGGTATAATTAATTTTTAATAAAACTAATGAGAGAAAAAAATAAGCAAAGCGTTTTGCGATACCATTAAATAAAATCAAGTTTCTTTTTAAAGAAAGTTTAGACATTATGAAGTACATTATTAGTGCAACTTTTCTTGGTGAATCAAACACTGAAGTTTAGGACAATAGATGCTAGCGTTACATAAATATTGGATCAACCTATGGTGAGAATTAGAACTAGCTATTTTTAGACCTACAAAGGCAGCAGACATTACAGACTTTTTAAATTCATCCAATTACAATTTTAGAAAAGCAGCATGCATTAAAGTTTCAGCACAATACATTTTTATAATAAAAAGAAGATATTATGTTTACCTTGTATAATTGACACCAATAAAAGATATTATAAGCAAGTTCTATTTTTAAATAAAGCAAAAACAAGAGGAACTTGTTTGGTTACTTCAATGGTTACGTCAATGAGAAGCAAGCACAATATTTGATATTTTTATAAAACAATTAATCGCCGCTTGGCACCCTTTAACAAAGCAATTAATCGCCGCTTGGCACCCTTTAACAAAGCAATTAATCGCTGCCTGGCACATTTTACTAAGCATGCGTAGTTGCAATGTTCAAAAATTCCAGTCGACAGAATGTATCAATTCTGATACGATTAGGTACATAAAAGTTTCCCACATTCTATTGCGTCTAGGATTGTCAAGCTAAACGTTACACAAGAGTCACTGAAATATTCAAGATTATAGAAAGTGGTTTAGTTTTGGCATTCATTCCATAGATAATTTGGAAGAATGATTGCCTTTGGATTTTAGATTATTGTTGAACCACGTTAGGATGATGCTTATCAGCTAATACTATTTTCTCTTCTCCTAAAATGATAAGATTATTTTAATTATTTTTCATCAATGAAACCAAGAACATTCATACTTATTTGAAAAGCTAAATAATTATTATAAGGTTCTGAAAACATTGCAGTAGGTAGTAGATTCGATCACGATTGCCAGTGTTGGTGACGAGCATTTTAAGGCAATAGGTAGAATATAAGAGCCCCTTTTTTCTCATAAATTGGCCAGTTCATTTTTCTGCATATTTTGAAATTCAGCAACAAGTTTAGTTTTTAGAAAATTTTGTAAAAATGCACACTTGTTTATTAAAGTGCCAAGATTTGCATCCAGATTTATACAGAATCGTATTTAAACAGATGCATGGATTATAAAATTGTTCCAACTGTGCGAGCATAACAAAATCCACAAAGAATGAGATTCATTATTTTTGAGGGAACTAATATTATATAATTTATAATTACTAGTATTTTATAATACATAGAACAATTTTGAACTATTTATTTGGAAACTAGGAAAACATTTTCAAGTCAATTTACATGTAGGTATCGTTTAGTCAGAAATCCGGTAATGCCAGCTACTTAAAATACCAATTATATGCAAATTGACAGAATATAAATTGTAGGTTAAATAACAAGAATTACGATGGCAAAATAATAATACTTAAAGATGTACAGAAGTTATATCATAGAAATCATCGAATGTCCTATTTGCAGGAGCCAAAAAAAAAAAAAAAATTAAGCCGGCTGATTTCACTTTAGAAATCGGGGTTAACCAAAACCAAGCAGACCTACTTACATGTCTGATCTGCGCAGGAGCGGTTGCGTCCGGTCCCACTAGACGTCAGGCTTGAGATTAAGCAATTGTCGGGGGCTATCGTGGAGTGGACAGCGATAGTCGACGGAAACCCGGCGTTTCCGATTTCTTTTTCCACCGGCGCTATTAGTTGGGCAGCGATAATATGTTTCCCGTTCCTCCAAGTTCAGTGGTGGCCACGTGACTCGCGATGTCAAACAAAAGCGATCGTTTCCTCTGATCTGACTCACACACACACCAGCGTAAAGGGAAATGAGTTTTTGTTTGTACTCCACACACACACTCACACGCGTCAAATCTGCGAAAGAAACGGAGGGTGACCCAAGACTCCGATAAAGTGTTAAAATTTGACTGTGACGTCACGTCTGTCATGAATGAAGAAATCAGATGACTGATCTGTGGCGAGGAAACAAGTGGTTAGTTTGTTTTTTCAAAAAGTGTAGTTAATTTTAATTTGAAATTTATCACAGTCAGATGTGGAATTTAGAAGAAACAGAGATTAGAATTATTGATTGGTGAATAATTATTTGAATGCCGTATCATTAATATGCCACTGACTTTACACTTCACTTCCAATGACAAATATTTTTCTTGAAGGGTTTTGTAAATGAAATTCTTTAAAGCACCCGTCTAGCCGGCGTTCTGCCACAGAGGAAGCGCTTCTTCCTCGTGATTTGGGTTTCCCGGGTTCGAGTCCCGGTTAGGGCATGGTTGTTCTTCTGTGTACTATCCGAGTTATATGAATGTGCACCCCTGTAAAAAAGGGGTTATGCAAGCGAATGTATGTGTGTGTGTATTTGTCATGCTATTATGAGCTAGAAGTCACACTTGTGCCTTTGGGTGGTCAGGGGTCCATACTCTCAGAATCTATCGCACCACCTCTTTCCGTTGTAAAGCGGGCACAATACCATCATCAAAGCACCCGTCTCATTGTAGCTTTTTTCCTATTGAACTTTGGAACATACCCATTTCATTGCAGCTGTGCTATGAATTACTATTAACAATATTTTTTGATGAAG
The DNA here is from genome assembly GCA_026289955.1 of Argiope argentata. NCBI lineage: Eukaryota > Metazoa > Arthropoda > Arachnida > Araneae > Araneidae > Argiope > Argiope argentata. The sequence goes on along the minus strand of JAOUZG010029773.1, from coordinate 1,006,251 downwards.
TTTAAATAAAAGAAGATAAAATAATAAAACATCACTGAAATTTTCACATGACAATCACCGAATATTTTTAAGGCATCTCAAATAAACACATAGAACACTGAGATAAACATATGCACTACTACCGTAACACCTTTAGAGTAAAATAGCCCCCGGTGGCCTGGTGGTAAGATCTTGGCTTCAAAACCGGAGGGCTTCAAGTCCGAGACTCGATTCCACCGAAACATTTTCGACTAATTGGGTCTGGTGCACGTTAAATCCATCCGAACAGAACGTCCTCCAATTATTGTGGTATGATGTAAAGAAGTGGGGTTTCCAACTCAGATTTCGTCCTCGTTATCTGACCACGAATCAAAATTACGAGGTACGTCCCAAAATAGGCCTAGTGTTGCTTTAAAACAGGATGTGCCGGCATCCTGGCACAGAAATAGAGCTTTTTCCTCGTGATCAGGGTGTTCCGGATACAAGTCCCGGTTGTTCTTCGGTATTCTATCTGTGAGGTGTGTGAATGTGCCCTTCTCTAAAAAGAAGCTCTGCAAGCGAATGTAATGAAAGGGTACTAAATCGTACTCTTGGCCCTAGATGGCGTTACTTAAAAACAAGAGATGCTCCTTTCGGCTTAAAACTCGCTGATGCCTCGGCGAAACCTATCCATAGAAAGTGCCTTTAGTAATAAAAACAAAACAGGATATCAATGTAACTAAACTAAACTAATCTAAGTAAATACACGGAAACTAAACTTGATGTAATAGAAACTATTGCTAAGACCAATGACATATTTCTTTCTTCGAGAGGTTCTCGCCCTCTAGGGGTTGATCTTAATTATTCCCTGTGACAGATTCTTAATCTGGGTAGATATTAGAATCCTACTCATTGTAAGGTTTGAACTAAACCAACGTTCTGCTTTCAGCTACGCTTGTATTCAGTTCCAGAACCTCATGCAAAGCTTAAAAACACAAGAAATACCTCCGATTTAATCCGATGTTGCTTCAAAACAGAATATTAATGCAATGAATGCTTGTCTTAATCACATCAAGGCTTTCTAATCTGTATTAATCACCTAATGCAGATTATACTTGAGTAACCATTTCACGAGTGACAGTTTCATGAAGTGCATAAAAGGAGATTGCATTAGGTCAGTTGTCTTGACTTTGAGGTAGGTTTGAAGAACACGCTGATGATTTTATTGAACTGAACTGCGATCCAAAATTTCGATTCAAGAATTCGACAAATGGATTTTATATTAAAATTATTTGGTGGGAAGGGAGTCTATGTTCCTAGTTCATTTACCCCTTTGCGGTCCGATGTCGATGTGACTCGACACTCAAGACTGAGCATCATTTTGGAGTTTTATTTATTTATTTATCAAGTTTAATTGTTAAAAATGCCTCCATAATGGTTCAGAGATGTAGATTCATTTTTCAAAGAAATTCGACTTAAAAGAATTATATATATTTATTTTGCATAGCAATAAACAAATCTTTTTATTAAGTGAATAATTTTGCATCTAATTATTTTTCGGACTGCAAAGGGCTAAAAGACCCACGTTTATTTAAATATGTTAAATAAAAAAAATCTAAAAAATCGAATACCCTAAAAGTATGCGGCTCAATAAAGATAAAAAATAATGATCCTCTAATTTTCCCCACTGGTTTTAACAATCAGAGACCACAGCGATTCAAAAGAATAAATACTAATCACTTAACATCACAAAATACGTTATATCATAGTTTGTAGATTACCTAATGCATTATATTATAGTTTATCTTAAAAATAGCAAATAAATCTCTGCAGAAATTCAGCATTAAAATATTTAGTAATAAAAAGAATTTATAGTCATAGCGATTTACTTTTATAAACTTTATAGGACACAGTGATTTAGTTCTAGAGAATAGGCTTCAAGATTAGAGGATCTTGACTTGATGATCCTATTTTATCCAAGATTTTTCATGTCTATTGGCTTAGTACATGTTTTTTTTTCAAAATCTAATTAGATTATGCCTTCCGTTTCGGGAATGCGGTACTATACCGATTCAATTTAAGATCCACAGAATATTTGATGTATTGTAAATTTTGAATCATGTCTTTGAATAATTGAATTTCAGCTCATACGTTTCAGAAGCAAGAATTCCATACCGTATAACGTGCAGACATGTCGATTAAAGGAGCAAACCTGCTTCATAAATAAAATAATAAATGAGTTAAAACAGAATCATTTAAGCTGTAAAAAATACATTCGTGGAATCCTTAGTCATCGATTGATTAATTACATTTTAATTACTATAATCGTTATATCATTCTTAATGACAAAAATGTCTTGGAATTTTTAAAAGTAATTACTAATAAATCTCCAGTTATAATTTAAACACATTTTTCGTTTCATTCATTCTTAATTATTTGTCGTCAATTTCGCTGATCTTGGTAACGTAACACAAAGGAAGGATTAAAGACAAGAATATAACATAAGGAGAAAGGAAAGGAATTAAATAGGAAGGAAAGGATAAGCAATAAACGGAAGGAGAAAAAAATAGAAATTAAACGGAAGAAGTAGATTTATTAGCAAAATTGATTAATGTTAATAAAAAAATGACAAAATGTTTGCAGCAAAAGATCTCATTGTTGATATCAAAATCTTTACTAATAATAAAAATGAAAGCATGTTTTTTTTTGTGTGTGTCGGGGTCCTACATCCATTTTATCGATAGAATTTTTCAGCGACTTCATATGCGTGGAAATTGAAAGTGGATTTCATATGAAAATGTGTATAATTCTATAAAAGTGGTGTTAATACAATATGCCAAATTTAGGGTGGCCAAGCATAAAGATTTTATTTTGTTCTCATAAGTATAGACAGACAGACATCATTCCAAAAAACTTTTTTATGGAACCCGGAAGGTCTGAAACATGGACATTTGCTAAAATCTCGACTTCGAATTTTTTGATGAATTACAATTCTTTCTCTTTGTATATTTCGTATTCGATAAAGTAAAAATAACGATCATGTTATAATTTTTTTTGCATCATTTCTATTTATGAGCTGAGAAGCCGTCATTGGTTTTTTTTAAATCACTTGCTTTCAATGATATTGATAGAATAAACCAACGGGTACTGAAAATTTCCAAGGATCCTGCCTAACATGATTCCACGTGATATAAATAACACGCACGCGTCATTTGACGTCATACTACGCAAATGACTCGAATTAGATTCACGAGAGATTGAATGCATCTGTGCGGCCAGTTTAGTTTATTGTATTTGACTCGAAGTTACAAAAGATTTTGTATATTTGCAGATGGTATGTTAGTCTATACATATTATCATGTTAAAAATCTAGCGCGAAACTTGGCACACTTTGTTCTTGATAAATCTATGATAAACTTTATTTCTTGTTATTTCTTATGTTTAATATGAAAAAAAAAAACTTGCATTGATTAATTGTTGGAAGTAAATGTATTATATTATTCGAACAATTTTTTTGAACTTTTTATGAGGAATAACATTGGGAATGAAAAAAACCATGTCAATGACAGGAAAAACATTTATGTTATGATGCTTTGAAAATTTAAAGGCACTATTTAAAAGAATTCAGAATGAGGGAAAGCGAATGAAACGGAAAGTAAATAAGAGATCACGCTGTATTTAATTCCATTATAATTAAATTATTTTTTTGTACATTTTATTACATAATAATAAGGATATATAATTTTAAGCCAGCTTCATATAAAAAGAACAGCATTTGAATTGTCATGCCTCTTAATACTAATACTGGAGGAAGATTGACCAAAATGGTTTGAACTGTATAGGTCCTATGTAGGCCCGACGACCAATGAGCGGAGTTGAGTTTCGAACGCGATCTACTACTTTAAAGTTTAGAATTTATCAACATATCAACGTTTCCACAATAAATAATTTAACTTATTCTAGAGTGATACATATTCAAATGACAATAAAAATATTTAAATGCCGCTTAAAACATTTATTAGCTTATTTTATCCATATAATAATGTTTTAATAATATATTCCAAGGTAAATATTTAAGGTAAAATTATCAAGCGATTGAAAAATTAGTATATGCTATTAATAATATTTAAAAATAAAGAGTTAAAGGGAATTTGTTTTAATCCAAAACACTGTAGCATGATAATGTTTTCGAATGAATTCGTCTTTTTTATTTTTTAAATAAACATAATAAACTAGATAACATAATTAAGTAAACAATAAGCATTAAACAAACATTATATAGTGAAGTTGCCATGAACATAAAAAATAATTCTTTGTAATATTGTCGTACTGCATGAGTGTATAAAAGTAATTGGTAAAAAAAGAAAACTATAATTATAAATATAATAATATTTTTTAAAGAATTTACTAAAATGAGATGAAAAATAGCACAAAAATAAAACTGGTGTGATTAAATGCTAAATTTTTGGGTTTTAAAATGATTATATATATATATAT